>JAVIAB010000001.1:48954933-49397433 GCA_032433765.1 Megaustenia siamemsis
AACTTCATTGTCTTCATCATATCTCTTAAGCTACCCTTTATGCACAACCCTACATTTAATTCCTAAATTGTTTTTATCAGGTTAATAAACTTTATGGGGATTCCGTAATGACTGAGCAACTTTCAAAGCATTCCTCTGTCTAAACTGTCAAATGTCTTTTTGTAGTCTGTGGATCCAATATAAAGTGGGGACTGTAATTCAAAGCTTTGTTCTACTATTATAGTAAGATAGTCATTTGGTCACTGTATTATCTGTTTTTTCCTAAAATCTGCTTGTTCATCTCTCAAATGTTTCTATATGGCCTCATTTAGTCTCTCCAGAATGATTCTGCTTAATATTTTCCTAGCACAGATAGCAGCATAATTTCCCTGTAATTTGTGCACTCCTGTAAACTTCTTTTCTTTGGTAGTTTAATCATACAACCTTCTTTCCAGTCTTTAGGTATTTCTCCTCTCTCCCATATTTTGTCTATAGTCTGTTAAAAAATTCACGCTCCTCTTCAAAATGCTAAAACTTAATAACTGTTTGGTTTTAATTGTTGAAATTTGTATGCAAATTGTTTATTATCATAATGTTATAGTTAAAAAAAAATAAATTGTAAAAAAAAAAAAAATTAGATGGTTTTAACTTTGTCTTATTTGCAGTATATAAAAATAAATACACATAACGATACTAGTCAAATAGAATATTTACACTTTCTACTGGTCAACATTACACATGTAATTGAAAAAAAAATGTGCATGGATTTCTCACAGTCTAACCACTGTTGTACTTTTATGAAAAAAATGCCTGCGGGTTCTAATTTATTTCAAAGGCGTATTAAAAGTTTCTTGTGACTGGGCTCATTTTTACAATGAGTCTAAAGATGAAATTCATTACACATATCGCATTGAAGATATAATATATAATATAATATATGAAGCACAAGACCAATAAACGCACCATTATTAGTTGCTCAATTCATTTATTTCACAAAATTCTGATTGTTTGCAGAATGTGATTATTTGGCTGTTTGTCTAGGCTGTCTTTTGCCATTTTTTTTCTGCTGTCTGATATAATTTTATCATATATACTTTTATCATGATATATTTTAAAATTATATAAGATTTGTTTCTTTATAATTAATCATTACAAGTTGGATCAGATAAGAGAAATAATCTCAAGAACCAGAAATAAAAAAGGATATTTGAATTATATGGGTTTGTGCTAAATGATTATGTGATTATTAGAACAGTGGAACATAACACATTTTAAAGAAAACTTCCTTAAACTTGACAATTATCTTCAAAGCCTACAACAGGTCAAGTATCAAGACTTGGCCCTGGCAATATTGGACCAGAGAAGAGGTCAGACTTCAAGAGTACAGGTATATTATGACATTTATGAAATATAGAAACTATGAGTAATGTTCATCACAAGCTTACAAGAAGACAATAATCCAATTTATGTCATTAGTTGGTTATTACATAAACAGACAATTGAGATTTAAATCTTTAATTTCCTTCTTCCTCTTCTGCTGAATATACCTTTAGACATCAATATTAACCCTTTCACAGCTAAGATCTCATTAAAAACCTTGATCAGCAGTGCTAAAGCTTTTTCACTTGGACACCAACACAAAGCTAAATACTTTCTTTGTTGGAGCATCAAAGGTAATATATAGGTCTACATATTGTAACTCATAATTTATCCTACATTACCATGCATGCAAGGGAGCCGCGATAGCTCAGTGGTTAGTGAACCGGACTACAAAGGACAAGAGGTAGGGTTCGATCCCAGCTGACGGCTTCTGGGTTCACCCAGCCTTTAATGGGTACCAGATTTTTTCTGGGAAAGTAAAGCGGCACGGTCATAATACTGGCCTCTTTACCCCAAAAATCATGTGCCGAAGGTCTGTAGAATTTATGGTCACTAACACCATATTAGGTAACCACATCTCCTGTGTGTTACCGGAGCCTCATTATGAGGAAAGTAAAGAATAGTGACACTGTGACCTTCCAGGCATGTCATAAGAGGCAACTAAGGAGGTTGATTGATGGCTTGACAAGCTGTCATTCTAAAAAGTATTGTTAATGGAAACAGCCATAGATTTTAGAAGTAGTGATCTCTGCAATATGTGCCATTTTGGCACGCAAGGTTTCTGTTTTTGAGATTGTGGTTCTGCCCTATGTGCCATCTTCGGCTCGAAAGGACAATAGATAGATAGAACACCATATTACCTATACGCCACTTGGCATGACGGGGGTACTTTACTCTTTTTTTTAACCATGCATGCACTCAGCAATATTTATATGGTAGATAATTACAAAACCAGGTACTTAGGGTCATCACAGGAGCAATGAAATCAACACTAATATTGGAAATGGAGAAATTGTGGAGGATACCAGCACTGAGAGAATGGAGGGACACAAAGGTGCTGATACAGGCAGAAAAATTTGCTTGCAAACCGAGACATCCAATGAAGGACCAATTCCAAAATCTTGCATTGGGATGACTTAAGAAAAGCAGTTTTATCAACCAAGCCAAGCGTATTTGTAGACAAACACCAGACATGCCAAGAGTTGTTAACTCCCTACTGCCCATACCAGAACAGACACCCTGGACAGAGGAATCGGGATTATCAATACAAATACGGACAGAAGTGAAAGGAATAGTTGACAAAGAGGAACAGAATAGTCTACAGTGAAAAACAATAACTCTCAGTTTCCTGGATGAAGAATACCTACAAGATCTATGGATTCGTGTGTACACAGATGGATCAGCACAGAATGCAGTAAAGAATGGGGGAGCAGGTGCATATATAGAGTACCCAAATAACACTAGGGATATGAATAAAATACCAACAGGGAAATATTGTCACAATTATGATGCAGAAATACAAGCAATAAAGTTGGCAATAGAAAAACTGCTGAACAGTAAACCTAGCCCACAGCCTGTAGTGTTTTTGACAGATGCAAGATCAGTACTCCAGGCACTACAATCCAGAAAATTACCACATATGCAGACCTTATTGACTATACTCTGCAAGCACCACAGGGTTGCCCTGCAGTGGATTCCATCTCACTGTGGAATACCAGGAAATGAGAAAGCAGATCAGTTGGCAAAGGAAGGTTCAACAGGCACACAACTAGATGTACCGGTTACATATCATCATAAGAAATAGAAAATCAAATCAATCAGAGGACCACAAGCCCCAAATCAGGATGCCTTCCATAATATGAATAGATATGAACAAGTTATCATTATACGCCTCAGAACAGGACAACAAAAAACTCCATAGTCACATGGGTACAAAATTCAAGATCGGCACCTCAATTACTTATACATGTGGATAGGCACCCCAGACTGCTGAACACACACTTCAAGACAGCACTGAATATAGTAGACTGAGGAAAACCCATTGGCCCATAGAGACAACACATTTTACATTTTCCATCAATGGTTTTAGTATGTCCAAGGTAGTTGTAGCTCTGAACTGTCCCCAGGTGTATTCCTTCAACTTTGATATTTATTTGTAGGTCTTGAGAATTTTCTTTCCTTATGATTATAGTTTTAGTCTTTTTGATATTCATATCTAATCCAGATTTTTTTGGAACAGAGGTCAACACATCTAAAAATAATTACAGCTAACGTTGGATTGAAACAGAAACTTAACTCTTTCCGTACGTTTCGCCGCATAGTGCGTCACTCTCAATTTTATTAGTGTGAACCATCTTCATACCCTATTCTTTTTACATATCTTGTATCATATTGGTATTGGTGAAAACCTTCTTCAATTATCTAAAACTTCATATATAATATGTTATTTGTTAGATAAATATATATATGTAGATTGATTCCTAAAACCTTGAATAATTTTAGTTTCTGAACATCCCTTCCGTTGCATTGATAAAAAGCTTCCATATGGAAAGAGTTAAATGAAATGACTTAACACATTGATAGCATAGTGGCACAAATGACTATACATGTCCATGGCACCCAGGGTAAAAACTTGTAAATGTAACTTTAGCAGTGAGAGAATTAAAGAGTTCAAAGAAAGCATTTGTAAACTCAAGGCTCGTGATATGTCTTATAACTTGTCCTGGTATGGTACTGGTAATGGCCACAAGAACCTTTTCTGGTCATCATATATTGGGCATGATTGTAACAGGTGTCCAGCATGAGTATAATCTGATGTTTACATGTGTTTTTGTTTGATACAATTTTGAATTTTGCACATGTAAAGCAATGGAATTGAAACATTTATTTCTGTTTTTAATTTGATAGTGAACTTATGAATTCAATTTCTTATTTGCAGATCAAGTTCCAGATTCTAAAGAAATTTGGTCAGAGGCAGAAGTACCAGCTGGGTCAGAATATGATTTCTTATATGATCCTCGACCACAACCAGAGTGAGTAGTATGTTCAGATTTGTTAACAAGTAGTGCAGAATGGGGAAACAAGTTCCACCCTGGATGTGACAGTCATTAAACAGTGCAGAAAAGAAGATTAGTTGGTGTTTCACCCTGAGTAACAGCCAATAAGTAGTGCAAAAAGGAAGACGGATTTGACTGTGCTATCAATCCTGGATGACAAAGATATAGATAAGGATATAAAAGAAAGAGATGTACTTCGTTAAAAGCATACTATGGAAGTGCATCCATTAACAATTTCAGTTTTGCTAAAAATAACTTAAATAAATTGAAAATACTGTACATTTGTTAGTATTGCTAACATTATCTTATTAGTTCATTTCATTTGCAAGTTGTGTTGCAGTGTGCTGTGCATCGTGTGCTGTTGTGCAAACCGTAAGCATTAGTTTTAGAAACATCTCTAACTTTTATCTTAGCCTTTGGTTTTCCTTGTCTCTTCTGGGAAAGACTGAGTCTTATCTCTCAGATCTGGGTTTCTATAATTTTTGTCACCTTCTCTTAGGTGGATTATCCAACAAGTCATGTTCTCTTGCTTATATTTTGTTCTGCTTTTTGCTTCACCAGAGAGTGCATATGAACAGACTAGACCTTGGTCTCTAGTTGTAAATTTTGAATTGATATGCCTAACAGTACTCCAGACTTTAGTATATGTATGAGTCAGTCACTGACATAAAACAAAATCTTGCAGTATGTTTTTATTTCTGTATTTTCTCAATATAGTCTAAGTTGTTATGCAGAAGAAAGAACTTGGATATTTGTTGATTATGTACTTAAAGTCAGTGGATTAATTAATTAATTATTAGATTAATATTAAATATTAATTTGTACCATACAAAAAATGCTTGTTTATAACATATTTGACAAAGCTAAGAAGTTTGATCTTTTGTGTTAAATTCTAATGGCATGAAATTATATTCAGCTCAGAACCAGGGCATCAGCAGAAAATGAGATAAGCAATGAATCGCATTAACACACCTTTGATGAATTTAGGAAGAAAGTTCTTTGTTATTTCCTCAAAGAACAGTTGTTAAGTTGTGCTACAGTGAGACTACAGGCTGAAATTTTAGCTGTTAGACTTGATGAAGAAGCTAGCTTCATAACAACACTCTTTAGTCAAATTTCTTATCATGTTATGGGATCCGTTGACAGAGTTTTTAATAGAGGCCCATCTGATTGGATATCAACAGATATCAAATGAGAGACTAATAACGACATTAAATAAATCTATGTATATATAAAGATCAGGGAGCCACGATAGCTCAGAGGTTAGTAAACTGGACTACAAAGGACAAGAGGTAGGGTTCGATCCCAACCAATGGCTCTTGGGTTCACCCAGCCTTAAATGGGTACAGGATTTTTTCTGGGAAAGTAAAGCGGCACGGGCGTAATACTGACCACATTACCCCAAAAAATCATGCGCTGAAGGTCTGTAAAATTTATGGTCACTAACACCATATTTCCCTATACGCCACATGGCATGACGGGGGCTCTTTACTTTTACTTATATATAAAGATCACTATGGAAATCATCACAGAATGATACAATATTGTTGTTATAAAGAAAATATGAGGAATATTATTAAGAATTTAACACCTAGCTGGTTTTATGTTGAAGAAGGCCAACATGAAAAAAAGCTAACATCACAATGTATAAGATGACAAAACTTTACAATGTAATGTCTATTATTAGTGGTCTGGTATTATACTCTGATTGACTTTGTTATTGATTGATTTCGTGATTAGAATATGCTAGTTTAATCAGGAATTACAAATTGTATTTTAACATAGATGAACATATGTTGATAATAATGATTTCTTACATAAATCAAAAGTTTCAATCTAAACAAACATGAAGTAGATATCTCTAAAAAGATTATCATCATCATGTGCCATACTGGGTGGTGTAGGCGATCATGTCCTTCCACAATTTTCTATCCACAGTGCATTGTATCAACAACTGTTGTTGACTGTTCTCCACGCCATGACACCAAGTCATCTGGTATCTTATCTCTTTGTCATCCACAGTCTCTCTTTCCCTGCATTTTGCCAGTTGTAACCAGGTATTCCAACTTTCTTCTTCTCATGATGTGCTCCAAAAATGTCAATTATTTCTTTCTGATGTTTTTTAGGAGCTCCCTTTTTGTGTTGGCCTCTTCAGAATTTCCTCATTGGTCTCCAGGAAACTCTCAACATTATGCTAGGAAATCCCATTTCTGTGGCCTCTTATCATCTTTTCATTTGTTTGTCTACTGTCTATGATTCACTTCCATAGGTCAGAATTGGCTCTATATAGAACAGTTTAACTCTCATTCTCATTTCTATTGACATAGACTTGTTGCTATAGACATTACTTTTTATGAAATGCTACTTTGGCTTGTGCTATTCTGTTTTTTTATTTCTGTGGTGCATCTTTAGTTTGATATTATTGTGCCCAAGTTTCCGCATTTGTTTCAGATTTTGTCCCACTTATTTTTATGTTGCATGATGGTAATGATTGTTTCTTTGATATGGCCATTACTTGTGAGTATCCAAAGTAGACACGGAGAACTTTCTAAATAATTTTTATTTTTAATCTTCTTTTTGTTAACAAAACACAGTAGAGATTACTGGGAAAGATAGGACTGAATTACAGATTTTTGATGTAAACCTACTTTTAAATTGTTAGAGTTTGCAGAAAATTGTATTAATAATCTTTGTCTTACAAATTATATGAAAATATTTTAAACAAATCTCTAGATATGACATTTTATACAGCCAAGCAGTTACAAGTGAAGACATTTTTCTACAAATGGGGAACAAGACACCAATGACATCAAGTTGTGAAAATATAACTGTGAGTCTGTGCAAGAGTTAATGGATCATTATTCCTCATGTAGTTGTTATCACAGTTTACTGATGATACATAATTCATTACCTGAGAAATGTTAGAAGATGAGAACGTAAAACACTATTTGCTTGACTTTTAAGAGATAATAAGTGCACATTTCTTCTTTATTTTTTAACGTTAGTAACATCTTTCATTTATTTAATGCCAAGTTTTTGTTAGACTATCTAAAGAGATTATAGAAGTTATTAAATCTTAATGATTTTGCAAAAAAAGGTGTAAGCAAAAGGAGATGTACAGGGTGATACTAGGCAAATGATGGAGCCAGAGCTCAGAAGTCCATACAGGATGCACAAGCAGTGCCAGCCACTAACTGCCTGATTCGTGTGTTACCAAGGAAATAAGTGATTTTTGAGTCTCAAGCTTACATTGTTTATTTGTTTTGACTAAATTTAGACAAACTTGATCAGGAAAATTTCAAATTAAAGCAGAATTTCCTGATTGACAAACTTTTATTGAGGAGTCCACAATGGCAAAATGATTAGTATTCTTCAATATGAAAACAAAAATGGTACTAACATCATATTTGGTCTTCCTCTTTTTTTAAAAAAAATTTCCAGGGGATGAGACAAAAAGGAAAACTTGGAGAAGACAGGTGGAAGCAAAGATGAAGAGGATAGTGAAGAGATAGAACAATCTTAAAAGATTGGCAAGAAGCAGATTGGCTTGGAAAGTGTTTGTTGAAGGCCAATGCTTCACAGGGAGTTCAAACGAAAGAGAAGAACATCATTTCCCCCATAAATAGCATGATGGATAATTTCCTAATTTTTTTCACTTTTACTCTTTTCTATAAATAAAACATTAACTTCTTCAGGTTAAAATAAAGTTGCCGGAGACAAAAATGACAGAAGTTGAATTGGATGTTAAATCTAAGTTCCTGGATTGCAGAACACCAAAATAGTAAGACTGTCTTTTATTATTATTATTATTATTATTAGTATATATAAATATTATCATTTTTGCAAGTACTTCTGTAATGTTTCTTATAAGTGGTTTGCATCTGGTGGTGGTGGACTGTACTATTCCTTGATTGTGCCACACTGATCATTGTGACACATCATATTTCTTGACAGGTGGCTGTTTCAATGACGTTGTTTAAATATGTATTCGCTTGTAAACTGCTTGATGGTGCCCGTTTTTGCTCATTGCTACCTCGTGGTTCTTTATGATGGTGAGGGTGATTCAATGTCCCCACCACACAGTATTCACTCACTGTGCTGATCTGCTATGAGTATTACTGAGAAAAACTTGATACGACTTGACCCTGGAACACTAGTAACAGGACCATTGGCATCCCGTTTATTCAGCGCTCTCTTCCCATTACACAAAGAGTGACTGTGGCCACCCTAACTCAGCTGGACACCGTCTGGTCTTTCTTGGCTTCTCCCATGGTACTTAGGTTCAGAGTGACTTGACACTTAGCTCCGCACCTGATCGTATGGACTGCACGTGTTCATTGTCCTCAGAATGTTTGTACTTCGCGTTGTGTTGATCGGCCCAGTTGGCCAACTAGAACAATCTATGACACATCCATGCATAATTGAAGTCACACAAGTCAATAACACAATACTCAACTTGCTTTATTGACAAGGTGCTGATTATAACAATCTATATACATGTGCTGGGCGGTCTGACTATCCGCTCCAGTCTATCAAGTAGGTCTAACAAAGTTTTGGCTTACTATGGCCCTACACTTACAGGAGACTTATCTAGACTTTCTCTAACTCACACCTGATCTATATCTGTGTTTGGATCTCCACCTAAACTCCTATTTAAGAAAGAGCGTTTTGCTATGTTCCCACTGAACGAGCCGGCGCCTAGTAGCACAGCTGCCTCCTAGCTAGCTCTCCCACCTAAACTAGGCTTCTCTCCACCACCTAAAGTGGACTTGTCTTTCCATCTCCCCAGCCATTTAAGTACCTCATAATCCAACCAAACACAAATTACCTACATCAACCCAACTACATCTATTTTCTTACATCCCTACATCCCCTGGCTACACTTCATACTACTACAGTACATCACACTAGTGATTTGCAAATTGTTATATTTCTGACATTTGTTTCAATCACAATACATTTTTTAAAATTGAAAGGTAGAGTTGCTTACACAGAACAGAGACAAATGGCGAGATTAGATAAAAGATTTTTACAAGGTTTGAAAACTGCTAGAATAAAAATTTAGATAAGAGAAACAGTATCTGGGTCTATGCCCTATTTGCCGGCTACGGCTCCAAAGGTCAATAAATAGTTAGATAATCTAGAAGAAAAGACTGAGACCAATTCTAGATTAATGATATCAAAATAGATTTAAATAAGAAGCAGAGGATGTACTGATGCGATATTAACATTAAAGCAACTTGCAGAAAAAAAAACAACAGAGTACAGCCAAGGGTATAGCATGTACCCTTCATAGACCAAGAAATGGTAATTCACAAAAAAATTTTAAATTGCAGACAAGCAACATTAATCCATGAAAACATAGAATATGTGCAAGAACACCTGAACAAACTACAATATTCAAGCAAACAATCCACAGGCATGAACTTTAATGTTAATAAAATGATAGTAATGAATATCTCCAGAGAAAGACATTATATCAACCTAAAGATAAACAACTGAAGCAGGTTGATAATTAACATCATCATACTTAGGCAGTTTTGTGACATATGACAACAAACAAGTACTTTTTAACACAATCTGCAAACATCAACGTTGATGTACTATAAATGTCAACAAACAACATTGACATGCTATGAATGTCAACAAACAACAACATTGACATGCTATCAATGCCAACAAACAACAACATTGACATGCTATTAATGTCAACAAACAACAACATTGACATGCTATCAATGTCAACAAACAACAACATTGACATGCAATTAATGTCAACAAACAACAACATTGACATGCTATCAATGTCAAACTTGGATGCTAGCTTCTAGAACAATCAATAAGATAAACACCACCAGATTTATGATTGGAATCTGCTTGAAAGACAAAATTAGAAATGAAAAGCTTTAGAAGACAGAAAGTGTACCACAGTTGAGTATCAACAAATTGAATGATTATGGCACATAACAAGACAGAAACAACTAAACATCATCCAAGCAACTATCAACAATCCTTTTACAGAAACAACAGTTGCCTTAGAAAAGATGAATACTGGAAACACTTAGAAGTGTGGCAGCAGCTGGACTAGGCAAAGAGCAAAAGACAGCAAACTATCTCTACCCTTAAAAGTGAAAGGCAAATAAGAAATCAAATAACATCGTCATCATCAAGTACCAAGCCAGCTGGCATAGGTGATCATGTATCCCCACAACTTTCGATCTTGACAGTTATTTATCATTTCTGTTGTTGACCTTCTGCCAAGCCATTCTCTTAAGCTGTCTGGTATCTTTTTCTCATTGCTTCCCTCTATCTCTTCGTCCTTCAATTTTTCCATTTGTTACAATATATTCCAGCTGTTCTCTTCTCATTACATGGCCAAAAAATTATGATTGTTTCTTCCTAATATTGGAAGCTAAGAAGAGTAATGAAAATGTTCTGAAAGAGGTCAAATCAAAAAGAGAGCTAATTTCCTCTTAATGCCAATTTAATGTAAACAAAATTCCAAAAATGGCCGTGGAACAACACTCAATGTGTTGACATAAACTGCATATCAACTCTAGACAGGGGAAGGTCACATTCACATACTTGGACTTGACAAAGAGGAGCATTGAGGTGTGTATGTCTCTGTATCATTGGCGAAATTTGTTAAGTGGATCATCAGATTGACTTTAACGCAGAAAATTGCATTTAAGAGCTGAAACTAATCAGTCCACAAATGCAGTTTCTGCAGCGGTCCAGAAACATGAACTTGTTCCACCATATTGGAAACAGAAGTCCAGGAAAACAAGAAGTTGATGGTTTAAGAAAAATAAAGAGAAGATATTTTGGTCATTTACGAGTGTAGATACCTAAATTATTATGTTGCGCGTCTTTCTGTTTTGTACGGCGGAGTGGACTGCCACGGGTCACCTTACTAATTGTAGCCCCTTGGTTAGCCTCTTCTTTAATTATGACGCGCTGTGTTGTTTAGTTGATGTGTTGAGTGTCTGTTGGCATTCGCATAGCTGGCGCCAACTTTATGATTAGCGTCGATTTCTGGAATCCTGGCTTCCCGGATCACCACCGGACCCACTGCTTAGGACTGGTTCTGGACACTACGGCCTGCCAGCCTTAGCATCCACCTTCTGGTAGTACTTCATGCTGTATCTTAATGATAGTTCATGCAAACCTCCAACCTGTCGTCCACTCCGCCAACTGTTGTTCATTCATCGCCACACCCAAGTTGGTCATCACACTGACTCAATCCAAGTAACAAGACAATATGTTCATAAAATAGGCCTTGTTTTTATTTCTGCTTAAAACATGTCCCCATGACTACTCAAGCAGACACAAATGATGACCACCTTACACGCTCACTACTCTGACAATGTTCAATTTGCACTGACAATGTTCAATTTGCACAATCACAGATTTAACATATGCATAGCCTTCGCTCGCTCCAATTGAAAAGATGGACTGGCCTGTTCATTATAGTACATCCACAAGTCAGCACTGGCTCACACATGAATATTAATACAAAGGTTCAGTTTCAGGCACTATGACAGCATCCTCAGCAAGCCCTTTGCTCGCTCTGAATTGCTCAATAAGATCCCTTGTTCATAACAATTGACTAATAAGCCGACCTTTCTCTCGCACTCCCGGAATCATACACAGTTCAAGGGACAGGATTTCAATGTCAATCCCAGAATGATACTGCCCCACTGTCAACCTTCGTGCCTCACACATACACAAAGTTTGGTCACTTAATCAGCTCTTCACCAAAGCCACAACCTTAGTGAGCGCATTGCTCACCCTCAAGAAAAGACTTCAACAGAATCACATTGACAACTATAGTCAGTCCACGGCCAATTCACACAGCCTTATAATAATCTAGTAACAAATCAGTTTGAAATGTAGCTTAACACCAATGACGAGCTCCTTGCTCACAATCAAGAAAAGACTTCAACAACAGATCCACTTTGGCAACGATAGTCAGTCCATGGCCAATTCACACAGCCTCATAATAATCTGGTAACAAATCAGTTTGAAATGTAACTTAACACCAATGACGAGCTCCTTGCTCACAATCAAGAAAAGACTTCAACAACAGATCCACTTTGGCAACGATAGTCAGTCCATGGCCAATTCACACAGCCTCATAATAATCTGGTAACAAATCAGTTTGAAATGTAACTTAACACCAATGACGAGCTCCTTGCTCACAATCAAGAAAAGACTTCAACAACAGATCCACTTTGGCAACGATAGTCAGTCCATGGCCAATTCACACAGCCTCATAATAATCTGGTAACAAATCAGTTTGAAATGTAACTTAACACCAATGACGAGCTCCTTGCTCACAATCAAGAAAAGACTTCAACAACAGATCCACTTTGGCAACGATAGTCAGTCCATGGCCAATTCACACAGCCTCATAATAATCTGGTAACAAATCAGTTTGAAATGTAACTTAACACCAATGACGAGCTCCTTGCTCACAATCAAGAAAAGACTTCAACAACAGATCCACTTTGGCAACGATAGTCATTCCATGGCCAATTCACACAGCCTCATAATAATCTGGTAACAAATCAGTTTGAAATGTAACTTAACACCAAATGATGGATGGCTCCTTGCTCACAATCACTGAACAACTGAAAAAACTCAACCACGACCACATCTTCAAAACTGGCCACCACCTTCGGACAACCTACTACCAGGCTGACGTATGAACAACTCTCCCCCTCTCAGCTTGTCATTCACCTATATTCTTTGTCTTTTGCCACTCTGCACTCTCGAACCCCCTTAAAATCCAGAGAATCCCTTAGTCCACCTGAGCTGATTTCAAGCTAATTTCCCCATTCTCTCCACGTGCATTTTTCCATATTTTCTTCACTCATTCATTCACTCAATTGTTACACATATTCACCCTTTCCTATCACCTCCCCTATTACAATTACTGCTATCCGAGTGATCTTCCCCGGATTGACCGCACATATTTGAATATATTATCTGCTTCTAATTTTTGTGCATTTAATATTTAATTAATTTTCACTAATGTTAGACCCTAACCCAGGGTTCTTCTAGTTACAGAGAACGACTGAATAAAGTGAAAGAGAACGTTTCTATGAACAGAAATAATTTAGGTAGCTAAACTAAAAAATAGCAATATTTTAAAAAGATGCTGAAAAAAATGGTACAAAATGGAGGGAAAAAAATGAGGTAATGAAGAAGATTTAAAGTAAGGAAAAAAAAAAAATTGATTTTTGATAGCAATAATGGGTTCTAAGGTTAACATTAACAGGCCAAATTACAGCACAATCTATAAACTGTATTAGTGCACTTGGATCTATAATGAATCATCATCATAATGTGCCATACCGGTTGGCGTAGGTGATCATGTCCCTCCACAATCTTCTATCTACAGTGCATCGTATCAGTTCTGTTGTTGACTGTTTTCCATGCCATGACACCAAGCTATCCAGTATCTTCTCTCTCTGTTGCTCACGATCTCTCTTTCCTTTTATTTTGCCAGTTGTAACCAAGTATTCCAACTTTCCTCTTCTCATGATGTGCCCGAAAAATGTTGATTGCTTCTTTCTGATGTTTTTTAAGAGCTCCCTTTTTGTGTTGGCCTCTTTGAGAACTTCCTCATTGGTCTTTTTGGCTGTCCAGGGAACTTTCAACATTCTTCTGAGAAATCCCATCTCTGTGGCCTCTAATCGTCTTTTCATTTGTTTGTCTACTGTCCATGATTCGCTTCCATAGGTCAGAATTGGTTCTATATAGCACCAAAGAACTCTCTTTCTCATTTTTATTGACATAGATTTGTTGCATAAGATATTTTTCATTTTCTGAAATGCCATTTTGGCCTGAGCTATTCTGCTTTTTATTTCTGTGGTGCATCTCCCATCTGATGTTATTATTGTGCCCAAGTATTTGAAATGTTGCACTTGTTTCAGATTTGTCTCGTTTTTATGCTGCATGATGGTGGTGATTGTTTCTTCGATATAACCATTACTTCTGTTTTCTTACTATTCTGACTGAGACCTTTCTTGTTGCTTTCTTTTACTATTATGTCTATCATTTCTCTGTCATTCTCTGTCTCTGCTATTAAGACTGTGTCATCCGCATATCGCAAATTATTTATGTTGTGACCGTTGACTTCAATTCCTTTTTTATTAAGTGCACGTGGACCAAAGAGCAGCACTAATTATATAGTGGCAGTATTAGTGCACTGGAATCAAAGACTAACACTAGCTATATAGTGGCAGTGTTAGTGCATTTGGATCAAAGACTAGCACTAGTTATATGCTGACAATATTAGTGCACTTAGATCACATACTAACACTAGTTATATGCTGACAATATTAGTGCACTGGATCACATACTAACACTAGTTATATGCTGACAATATTAGTGCACTGGATCACATACTAACACTAGTTATATGCTGACAATATTAGTGCACTGGATCACATACTAACACTAGTTATATGCTGACAATATTAGTGCACTTGGATCAAAGACTAACACTAGTTATATGTTGATAAGATATATAAGATTTAAAAAAAATGAAGAACAGAGAAAATAAAAAAAAAATAGAAATCATTCCCTTTATAGAACGCATAAAGAAACAACAGATACAATGGTTTGGCCACGTAATAAGACAGGAAGACCAAAACACAACACAATGAGAATTTAATAAATGTTGAGAGAATAATGTACCCAAGGGCCAAGCACGAAAAAAAGATGGAATATTAGAAACACTAGGAAACGTAACAGCTGCAGAGGCAAATAAAAGAGCAAAAGATAGCAAATTATATCTCCCCTCTACGCTGAAAGGCAATTGAGGATGGAAAGAAGAAGAATCACGCGTAACTGGTTGTAGATACAGATGAAAAACTTAATACATGTGTTAACAAATTATGTTGACATTGACACGTCAGAAGGTTTAACAACCCTGTCAAGACCATCTTTTATTGAACAGTGGAAGGTATGATAGCTTCCGTCACAGCCTCAATCTCTATGTATCTCTTAGCCAGCCACGTGGTAGCTTCCCTCACAGTCTCAATCTCTATGTATCTCTTAACCAGCCACATGGTAGCTTCCCTCACAGCCTCAATCTCTATGTATCTCTTAACCAGCCACATGGTAGCTTCCCTCACAGCCTCAATCTCTATGTATCTCTTAACCAGCCACATGGTAGCTTCCCTCACAGTCTCAATCTCTATGTATTTCTTAACCAGCCATGTGGTAGCTTCCCTCACAGCCTCAATCTCTATGTATCTCTTAACCAGCCACATGGTAGCTTCCCTCACAGCCTCAATCTCTATGTATCTCTTAACCAGCCACATGGTAGCTTCCCTCACAGTCTCAATCTCTATATATTTCTTAACCAGCCACATGGTAGCTTCCCTCACAGTCTCAATCTCTATGTATTTCTTAACCAGCCATGTGGTAGCTTCCCTCACAGCCTCAATCTCTATGTATCTCTTAACCAGCCACGTGGTAGCTTCTCTCACAGCCTCAATCTCTATGTATTTCTTAACCAGCCATATGGTAGCTTCCCTCACAGCCTCAATCTCTATGTATTTCTTAACCAGCCATGTGGTAGCTTCCCTCACAGCCTCAATCTCTATGTATCTCTTAACCAGCCACGTGGTAGCTTCCCTCACAGCCTCAATCTCTATGTATCTCTTAACCAGCCACGTGGTAGCTTCCCTCACAGCCTCAATCTCTATGTATCTCTTAACCAGCCACGTGGTAGCTTCCCTCACAGCCTCAATCTCTATGTATCTCTTAACCAGCCACGTGGTAGCTTCCCTCACAGCCTCAATCTCTATGTATCTCTTAACCAGCCACGTGGTAGCTTCCCTCACAGCCTCAATCTCTATGTATCTCTTAACCAGCCACGTGGTAGCTTCCCTCACAGCCTCAATCTCTATGTATCTCTTAACCAGCCACGTGGTAGCTTCCCTCACAGCCTCAATCTCTATGTATCTCTTAACCAGCCACGTGGTAGCTTCCCTCACAGCCTCAATCTCTATGTATCTCTTAACCAGCCACGTGGTAGCTTCCCTCACAGCCTCAATCTCTATGTATCTCTTAACCAGCCACGTGGTAGCTTCCCTCACAGCCTCAATCTCTATGTATCTCTTAACCAGCCACGTGGTAGCTTCCCTCACAGCCTCAATCTCTATGTATCTCTTAACCAGCCACGTGGTAGCTTCCCTCACAGCCTCAATCTCTATGTATCTCTTAACCAGCCACGTGGTAGCTTCCCTCACAGCCTCAATCTCTATGTATCTCTTAACCAGCCACGTGGTAGCTTCCCTCACAGCCTCAATCTCTATGTATCTCTTAACCAGCCACGTGGTAGCTTCCCTCACAGCCTCAATCTCTATGTATCTCTTAACCAGCCACGTGGTAGCTTCCCTCACAGCCTCAATCTCTATGTATCTCTTAACCAGCCACGTGGTAGCTTCCCTCACAGCCTCAATCTCTATGTATCTCTTAACCAGCCACGTGGTAGCTTCCCTCACAGCCTCAATCTCTATGTATCTCTTAACCAGCCACGTGGTAGCTTCCCTCACAGCCTCAATCTCTATGTATCTCTTAACCAGCCACGTGGTAGCTTCCCTCACAGCCTCAATCTCTATGTATCTCTTAACCAGCCACGTGGTAGCTTCCCTCACAGCCTCAATCTCTATGTATCTCTTAACCAGCCACGTGGTAGCTTCCCTCACAGCCTCAATCTCTATGTATCTCTTAACCAGCCACGTGGTAGCTTCCCTCACAGCCTCAATCTCTATGTATCTCTTAACCAGCCACGTGGTAGCTTCCCTCACAGCCTCAATCTCTATGTATCTCTTAACCAGCCACGTGGTAGCTTCCCTCACAGCCTCAATCTCTATGTATCTCTTAACCAGCCACGTGGTAGCTTCCCTCACAGCCTCAATCTCTATGTATCTCTTAACCAGCCACGTGGTAGCTTCCCTCACAGCCTCAATCTCTATGTATCTCTTAACCAGCCACGTGGTAGCTTCCCTCACAGCCTCAATCTCTATGTATCTCTTAACCAGCCACGTGGTAGCTTCCCTCACAGCCTCAATCTCTATGTATCTCTTAACCAGCCACGTGGTAGCTTCCCTCACAGCCTCAATCTCTATGTATCTCTTAACCAGCCACGTGGTAGCTTCCCTCACAGCCTCAATCTCTATGTATCTCTTAACCAGCCACGTGGTAGCTTTCCTCACAGCCTCAATCTCTATGTATCTCTTAACCAGCCATGTGGTAGCTTTCCTCACAGCCTCAATCTCTATGTATCTCTTAACCAGCCACGTGGTAGCTTCCCTCACAGCCTCAATCTCTATGTATCTCTTAACCAGCCACGTGGTAGCTTCCCTCACAGCCTCAATCTCTATGTATCTCTTAACCAGCCACGTGGTAGCTTCCCTCACAGCCTCAATCTCTATGTATCTCTTAACCAGCCACGTGGTAGCTTCCCTCACAGCCTCAATCTCTATGTGCATGTTGAAGGTTCTTGTAATGCTTGCTCTTATATATGGTGCAATTATAAAGTGTCTTCAAAGTAAGTATCAGCTCTGTCACTGCAGTAGACCAATGCCTGATTAGGGCAATAGAACCACACAAATTTGTCAAGTGGGAACAATTAATCACCTCATATGGAGAATAAGATTTTAGAATTTAGGAGAGTTTCTTGACTGCAGGATATGTCAATTTACACAACATAAAGTTTGTATGTGATGGCACTTTCATTTAAGGGTGTATTTAACATTTCAATTTTTAGTGGACATTAATGGTTTAGTTTTCCCTAACCATCCCTGCTCCATCTTCAAAACCAATAGTACCTTTATGTGAGCTTATTGAGGCAAGTGATCTTACCACCAAGTGTCTTTAAGTTGAGTAAAACCTTTGATCATTGTTTATACTTTCATGATGTTCTCTATGTATCTAAATTTAGCATGCATTTTTTTACTACTTACCTAGCTTCTATTTTTTTTTTACCTTCATATTAGACAGGCAGCTGTTATTTGTAGTCAAGGTTTAGTAGTCTTAATTGATATTTTTCCTACCAAGGTTTATGTAAAATTCTCCTTATCTAAGGTGGATTGTCTACAAAGCCTATCACTCTCATACTTTTTTTGAGCTGTATTGTTCTCCCCAACTTTTTATTCATCAGGACATGTCATAGGTTGTGAATATTTAGAACTATTCAAATGCTGGTGGGGCTTTTAATTGCACACTCAGTCTTGCCTTCCTGCTCTTTTATCTGGACCATTTCATTAAGATATGGGAACAGAAGATTACTTTTACTTGGTTGAATCTGCCAGTTAACTCTTTCCGTACGTTTTGCCGCACTGTGTGCCATGCCGATTTCGGCAGCATACATTCCGCCGCATAGTGCGTCACGCTCAATTTTATTAGTGTGAACACCATCAAACCATATTCTTTTTACAAGTCTTGTATCATCTTGATATTGGTGAAATCTTATAGCTTGTTTAATTATATAAATACTCATATATAATATGTTATATAAATATAAATATGTAGATTGATTCTTAAAACCATGGACAATTTTGTCTCTGAAATTTCTTCTGTTGTCTCGATAAAAAGATTCCGTACAGAAAGAGTTAAGTAGTTTCTCAATGTGTGACTACTGTGCATCCTGTAGCTAAATGGAAACATTAAATGAGTGTCAGTTGAGGAACAAATGAACTACACTAAAAAGTATCACTGCTCACCAACCAAGGTACTGTCTCTCCCATACCCCATTTTATCTTTACTTCTTCTTTTACACTTTCACTGTCTTAACTCATTATGTCTGTGGGAACGCTGTCATGGTTACTTACTTACATTTTGCAAAGTGAACACTGACATGGTTACTTTCATTTTGTTTTGTTATAGTAAATACTACACATTTTAAGCTACCACATCCACAAGGGATCTAACTTTAATAGAATTTCCTGTCTTTAGACATGCTTAGACCGTTCAATGTGGGTTTAATTTGTTCACAAAATCGTCAAAATTTGTGTTGTTTTCTAGAGTCTTCAAATAGCTGATTCATGTTTATAAGTGAAAAATGGCTAGCAGCAGTAAAGTATCTATCGCTCCTAAAAGTGAATTATTATTAACAGCAGAAAAAGCTAGAGAATTACGTTCTGAGAACTTTGAATGTGATAGTAAACTTAGTGATGTTAGTTTTAGTAGCACTGTTGGATTAAAATGGACCTCCACTTTGGGTACGTGAGTACTATTTTTTATATAAATTTTTTTTTCTCCAACATTTTGATTATTAATTTCTGAAATTCTTATCCTTCAATTGTTTTTCAAAATATTGTTGCTGATTATGAATCTGTGCTCTTTTCCCTTTAAATTGATGCCTAATACATATGTGTATGACTTGTTATAGAGAAAATATGAAAGAATTAGCGTAAGAAGTATTTTTCAGGGAGAAAAAATTACAGCCACAGACTATTGGCAGGGTCGAAAAAACAAGGACATAGAGGGTTAAGCTCAGAATGTTGCCTGCATGAATAGTGTTAACAGCAGGAGTTTATCAATTATAGACCATGTCTATAATTTTATCAGATTTAAATAAAATATATGTTAGGAATGCAATAGATATGTTAACATGTTTTTAAATATATATCATACATGCAATAATTTTTTAGAAACAAGAGAAAATCACATTTTTCAGACATGAGTGATTGGAGCTCACATAATTGACAATGGTGATGCATAGGAACAAACAATAGATGTGTAAACTGCTAAACATAAAACAAGACTAGGTCTCAGAGTATTTTGTTCTAACAGACAAAACAACAAAGAACAGCTCAACAAATGCAGCTAAAGGAAAATGCATAGTTGATAAACTGGCACATACTGGAGCTAGAAAAGTATTTTCCTCTGGAAATTCCACAAAAACTGCCAGGCAGTGGGCTACAGAGAATAGGTGGAGGAAAGATAGACTATAAATAATCTTAGAAAAGTAGTTATAGATGTGCACAGGCCATACTTGTGACATTTTATTAAGAATAGGCATGGAATGAGCAATAGAGAGAGAGAGAGAGAGAGATGCTCTTTGTTAGACACAGAGCATGGTGCAACATAGTGTATCTATAGTCCGTTCAGAATCGTTTGCCTAGACATTAATTTATTTTTTTCAAAAACTTATTGTTCATTTGCATTAATCTTTTGAAGTTAGGTTTAGAATACTAATGTCGCTATAAAAATATTTTTTTATCAAAGAAATGTGATCCAGTTTCAAAGATGCCTTATTTAACCTATATTAAAAAAAAGTTAATCGATATTATAAACACCGGCGGGATTATGTAGACGCTTACATCTCACAGCTGATTCTTTAACATATAGGCATGACCTTCACGGCTGAATGCGCACCGTCCTAAAATAGTTATGTTTCCACTATAAATTTTTATAAAGAAATGTTACATATGAAATTTCCCGTTTAGCACAAAATGACATTTTAGCCGAAACCGGAAATTATGTGACGTCAAAATCACGGCCGTAGACTCGAGTTCGAGTCATAATTCAGAGGCAAATCTCAATATTTACAGAAAGGAGGCGGCACTATCCATATTATCTTCTGCAAGTCTATGTGAGAATGAATATAAAGGCAAAATATTTTACTGAGCATAACATTGCTATAAAGATTTATCAATACTTCTGCAGAGAGCGTAAAAAGGGACATCTTTATTGTTCTTTATCAAACCCTGAGAAGAGAACAATGCATATTTTAGGTTTGTGTAAACGTTCATTTGATCGAATAGTTAAAGGAAGCGGATATTTATTGCCAACAAATGCAAGAAAGCAAGGAAGGAAAGAAACGTTAGACAGTTTTGATAAGGACCTAGTAAAAAGAGAAATCTGTCGAATGTTTGATATAAACGAAGAAGTGACACTTAGAAAGTTGAAGCTTTGGCTGAAAACTAACAACGACATTGAAATATCAAAAACTTCATTATGGAAAATATTAAGAAGTGCAGGCTTCACCTTTAGAAAGTATGCTGGTGGAAAAAACATTATTTGTGAGAAGCCACATCTAGTAGTACTTAGAAGCAAGTATTTACGTGAAGTGAAGGAAATGCGCGAAAATGATTATGATATTGTTTATTTAGATGAAACTTGGATCAACGCTCATCATACAAATGAAAAGGAATGGCAGTTAGCAGATGGAAGTATTAAAAGATCAGTACCAAGCAGTAAAGGGCAACGTTTGATAGTTGCACATGCAGGTAGCAGACATAATGGGTTGTTGCAGAATGCTCATCTCGTTTTCATTTCAAAATCCATAGACAATAGAGACTACCACTCCGAAATGAATGGGCACATATTTAAAGACTGGATCGAGAAAAGTATCCTTCCAATATTAGATCGACCTTCTTGTCTGATAATGGACAATGCTTCATACCATAACGTAGTTAACGTAGAAGATAGAATCCCAACATCATCAAGTACAAAAGATGCAATCAAAACGTGGCTCATAAAAGAGCACATACAAGTTAACGACAGCTACTTGAAACCCGAATTGCTTAGCCTTGTAAAACAGACACAACGTACAAAGATATTTAAAATAGACAAGTTAATTCAAGAACATGGCCATAGATGTTTGAGACTACCTCCATATCATGCACACTTAAATCCTATAGAACTAGTTTGGGCAAAAGTTAAAGGACACGTAGCATATACAAATAAAACTTTCAATTTATGCGATGTTGAGACACTTACAAATCAGGCTCTATCAAATATAAATAAAGACTACTGGGTAAAATGTGAGGATCATGTGTTACGACAAGAAGAGGAATATTGGAAAAAGGATGGTTTGTTGTTTGTTCAGCCGAAAGCAGTAATCGACCTATTTGACTCGTCTGATTCTGAATGATCATTACTCTGATTAAGTCTACAGATAAATAGTTTGATTTGCAAAATTTCCTAGTTGATTTGTTAAACAGTTTATTGTTCAAGACCACCCAAGCAATCAAAAATATGTTATAAGCAAACCAACAACCATTACTTTGAATGGAAGCCTGCTTGAGTCAGTACAGAAGTTCAGCTATCTTGGATCCACTATTACAGCCACACTTTCCTTAGATGAGGAACTAAATGTACGTATTTGAAAGGCAGCGACAACATTTGGGAAACTCACACCAAGAGCATGGAACTATATCAAATTGACTCTACGAACAAAAGTTCTATATATAATTTAAAATTTGTATACTTGCCACCAAGTAAAATTTTATGGACACGCCTATGGGTCATCGTTGCACTAGATTACTGTAAAACATTTTGATTAGGGTCAAAATAATAGTTACATGGGCAAAGATCAAAGGAATTCGCCGCTTTAAGAAAACCGTTATAGCTAGACATCGAGTAACACATATGTTCTCGTGACATGGACATTTTAACACCGTATGCCAAAAATCATGTGAAATCATCAAGAACTTTTTGAATTATAAATCATAACATCTCGGCAAATGAATCTGAACGGACTATAGTACTGATTACAGGCAACAACTAAAAAAAAAGATTATCAGTTAGACACTTGTAGCACATCTATTGTAAAACTTGTAGGACATCTATTGTAAAACTTGTAGGACATTTATTGTAATACTTGTAGGACATTTATTGTAAAACTCGTAGCACATCTATTGTAAAACTTGTAGCACATCTTTTGTAAAACTTGTAGGACATTTATTGCAAAACTTGTAGGACATCTATTGTAAAACTTGTAGGACATTTATTGTAAAACTTGTAGGACATTTATTGTAAAACTTGTAGCACATCTTTTGTAAAACTTGTAGGACATCTATTGTAAAACTTGTAGGACATTTATTGTAAAACTTGTAGGACATTTATTGTAAAACTTGTAGCACATCTATTGTAAAACTTGTAGGACATCTGTTGTAAAACTTGTAGGACATTTATTGTAAAACTTGTAGGACATCTGTTGTAAAACTTGTAGCACATCTATTGTAAAACTTGTAGGACATCTATTGTAAAACTTGTAGGACATCTATTGTAAAACTTGTAGGACATCTATTGTAAAACTTGTAGGACATTTATTGTAAAACTTGTAGGACATTTATTGTAAAACTTGATATTCTTATTATATTCTTCTCTAGCAAATTAGGTCTTCATCTACCTCATCCTGTTGACGAGAAGAGTGGGAAAGCTCAGTGGGACACTAGGAGTGAGACATTAATTGTGACATTACGGGTAGTTAGAGAATATGATATGTTTAATTTTTAGGACTCTAGAAAGCATATCGTGGTGTCAGTAAATCTTTTGGCAGGGGCAAGAAACAAATTGTTTTAGAATGATGTGTTGGAAAGTTATGTATGTGGAAACAGTGTGTGTTCATGATTCAGAATGGACCTTTTATAAACAAATGTATGGATTATATTTTGTTGACACTGATAATGTTTAGTAGCAGTGAAGTTGGGGTTTTTAACAAAATGAAGATAAATAACTGAATTTGTAGAAAAAGTAAGGGTTTAACAATAATTTCAGAATAAAGTTCAGCCTGCTTATTTGGCCTAGGCTAACATGAACTTTTGTAATTGGAATAAGAATTGAGAAAAGAGGGATGGCTTCACAACAAAGATCAGTCAAAGAGGAGGAACAGGGAACTGCAGCTTCACTGGTATTTTGATACAACAAGATAAATTGTGGGGCCTGTCATGTCTTAGGGCAGTTCTGGCTTTGAGGAAAATACTTGTTCATGTTTCAGTGAAAGAACTGGCTGTGATTGTGGGACTGTGTATATTGAAACAATGAAGAATTCATTGAAAGAAATAAACCTAAAAGTGAAAGAACAAGTGTGTCAGCAGCAGTTGTAGTGTGCTGGTTTGGTGAATTGCAGCTTGATGCTCTCCAGTCAATGAAGCTAAAAAAAATGGATACATAGCTCAGTTAGTTGATAGAGACCAAGGTGACAACAAAAGAGTTGAAATTGTTTGTGAATTGTAACTGATGGCTTACAGGATCGGTGAACAGAATAGATCTGTCTATCCAGATCTACTCCACCTCCTTGTGGTGTCTCTAGTGAGAGACTAACCAGTTTAGTTTGGCCAAATGATTAGGGAACAAGAGAAAAAGCAATCTGGTACTCAAAAATTCTGTGCTGAAGTCAGATGTTTTGGGTTAGAAGGCTCACATTTCACACGACATACACTCCCACTTAACGTCTATTTAAAGGCAGAGAAGTGTATTTCTTTAGTCATTAGGTGAAAGCAAAGAGGCAGATAGCCTAGCTGGGAGGGGAAATAACAGTGAAGAGGAGCACTGGCCCTCTCACCCCCAAATGTTGCAGCTTAGTATGATGGAGTTCACTCCCCTTCAACATTCAAATATGTCTGGGATGCACCAATTTTGTGAAAGGATTGAAGAACCATCATGCTGATGTTACAATAAACACATATTAAAAACAGTACTAGCCTGTGCCAATGCAAACAGGCTTTTTTTTCTTAGACTCTACAACAATACAAGAAGTCTGAGAACTGCTTGGAGACAGGAGATATATACAAGAAAGTAATAGGACAAGGTCAATAAAAGAAATGGAGAATGAATGTTTGATGAAAGCTGTGTTCTATGAGAAGTTTCAAAGTTGATGATAATAACAGAGAAGATTGTCAGAGTTGGTCATTGACAAAACAAGTTTTAAACAATTATTGTGCCAATACTTTCCAATGAAAAAAATACTAGGAAGAAGTAAGTGGTTAGCCGTTGGTTTGAAGATGTTCCCTGACAGCTGCAATCAAGCTGACTCTTCTGTAGAAATGAGCATGTTGCTCATGGACAGAAGGTAATAACAGCAAGCAAGTGCATTGGTCTAGATTATCTTCAAATGTGGCAGATCAGTACCGGAGGTTGAAACATTATACATTCTTACATCATTTTGGTATATGTGACTACCATAATATTTTATAAAATAAAAAATTTTCAGTGAAAACTTTGAGAAGTCTTTAATCTTCTTCATACTCTTGTTTTTGGTGTCTATTTCTTTTGCAGACAGCCCTTTTCTTATACATGCTACAATCTGCTTTTTATATGTAACCTGTTTATGTACAATTATTTGTCTTTATGTTATACTTCAGTGGTGTCTAGGCCTTATCTTGTCAATGGAGTGAAAATTCAACTTTCACCTGTTGATTCATGAATAGTTTTCTGTGTGAATTTTCTAGTAATCTAGACGTCAAATTAGACTCTTCTCATTATCATTAAGTGCCATGTCCACGGCACAGGCAATCTGCTCCCCAAATATGTGTTCTTGTTATTGTTGTTGTTTGTGAGTTTTACTGTTGATTTTTTCCAGTGTCAAGCTGTTTAGGGGTCCAGTATTTTTTGTTGTAATCTTGTTCCTTCTATTTTTCTCTCGTGTTATAAAATTTTCAAGTATTTCTTTGCACTTCCCATGACATGAACAAAGACTGTTGCCTACATTTTTTAGAATGTACTGTCTTCATTCTAAGATGTTTCCATTATCCAAGTTAAGCTGCCCATGGTGGTTTCAACTTTTGGAAATTGACATAAATATGTGTGGCTACTGTAAAGCTGGTAAAATTAAAAGCATAAGAAAGTACAAATGTATGGTTACAGCTTTACAAAGGATGACATAAAATTGTTACGACATTGTGGCCCAAAAATGCCTTATTCAGGAACACCAGCAATACATACAGAAACCACAATCTAATTAAGACATTTTAAGTAAAAAAAAAACATCACAGGTGAAAGAAAACAAGGAGCGCTTATTTGTATCACCTGTTTGTAGGATCATCAAAGGATACAGTGGTTAGTTATCTTCTACTGATACTAAACATAGCTCATTGTATTCCTCTTGAATGAACCAAAATGAGATTCTGTGGTCTGGACAACATGGAACCTTGATAACCTTGCCCTGACTGATCTCTGCTATGTTCACTCTTGCATGACCTGCTATTACACATCAATTTGTTCCTTGAGATAGAAAACCTACGATTTACTGACGGGTCTTTGAAAAGACAACCAAGATCAGAGTGCAGATTCTTAAATAAAGTGGGAGACAAAATCTTCGCTGAGCAAAGTGGAGCATAGACATGTTAACTAGAATCATCCAGAGAAGAGATATGAGAAAGGAAAGTCACTCTAGAATAATAGCAATAAACTACTCTTTTGTGATGATGATGCTGTGATTGCGACATCTCACTTCCTTTATTTCTACTTTCAACAGCCAACGTTTCAGTAACATGTGCCGTACCCTGTTTTCTTTACGTGTGTATATTTTGTGCCATCAGTTGAGATTAACTGAACATCTGTTTTGTTTTATCATTTATGTTTTCAAGAATTTTGTTTATACTCATTTTAATAACTGCTCTTATTTCTTATCATTGGTTAGTAGGTGAAGTTATTATTCTGTTTTTATTTGCATGGCGTAACTGTAACATCTGTCTGGCCACCACTTAGATTTCTTTAACATTTTCATTACATTTGTCTTGTGCTTTGTGTATGTGTTAGACCTTTCGGAGTGGAAAGATTAGTTTTTTGTGTGTTTGTCATGTTTGATCTGCAAAATTGAAACAACATATTTTTCTTATTTTATTGTAACATCTTAGTGTCTGTCTGAAGTACTTCAAAGTAGATTCTTCCAATCAGTGAGTAATACTTCAACACTTGTAACCAATACTGACATGTTCTTCTGACAGCACTTATATGTTCTATGACCTATATGTTCTATGACCTATATGTTCTCATCTACTTATATTTCACATCTCTCAAGTCCACAGTCTTGCCTCTTCTGATCATTGCCAGATCCTGATAAAGATATCTAGATTTTAAAAGTATAATGATCAAACTCAACAATAATGTTTGGTATAAACTAGGCATAGATTTAGTTCAGATAGACTGAGATCTAAAATACAACTCAGAGATCCTGCCTGACCATCTGTAACAACAAACACAATATACATATAAATATGACAAACGCATCACTTCATCTTCATCAACTTTATTTTAAAAACATGATCTCAATGTGGTCTAAGACAGTGCTCTTCAACTAGTGGCATGTGTATCACTGGGAGTTAACTGGAGGAGAGAGGGTTTGGGGAGAAATGGGGCATGATGTCTGTCTCAGTTGCACAAATGACAACACCGTTCAATGAAGATATAAGTCATCTGTTATAAGACTGTTGAGCATTATCAAAATACATGTAATGTAATGGAATTAAGTGAAGTTAATGGCTGGTGTCAAATATTGTGACAACTTGTGATAAAAATAATGTGTAAGGACTCTCACGACTGCTATACAGTTTGTGCACTATGTGACGTCTTCTGTATTCAGACAATACAAAGTTGGTGGACGTCGTCTGACCATAGAGAGGATGATCCAGCATACAAGAACAAGAATAATATATACCCTGTATTTAATGCAAACGATTGAACCAAAACAAAAACAAAATGTTAACTTAAAAAAAACTTATTAGTAATGTTTTCAATCTACTATAATACATGTTGATAGATTAGTTTGCAATTAGCTATATTCTTGTATGTACCACTTCTATATATAAGTATCTTCTCAGAATTTAGACGTATATATGTGGGTACCTGGCTTGTAACCACATAGACACATTGTCTTTATTGATCAGTTACTTGTTTATTTTATACCATAATGAAATGTTCATATATGATGTGTTTGTGTTTAGGGATACTTACAATTAGAAGTTGAAAAGCACTGGTCTAAGAAATAAAATGGTCAAAATATGAATTCACACATAAAGAAAAAACAAGTCAATAAAATATCATACAAAAGGCATCAACATGTGAGGGTAAGGATATTATCCTTTACTGTCCATTATAAACAATATAAACATTGTACATGGAAGCAGAACTGACTAACAAAGTGCTCTCCCTCCCCCCATAATTTTGAATGAAGTTTGTTATAATTAAACTATTAAAAAACATTATAAAAATAAATATACCTAAGGAAATTTCCAACAGACTTGTGTTTTTCATAATGTAGTGGGAAATAAGACTACAACATAAATAAAGAACTAGAAAGAAAAAAGTTAAATACTAAAACAAAACACTAACAAAGCTTATATTAAAGGATACTAATTAAATACGAGTAGATCTGAAAGAAATGAGATCCTGACAAAGAATTTCTGATCTAAGAATCTTTTGTGAAGCATAAGGCTGAAAACACAGAAGAGCCTGATATAAATGTCTACTCAGAGTAAAATGTATATTGAATTAAATGTGCTTACAACTGCTAATAAATCTTCTTGTGTTTATATTATTTGACTTCAACAAGTCTACAGGTCACTCATTTCTGGTTAGACAGAGTTTTAGAAAAAAAATGAGCTAGTGATCATGAAAACGATTATGTTTTTATTTACAGAGCAGATTCCCTGTGATGATATGATAATTGTTTCCATCTTAAGACATGACACATAACACTGAATCTTCAATAAAAATCAAAACATTTAGGATATGTCTCATGTTATATACGTAAATCCAACATTTCCCAGCATGCCTTCATAACACTTGATATGCCAAACATACTGGCACAATATGTATTAACGTTCATACAAAATATATTATTAGGAGTACAATAAATGAAAATAGCAACAAATACATTTAGCAAGTACATGAACCATGAGTATTTAATAGATGTTCCAATGAGTTAGATATATTGAGAACAGTGAGTTTGGATGCATGTCACTGATGTTGCTGATATATAAATAAATAATACAGCTTACCCATGCACATATATATATATTATAAGGACTATTCTAATTGCTAAGTCAGTCATTTAGAATCATATTTTTTTTTAATTTGAAAAAGAGTAACTGGCAAAAAACACAACTGGAGTAAAGCCATTGATAGACGGGGGACTGAATTTTAATACTTGAAGAAAGGTCACTGAGATAGAGTGAATGCTCAAATGTTGGAAAATTATCACTGAAAGGTAGTGAATGTTCTAACAGTTGGAGAATGGTCACTGAGAGGGAATGAATGTTCTAACAGTTGGAGAATGGTCACTGAGAGGGAATGAATGTTCTAACAGTTGGAGAATGGTCACAAAGAGGAGGTGAATGTTCTAACAGTTGGAGAATGGTCACAGAGAGGCAGTGAATGTTCTAACAGTTGGAGAATGGTCACAGAGAGGCGGTGAATGTTCTAACAGTTGGAGAATGGTCACAGAGAGGAGGTGAATGTTCTAACAGTCGGAGAATGGTCACAGAGAGGAGGTGAATGTTCTAACAGTCGGAGAATGGTCACAGAGAGGAGGTGAATGTTCTAACAGTTGGAGAATGGTCACTGAGAGGGAGTGAATGCTCTTAAAATAGATAATGGTCACCTAGTTGAAGTGAATATTGTAATAGTTATCTTTCAAAGGTTCAAAAGAGAATGGAACTTATGCACGCAGTGGAAGGACCGAAACCCTGGTTGCAGTAAAAAAAATTACCTTTGGGATACATCATGCTGAGATGTAACATAAAGAGTGGATGGAAAGTGGTGTTGATTGAGAAGTGAACGTAGTGGAAAACAATATAAATATAGGTCATTACAGAAACAGGTGAAAGACATTGGCAACACATTAATTTTTGCCTCAGACAGACAAACATCATGAAGGTTGTTACTTATGATTTGTGTTCTTCATACCAAACTGTTCAATAGAAATGAGCCAAAATGAAGAAGTTAGGCTGAACTGGTTTTCATACAACAAACCCAATATTCAGGAAAAAATGTTACCAATGAATCTAAAGATAGAAACATGCATGAGAGATGTCCACTATACAACTGAACAGCAATAAAAACATGGAAGTGATTTGCAACTAAAAGCAGACAACTGAATAGCCAAGTTGAAATTTGATGCGTGTGCATAGTGTACAACAGACAGTTTAAAATGTCTACTTTTCTAATATGATACTTTCTGCATACAGCAGCTCTATCAATTTACTTCTTCGGTAACCCAGAGAAGGTCACTGATGTGATTTATGAACTTACAAGTATAAAGAGATATCACCATACATACAAAGAACATTAAACAAGTTAGATATAATGATGGTGATGCTCTGCTTTTGATTTTGTACATTATAAGAAACGCATTTGAGATATTACTTTATACGATTTTTTCAAGAATATTGTTTAAATATTTATGTGAGTTGTCTACCCTTGACTTTCAAACTATACATAAACTTAAAGGGGAAGTAACAAATCAAAATTGTAATCTTAGCTTTGGCCTCTTGGTAGTGTACACAACTGTCAAGACTAATTCTGTCTAGGGCAGTGGTCAATAAGTGACATTTCAACTGCTTCTATGACACTTTTGTCCATTAACAATGTTAAGAGAAATATGACTATCTGTCAAAGTAGTCAACTGCTCAGTAAAATATCAATTCAATAATAAAAAAAAAAGTCAAGTACCCCAGTCACGCCAAGTGGCCTATAGGGAACATGGTGTTAGTGACCATAAATTTTACAGACCTTCGGCACAGGATTTTTGGGGTAATGTGGTTGGTATTACGCCCGTGCCGCTTTACTTTCCCAGAAAAAAATCTGGTACCCATTAAAGGCTGGATGTACCCGGAGCCGTCGGTTGGGATCGAACCCTACCTCGTCCTTTGTAGTCCAGTTCACTAACTACTGAGCTATTGCGGCTCCCTAATTCAATAATAAGGACAACTCTAATTGTTAAGTCAGTCCACTCTAGAATTGGACTATTCAGTAGTAAATAACTAGTCTACAATCTGAAATAACCACACTGGTATAATAAATAGATCTTCAATATTTTGCACAGATACACTGCCTCCATATTCTGGACAACAACAATACTCAGGAAGCAACATTCCATCTAATTTTTCCTAACTAATAAATAGAACTTTTGATAATTTTAGCAAATTTTTAAAATTCAAAGCAAATGGTGGCCACAACAGTCATACTTTGCAATGAGGGGCCAAGATGCCCATCCAGCAATTGAGCTGAGTACAATTAGTTACAGCTGCAGCAGGCATCAGTGAACAATATTTGTGTCCACCTTTGATATCACTGTGCTCCTTAATTGTTTGGACTATTTTTTAAATTGCATTTATTACTAAATGTCCTTTTTTAACATAATTTAAAAAGTGTAAAAAACAAATATTTTTTCTCAGTTACATAGGTTACATTATGTGTGTTGTAAATTTTACAATAGTTTTGTAAAACAGTTAGGTACATATAATAAGTATCGTAATCTAGGGTTAAGAAAAAAATTAGAATATTTTTGAAACTATAACGAAAAGAAACATTTTGATATGCATGGCACTGATATATCAGCTGCAGTCATGGACAACTTGAAACTTAGCGGGAACATTGCCAGCCAGTATTTCTCTAGACAAGGAGCTTCAGTCAACATAATATCACCTAGAGAGTTCTGAAACTTACATTTTTCAGAATCACACCATCATATTTGTTTTCACATCAACATTTTACTGCCTTGATATCACATCTGATGAAAAATGCAGAGGTCTAATATTTTTGTCTTAACCTTTTCAAATTCAAAATTAGAGAGAAATTCCTGAATGTGGCTTGGTATTTGTGTTTCAATGAAACCTTTACAAAACAAAAAGTGGTGGTATTTTTATGGGTGTTTCCATGTAATTACAGCTTCTTACAAGAAAAAATGGAAAAAAAAAACTGATTGTAGATTTGTTGTAAAAACTAGAGTGGTACTTGAGATATTCTTTAACAAATGCAAAACTATAACTTGTCAAGCTATTCACAATTTACAAGAAGTTAAGAATATTCATAATTGATAAAATATTTATCATCACAATGGATTATCATATTCATTTAGTTAGCCAAAAATGAAGTCTCAATCAAAATAATCCATGGTTCAGGGGTCTATATGTCACATTTGTATATTCACATATTTGTGTAAAGCCACTTCAGTAATCTAGCCATGTTTGCATGCGGGCTAAAGACTTCTGCTCCAAGTGACGATATACAATACAGAATTAAGTCAAGTTATACAAATGTGAAAAAAAACCAGTCTATTATTATATGTAACAACAGATAACAAGTTCAAGTATAGGAATGTTGAATTAGTCACACATGGAAGCTTATGTGACACATTATATAAAGGAGTTGTACTTAGTACAAGATGAAAACATATTAAGATTCTACCGCATGTGTACTTAAATTGTTGAGTACTAACATGAGGAACCAGGAAAATATCTGTGTCCTTGTTTATCTTCTTGTTTGTTGTCTGTTTAGTAATGTCAATGCAACAAGTTCAGAATATATGTTCTTTGAAATTTATTGTGTAGACATATTAACCTTAGTGGGGTGCCTAATATGATTTCTGGTGTACCTTTTGACATGGTAACTCCAAATATTCTTTAGCATCTGTTCTTTAGACAAAGTACCCATGTCTTGTCCTCTGGCTAGGAGGAACATGTCCTGTTATTGATTTCAGAAAAAAAACATTACAGGTCTCAAGTCTTTTAGAAATGGATGCATCCTTCCAGCTGGAGTTCTCAAGATACTTAAGTAACAAATAAAACAGGATTTAGAAACAACACTTGGTCTGGAACACAGTAGACAGCCAGATCTAGAGTGTGCATCAATCAACAAACTGTGAAGGCCTATCAGAAAAATAAGTTTTATCTCCAAATAAACTAGAACAATTAGATTCTCATCCATGTTGCCATTTCATGTCCCTTCAAGGGTGAATGAGGCAGAGCAGCACAGCAAAAACCGAAAACAGCAACACCAGCAATAACATCCAAGTCTACAAACAATGCTACTTCAACTTGTGCATTTTGAGTAGCACAGGGTGATTGGAAGATTTTAAAAAATATAATCTTTACCATGACCATTTATTGCCAGAATAAATAGTTATAATTTAATTTGATATCACAATGAAATATAACATTAATTATGTTTAAATGTTTAACATTTTTGGCTTCACTACTGATATCTTCTTCCATAACAGTTCTTGTATTCTAACCAACAGTAAAAGAGAGACTGTAAGTTACAGTTCAAATGAACCAATGCTGACCAAGCAACAGCATCATCAGCAAAACAACTTGTTGTACATATGTGCACTTTGAAAATGCATCAATAGATTAATAGTAAATATATGTGAAGATATTTTGAGTTTGACTATGCGGACGAATCTATAAAAAATCTAGTCAATGAGGGAATAAACTATTGCAGTCAAGTCAAGACAATCGCATTGCTATATACAACTACAACTGACAGTAAAATATCAAACACTTACATTTTATGACAACAATTCTTAACAATGTGATTCATTCCCAAGCATGTACCACCCACATATATGTACACTCAGAAAACATATAAACAGCCACACACCTAGAACTTCAAATGCTATCATTCAACCAGCAATAATATTGTATAATTTAACCAGTTTCAATGTATGCTCTATATGTGAATAAAGTAACATTGAAAGCTACAATAATTATACTAATTTGATGGGAAATTTAATTATATCTGGACATTTATATGGACTCCACATGTAATAGTTAAAACAAAAACCTGTGATGTATAGTAAAATAGGACACAATGTTTTTTAAAAGACTTACTGTTGTTTGTTCATTAAAAAAATATTTAAAAAGTGAAAAAAAAAACTTGAGATTGCAAGCAAATACTATCTATGTATGTCCAGCATTATTACATTCCTGTAAAGCTTGAGCAGTTTGATAGTTTTGTGTGAAATTTTAAATACAAAGTTGATGTCTTAATTTTTTAAAATTTAAATTTCTAAAGCCATGTGACCAGTAATCATTATCTTGAAATGTTAAGTATTAAAAAATTAATTATATAAATACAAGGAACAATTAAACTATTTAATTTCAAATATTTATATTAAAGATCTTGGGTACGTGGAATTTCACAAAGTAATATTTTTGTGGGAAGTCCATATTTTATTGTACAAAGTTAATGCCACATAACATTTGTTAATGCAGACAAAGATTGATAAAGTAATTTTCAATTTGATTATCATTTAATAAGTTACACTTTGAACATATTTAGTTATAATACTTTAATTCAATTTTGTGCTGGAAATATTTAGAGATGAAATAAATCGGTTAAGATTCACCTAGATTGTGAATAAGTCAAGACAGTACTGAAGTTCATAATTTGATCATGGAAAATTACATACAGTACTCAATTCTGCGAACATATTGGAATTTAAGTAATAATTTTCATGTTTGTAATATAAATAAGACAAAAGAAGTTAACATAAAAACATTGAAGACGTAATAAAAAATTAACTTACAATATGCATGTCTGAGACATGCCTTTGACATATTAGAGAAATGCATAGGCAAATAAATGTAGTAAAACCAAGGATGATGAATCTCACAGGTTACATTTGATATGAATAATACACAGATACAAATAACAAGTTTTTAGTTGCAGTAGCTGGTAACACATGTGCTCAAAGAACAGTAGAATGATGGTTCAAACCTGCATCCAAACATTGTCTCAAATCTTTTTACTCATCATTTGATGACTGATTTGTTTTCTCTTGATGAAACATTTGTTGATGGGGTCATCTTGATAGCTGATAGAACTACAGTTGTGAGTCTGTTGGATTATCCAATTGGCACAAGTAGTAAGGAAAAACTGATGGAACATGTGTTCAATCCACAAGTTACTGGGCTATTGATGTACATGCTCTTTGCAATCTTCTGATAGGGAAAGAGCACCTTTTGGACCTTGACTGCATACAAAAAGGTCATTTTGCTAACCATTAAGATACTAACATTAAGAAGCATTTACCAGAGATGTTAAAAAAAGTACTTGTTTCTGTGTATTTTTCATGCCAGCAGTGCTCCTAAAATGCACAATATACACAAATATGACCTCTGCTGATTAATTCTTTAAAACAAACATGCATTGTTTACACATAGAACATATGAAAGCTCAAAACAATCAACTGCAACTACACATATTCTTCATAGTCATGATCTATAGAGCCCTCTAGCTTTTGACTTGTATCTGGCAATTGAGCGATGTCTTTAAACACGCCCACCAACCCATCAAAATTTGGTCCCCAGTTTAGCAATGCATCAAAATTATACTGACTTACGATTGGTTGCTGGTTATGACTTGTTGGACTACCAGATGTTGATGATGGGTTAGTAAACAAAAGTGAATCACTGTTAGAGATAAGGCCAAATGAACCGGAGTTGGGTTTCCCATTTTGATTTGGATGATGTGGAACTATATCATCTGTCTCATTTTCAACTTCTGCTAGTTTTGAAAAAATCATTTTTCCTGAATCAAGATCTAGTCTATTTTTAGCATTATCATTATCATATTCAAACTCTGAGCAGGTAAAGGAGTCATTGGCCCCACTGTCGTCTGAGCTGGAGTCTGGAGGATCAAGAAGAATTAGACTGTCTAATACTGGTTCCTGAGGTAAGCTGTGATGTTTGCTCACTCTAGGAAGCCCATCAACAGATGATAATCCAGCATCCATCATGCTGACAGGATCAGTAAAGTCAGGCCGAGCATTAAGTCTATGTACATCCTCCACTGTTAACCCTTTTGGGGCACGGCTCCTGCCCCCAGCATTAGATTTGTTATGTAAAGGTTTATGTGAGGAATGTGTGTACACACCAACATGGCCATTGGGAACCCCGGTTGCCGAGGAGCTTGAACTATGGCTGTGATGGCTACCTATAGACTGTGTAGAATTGCTGCGACTGTTATTGTTGTTGTTGTTAAAAGAATGTGGATTGGTGCGTGGGCTACGAACATTTAACTGAGTCAATGGGCTCATTCTTGAGCGTAGTCCATCAGGCTGGTTGAGTGCAGCGAGAGCTGAGTTGGGGCGGCCACCATTAGCAACAATCACCGGATTGCTGTTGGCAGGCACAGACATGGCAGAGCCCATGAGAGATACAGGACTCTGCCTGATAAGTGCCCCATTGGGAGCAATTTTTGGACTGGCCCTGTAATTTGAAGTAGAGAGACTTGCTGGGCTATCCCTGTATTTATTAAACAAATGATTATTCAATAGTGGTTGATGTTGCTGATGGTGATGGTGATGATGATGATGGTGGTGGTGATGGTGAAGGCCATTGCGGAAATCCCGGTAATGCCGAATCATATCTGAAGGAGCAATATCAGATGGAGCAATACTGCTGGCATTTTCAAAATCATAATGTTCCGGTACATCCTCCTCACCCAACAGATTGTTGATGGTACTTGTTTCCATGACAACAGTTCCATCAGGCAGTTGTAGAGGTTGTGGTGAATAGCTTGAACCTATGAGATCAGGACAGGCTGTAAGAGAGGTGGACTTTGGTCCTGTCAAATTCTCTACAATGTGGTTTCTGATTATCATCTCCTCCTCATCTGCGTTCAGGGCATATGGAGATCCAGAGCCATTGCTGCCAGATGCTGGGATAGTAGTGTCCACATTAATTTTGTCATTGCCTCTATTTTGCTTCTTGTTGCGGACACATCTCTGAAACAGGTCTCGTCGTGTGTGAAAGAGCACAAACACCACCACAATAGCAATAAGGAGGATTGCGAAGAAGACAATCACAACAATAATTCCTTTTTCCAGTCCAGCTGACTCTACTGCCACCAACAAACAGTGATATCCCTCACCCTCCACCACACACTTGTTATCACCTCCACAAGGATTATTCTCACAAAGAGCGCCACACACTCCTTCAACCTCTCCAATTATTTTTATGTCATATTTTTCAGATGAGCCATTCAGAGGAAGTGACTCTCCATTGATCAAAAACTGGGACAGACAACCATCCAAACCTAAATGGAGAATAAAACAAAAAACAATTTTAAAAACCAGTAGGAAAAAATGAAGAAGTACATTCTACAGCAAAGGTTTTTATTATTAAAACAGGTGTTGATCTCCTGAGATTTGTGTAGACTAATGTTCTTAACAAAAATCTTTGAAACAAACCAAAATGTCTGACATTCAAGTATGTAATTTCATACAAAATTTAACACTCTGTGAAGATAAACATTTCCCTTTCAAGGTATGTATAATATTGATTGAAAACTACTCTTTTAAGATGCAAACATGCATGCTGTGTATCAACCTAGCTAGATATAGTCACTGTGTTGTCCTTGAATTATGCCTACCAAGGTATGCAGTCTTCTTCAACTTTATCCAAAAAACCCATTTCACTAGTTAACTATCTAAAAAGTTCTATAAAATAAGTTTGGTGTTAGCTAAAGATAAAGAATATAGATTTATATTTAAAACCATAAGTTCCATGAAAAAATGTTGTCTTTGAAATCTCTTCTGCTGCACTGATAAAAACCTAATGTACTGAAGGAGTTAATTGGATAAATGTTTGCAAAAGGGTTGTATGAAATGTTGGCAAAATGGTGCAATCTTTGGGAAGAAGAGGAGTAAAGATGATAGACAGTCTAACATTATGGCTGGGAAAAAAAAAATCTGACAACAGCAGACAATACAAATATATAGACATTAGTTATGGAGACTTCTTTGTTTTCATTGACTTTTAAGATACACAATGTGTAAGATGTGCAATATATTACACAAATTGTGATATTTGCATGTTTTTACTCAGTCGGCAGTTTGATATGATTAGCACACAAGCCTTATCACAGCTCTTTAGTTGCCATCTCAAGTAATATAGAAAGCAAAGGAATGGTCAAGCCTTACTTAAGCTCACACAGGAAGTGAAGAATGCATGAACACCTATATGGTTTTACTAACAGAATGACACCAAAAATATATTTTTTATTTCAATATTTACAGGGTTATGTATTAGTCTGCTTTCATTTGTCATTTATATTTATACAGGAAATGACATTGCAGATATAGATAATACTTCAGGCGAATGAAAGATAGATAGATTTGTTATTTAATTCTGTCTAATTATTTACAAATGTAAGTGCTAAATTAAAATTGTTATACAATATCTACATTTAGCAAAATATTTCATTCAAATTAATGGATCTTTAAAACTAACAAAACTACATATTATATAAAACAGACATATTTGTATATTTTAACTTTGTTATATAAGTGCTGTTTCTTCTTTGGGGTCTGGAAGAGGGGAGACTTAGTTTTAGAAGTTAATCAACTATCTAAATTGTCAAAGTAGCTTGTAATAACAGCTGTTAAAGATCCATTTCTTTCTATTTAAAAAAAAAACAAACTTATTATCTAGCCTTACCTGTCACCTCCTGGCTGCTAGGAAGGGTTATCTTTCCACCAACAGTCATTTCTATGATGTCCAGTGAATCAAAGTCAAATGTTGCACCAAAGTTTCTGCTCAGAGAGTTTTGACCATCAACTTCCAACTTGTACACAGCCCCTGTTGCTGTCACTGACACATTATGCCAATTACTGTCACTAATCTCCACTGCATTCACTGAGAGTGGATCCGTCACATCATCATCAGACTTCAGTAAGAAATGCACCTTTTTATTTGAAAACTGGTGTTGATAATAAAATATTGTTAGTTCTCGAAGATTTTGCAAACATTCATTGTTTACATATATAAGTACATCTGAAAACATGACTAACTTCAACATAAAGAGTAATCAAGGTTTAAGGAAACAGGACTGCTTATTGTCACCTGCTTGAATCTGGGTGCTGGTGAACAACAGACATGGACAATTCAGTTTGATTGAAAGAATCAACCATGCAGCACTCAATGCAAACCTATAGGTGTTCAGATGGTTTAAACAGATGATGTAAAGTATTGATACAGTAACCTGCTGATTGTACATACACTTCTGATTTGTTAGTCATCTCATCAAACTTGTGCTGAGTTTCACTCTCATAGTCTCCTAATTGCAGTGTCCTCTCTAACATGCAACCACAGAGAAGTTTCATTACATCTTTCATTTCACTACAAAGTTCCCAAAACAGACACAAATCAAAGCAGGTGTACTATAGGATGTTCATAAATTAGTCAATGCAATGTCCTCCAATTTTCTCAGAAATTAGGGGATGAATTGCAGTGAATTTTTGCTTGCAGTCTTAGATTTTCTTAACCTTAAGATTTTATAACATGCAAGTCTAAAAGCTGCCTGGATTTTGCATAAATAATTTTTTGTTACATAAGTTCAGGAAAATTACAAAAAAGGTGCCCTAAACATTAGACTTTAGAAGTAAATCATGTTTTTTTAATAGCGAATTATATAAAGGCGCCTAAGCAAAATTAGGGTTCGATCCCAACCGATGGCTTCCGGTTCACCCAGCCTTTAATGGGTACCGGATTTTTTTCTGGGAAAGTAAAGCGGCATGGGCGTAATACCAACCACATTACCTCACAAATCATGTGCTGAAGTTCTTACAGAAGATTGGTTTTCTAAAGGAAAAAAATATTTTATTAACGTCGGAGAGATCAACAGCACACCTACCAAGTTTCAATTCATTCTCGCAGACAGTTACAAAGCTATGATTTTTTAAAGATGTTCACAGAATTATGAATGGACTTTAGCTTCTTCTTTGACCTGCACTAATCAGTGACCTAAACAGCGGGTCTCTGCACAATTTCTTGTAAGTCTGAGTTCTTTAAATGTCCAACTAATCAAGGACTGAGAGTCTGACATAGCAACTTCTTCTTATAACAGATCTTTTTATTCTGTGTTCATCTGATGACTACTATTGTAATTGTCCGCCATTAAAGTGAGGTTAGGTGGGTATTATTTGTGGTTTGTAACAAGCTGTGCTATTTGCACTTTAAGTCCAACACATCTGTCTCAGGCTTGACATTGTGTAATATTGGGTTGTCTTCCCTCTTAATCCCTACTCTCTTGGTCAGCTTTTTACAGGGGTACCATAAAGAGGTGGAGTAGAATGATCTGGATAGTTCTGGCTCACCAATCTTGATACAAGCAGTCAACTATGAGTCGCTGACTACTTTCAGTCCTGGTGCTCAAAGGCACCTTTGCCCTTGTTAAAAACGTCTCAGAAAGTCAGAGAAGATGTGCAGTAATAGCCTTAACCTCCATTCTCATGCTAGAGCCAGTTAAGATGTAAGCTCTGCTTTGTGCAGTGGGTGGATATTCTATCAGAAAATCTTCACTCTGATTTCCCACATATTGTCATGGACAAGCTAATGTATACACCAACAGTGCTACTCTAGAGAGCATGGATGTTAACCAGTTAACTTATTTCAATCCAAAATCTGTTCTTCATAGAGTAGTGATGATCTGTTGTAGTAGTGTCATTGTATTTTCACTGTGCAGCCACTTCTTACTTTTGATTATGTTTTCTAATGGAGATCCAGTATTTCACTCATCTTGCGTCATCAATGTTTTATCATATACGGGAGGTCAAAGGTAATGCACACCAATTTTTTTCTCGGCTAATAATAAAGATAGGAATATGAAATTTTGCACACTTGGAATATGACATGTTCCAATTATGTGTACCAAATTGCACAGCATTCTGATAAATATTACGCAATCTATGAACCGTTAAAATGGAGCTTGTCACAATGTCCGTTACAAACAGCGAATTGTCATAGAATTTCTGGTTGCGGAAAAAGAAACTGTGGCAAACATTCATAAACGACTGTGTGCAGTGTACAAATGTTCTGCAGTCGATAGGAGCACAGTTAGTCGCTGGTTCAGAGAATTAAAGCTGCAGAAAGTGTACGAGTGGAGCTGCATGATTTACCGCGTTCTGGACGTGTTGCCTCGGCTACCAGCACAGACATGTTAAACCGGGCTGATGCCATTATTCGTAAGGATAGGCGTATCACTAGTCAGCAATTGGCATTGCAGCTTACAGTCAGCAAGGGAAGTGCAATCGCAATTTTTAAAACTCTCGGATATTCAAAGATTTGCACTCGATGGGTTCCTCGGTGCCTAACAAATGATCACAGAGTTCAAAGGAAAACATTCTGTTCTGAATTGTTGGAGCGTTTCGGTGTTGAAGGAGAAATGTTTTTGTCAAAAATTGTTACCGGTGACGAAACGTGGGCACATCATTATGAGCCTGAAACAAAAATGCAGTCAATGGAATGGCATCATCGGCAGTCTCCAAAAAGAAAAAATTCAAAACATCTCCATCAGCCGGAAAGGTGATGATCACTGTCTTCTGGGACATTGATGGTGTGATTCTTGTTGATGTAATGACAAGAGGTGAGACAATCAACTCGACAGCTTACATCAATACACTGACAAAACTCAAAAATCGGTTCCACAGAGTTCAGCCTAATAAGCCATCTGCAGATTTGTTGCTTCAACATGACAATGCATGCCCTCACACAAGTCTGGTAACACGGGAAGCAATCAACAAATTTGGTTGGACTGTACTGCCCCATCCTCCTTACAGCCCTGATCTGGCTCCCTCAGATTTCCATCTGTTTGGACCACTCAAAAAATTCCTGCGTGGGACACACTTTGACAATGATGAGGGTGTGATCCGTGCAGTTAAAAAATGGCTACGCGAGCAAGACAAAACTTGGTACAAACGAGGCATTCATGACCTAGTTTTGCGTTGGCGTAAGGCAATACGCTTGGACGGATATTATGTTGAAAAATAGGTAGTGTAAAGGGGATGTTCAGCTACAATCTGTGAAAATTTCACACATTTTGCCCGAATAGTTTCCGAGAAAAAAAATTGGTGTGCATTACTTTTTGACCTCCCTACGTATATTCCTGATATATTATTTGATTTGGCTCGGACCATGGCTTTAGATTTCATTGATAACAGTCCATGTATTTATTACCAGATTCAGCATAATCTCTAGCACAGCCTTAGACAGACCTTACTGTCTCTTTATACTGTAATGTGGGCAGAATGGCCAGTTCATAATCTTTCATAAACAGGATCAAGTGATTGTACAATAGGTAAAATAGTTTCTGCTCATGAAACATAAACTTTATCAATTTTATTGCTGCTAGACTTTGCTGGTACTTTATTAAGAGCTTAACACGAGTCTTGTCAGAAAGACTGTGATCAAAAGAACTCCAAGGTATTTTAATCTACAATATTTAACTGTCATTGAATTAAGTGACAGTAGATGTGACTCTCCTGTGTGTTACCGGGGCCTCATTATGAGGGAAGTAAAGAATAGTGACACTGTAACCTTCCAGACATGTCGTACGAGGCGACTAAGGAGCTTGATCGATGGCTTGACAAGCTGTCATTGTAAAAAGTATTGTTATGGAAACAGAGCCATAAGTTTTGGAAGCAGTGATCTCTGCAATATGTGCCATTTTGGTGCGCAAGGTTTCTGTTTTTTGAGATTGTGGTTCTGCCCTATGTGCCGTCTGTGCTCGAAAGGATGTATAGATAGATAGATGTGACCGTTTTCATTTATAAAAAAAAAAAACAAAAAGAGCAAGCAAAACTTATATTCTGTGAGTAAGCCTCCTACTTCTATCTATTGTTTGCTCAAAGTATTGTCTATATCTGCAATGTCATTTCCTGTGTACATTTTACTGTCTTTTTCCATATATAGTTATGTCTGTAGTGTTGTATCTATTGGCCAATGGGTTTTCCCCCATCTACTATATTCTGTACAGTCTTGTAGTATATGTTCAACAGTACACATGTACATGTAGTTGAAATAAGTAAAAATGTAAAGTACCCCCATCACGCCAAGTGGCATATAGGGAATATGGTGTAAGTGACCATAAATTTTACAAACCTTCGGCACATGATTTTTGGGGTAATGTGGTCGGTATTATGCCCGTGCCGCTCTACTTTCTCAGAAAAAAATCCAGTACCCATTAAAGGCTGGGTGAACCCGGAAGCCATCGGTTGGGATCGAACCCTACCTCTTGTCCTTTGTAGTCCAGTTCACTAACCACTGAGCAATCGCGGCTCCATGTAGTTGAAGTGCCAATCTTGAATTTTGTATACATGTGACTGTGGAGTCGATTGTGCTCTGTTTTGAGGCGTTTAATGATAACTTATTTACGTTATGTCTGTATGATCGCGATTGTTTCTCCATTATTATTTATTATGAAAGTAGTCACACTACAGTAAGATCTTCAGCATGCTACTCTAAACATTTCACCATTAACTCCAGAGTAAGACAAGTGTGCGTGCTTTCCCCTTTACTTTTCATCACATATATGGACAATATATGCAAATTAGCATGCCCAATCAAAGAAAGTATACCAACAAGGATGATAACTAGCGATAACACAAAAGAAAACGAAATATACATACCAGAAAACAGCAGAAAAGAGGAAGAAATAATTAAATACTATTTGCAGACGACCAAGTTCTGATACATGAAACAACTGAGGACGTACAAGAACATATCAACAGGCTAAACAACACTTGTAAACAATACAACATGAAGATCAACATAAACAAAACCGAAGTAATGGCAATAGCGAGAAAAAAGAAAAACTAAACATCATAATAGACTGAAGCGAGTAGACAATTTTAAATATCTGGGTAGCACGTTAACACAAGACAATAACCAAGAGACAGAGATAGATATAAGGTGTAACAAAGCATGCCAAGTTATAGGCCAAGTATCAACACTATTGAAAAACAAAGCAATAACTACGGAAGCAAAATTAATAGTGGGTAGATGTGGACAGAGTCAAACAACTAGATTAATAGTGGGTAGATGTGGACAAGTCAAACAACAAGATTAATAGTGGGTAGATGTGGACAAGTCAAACAACAAGATTAATAGTGGGTAGATATGGAACAAGTCAAACAACAAGATTAATAGTGGATAGATGTGGACAAGTCAAACAACTAGATTAATAGTGGGTAGATGTGGACAAGTCAAACAACAAGATTAATAGTGGGTAGATTTGGACAAGTCAACAACAAGATTAATAGTGGGTAGATGTGGACAAGTCAAACTAGAAGATTAATAGTGGGTAGATATGTGACAAGTCAAACAACTAGATTAATAGTGGGTAGATGTGGACAAGTCAAACAACAAGATTAATAGTGGGTAGATGTGGACATGTCAAACAGCTAGAACAATATTGTGTAGATGTGGACAAGTCAAACAACAAGATTAATAGTGGGTAGACGTGGACAAGTCAAACTAGAAGATTAATAGTGGGTAGATGTGGACAAGTCAAACAACTAGATTAATATTGGTTAGATGTGGACAAGTCAAACAACAAGATTAATAGTGGGTAGATGTGGACATGTCAAACAGCTAGAACAATATTGGGTAGATGTGGACAAGCCAAACAACATGATAATAGTGGGTAGATATGGGCAAGTCAAACAACAAGATTAATAGCGGATTGATGTGGACAAGTCAAACAACAAGATTAATAGTGGGTAGATGTGGACAAGTCAAACAACAGATTAATAGTGGGTAGATGTGGACAAGTCAAACAACAAAATTAATAGTGGGTAGATGTGGACAAGTCAAACAACAAGATTAATAGTGGGTAGATGTGGACAAGTCAAACAGCTAGAACACCAGTGGGATAGATGTGGGCAAGTCAAACAACAGATTAATAGTGGGTAGATGTGGACAGTCAAACTACAAGATTAATAGTGGGTAGATGTGGACAAGTCAAACAACTAGATTAATAGTGGGTAGATGTGGACAAGTCAAACAACAAGATTAATAGTGGTAGATATGGACAAGTCAAACAACAAGATTAATAGTGGGTAGATGTGGACAAGTCAAACAACAAGATTAATAGTGGGTAGATGAGGATAAGTCAAACAACAAGATTAATAGTGGGTAGTTGTGGACAAGTCAAACAACAAGATTAATAGTGGGTAGATGTGGACAATTCACCAACAAGAACACATAGTGGGTAGATGTGGACAAGTCAAAGAACAAGATTAATAGTGGGTAGATGTGGACAAGTCAAACAACAAGATTAATAGTGGGTAGATATGGACAAGTCAGACAGCAAGATTAATATTGGGTAGATGTGGACAAGTCAAACAACAAGATTAATAGTGGGTAGATGTGGACAAGTCAAACAACAAGATTAATAGTGGGTAGATGTGGACAAGACAAACAATAAGATTAATAGTGGGTAGATATGGACAAGTCAAACAACAAGATTAATAGTGGGTAGATGTGGACAACTTAAACAGTAAGAACAATAGTGGGGTAGATATGGACAAGTCAAACAACAAGATTAATAGTGGGTAGATATGGACAAGTCAAATAACAAGATTAATAAGGGTAGATGTGGACAAGTCAAACAACAAGATTAATAGTGGGTAGATGTGGACAAGTCAAACAAGAAGATTAATAGTGGGTAGATATGGACAAGTCAAAACAACAGATTAATAGTGGGTAGATATGGACAAGTCAAACAACAAGATTAATAGTGGGTAGATGCGGACAACTTAAACAGTAAGAACAATAGTGGGTAGATATGGACATGTCAAACAACAAGATTAATAGTGGATAGATGTGGACAAGTCAAACAACTAGATTAATAGTGGGTAAGTGTGGACAAGTCAAACAGCAAGATTAATAGTGGGTAGATTTGGACAAGTCAAACAACAAGATTAATAGTGGGTAGATGTGGACAAGTCAAACAACAAGATTAATAGTCGGTAGATGTGGACAAGTCAAACAACAAGATTAAAGTGGGTAGACGTGGTCAAGTCAAACTAGAAGATTAATAGTGGGTAGATGTGGACAAGTCAAACAACTAGATTAATAGTGGGTAGATGTGGACAAGTCAAACAACAAGATTAATAGTGGTAGATGTGACATGTCAAACAGCTAGAACAATATTAGGTAGATGTGGACAAGCCAAACAACAAGATTAATAGTGGGTAGATATGGACAAGTCAAACAACAAGATTAATAGCGGATTGATGTGGACAAGTCAAACAACAAGATTAATAGTGGGTAGATGTGGACAAGTCAAACAACAAGATTAATAGTGGGTAGATGTGGACAAGTCAAACAACAAATTAATAGTGGGTAGATGTGGACAAGTCAAACAACAAGATTAATAGTGGGTAGATGTGGACAAGTCAAACAGCTAGAAACAACAGTGGATAGATGTGGGGCAAGTCAAACAACAAGATTAATAGTGGGTAGATGTGGACCAGTCAAACTACAAGATTAATAGTGGGTAGATGTGGACAAGTCAAACAACTAGATTAATAGTGGGTAGATGTGGACAAGTCAAACAACAAGATTAATAGTGGGTAGATGTGGACAAGTCAAACAACAAGATTAATAGTGGGTAGATGTGGACTAGTCAAACAACAAGATTAATAGTGGGTAGATGTGGACAAGTCAAACAACAAGATTAATAGTGGGTAGATGTGGACTAGTCAAACAACAAGATTAATAGTGGGTAGATGTGGATAAGTCAAACAACAGATTAATAGTGGGTAGTTGTAGACAAGTCAAACAACAAGATTAATAGTGGGTAGATGTGGACAATTCAACCAACAAGAACAATAGTGGTTAGATGTGGACAAGTCAAACAACAAGATTAATAGTGGGTAGATGTGGACAAGTCAAACGATAAGATAATAGTGGGTAGATGTGAACAAGTCAAACAACAAGATTAATAGTGGGTAGATGTGGACAAGTCAAACAACAAGATTAATAGTGGGTAGATGTGGACAAGTCAAACAACAAGATTAATAGTGGGTAGATGTGAACAAGTCAAACAACAAGATTAATAGTGGGTAGATGTGGACAAGTCAAACAACAAGATTAATAGTGGGTAGTTGTGGATAATTCATACAACAAGATTAATAGTGGGTAGATGTGGACAAGTCAAACAACAAGATTAATAGTGGGTAGATGTGGACAGTCAAACTACAAGATTAATAGTGGGTAGATGTGGACAAGTCAAACAACTAGATTAATAGTGGGTAGATGTGGACAAGTCAAACAACAAGATTAATAGTGGGTAGATGTGGACAAGTCAAACAACAAGATTAATAGTGGGTAGATATGGACAAGTCAAACAACAAGATTAATAGTGGATAGATGGGACAAGTCAAACTAGAAGATTAATAGTGGGTAGATGTGGACAAGTCAAACAACAAGATTAATAGTGGGTAGATTTGGACAAGTCAAACAACAAGATTAATAGTGGGTAGATGTGGACAAGTCAAACTAGAAGATTAATAGTGGGTAGATGTGGACAGTCAAACAACTAGATTAATAGTGGGTAGATGTGGACAAGTCAAACAACAAGATTAATAGTGGGTAGATGTGGACATGTCAAACAGCTAGAACAATATGGGTAGATGTGGACAAGTCAAACAACAAGATTAATAGTGGGTAGACGTGGACAAGTCAAACTAGAAGATTAATAGTGGGTAGATGTGGACAAGTCAAACAACAAGATTAATAGTGGGTAGATTTGGACAAGTCAAACAACAAGATTAATAGTGGGTAGATGTGGACATGTCAAACAGCTAGAACAATATTGGGAAGATGTGGACAAGCCAAACAACAAGATTAATAGTGGGTAGATATGGGCAAGTCAAACAACAAGATTAATAGCGGATTGATGTGGACAAGTCAAACAACAAGATTAATAGTGGGTAGATGTGGACAAGTCAAACAACAAGATTAATAGTGGGTAGATGTGGACAAGTCAAACAACAAAATTAATAGTGGGTAGATGTGGACAAGTCAAACAACAAGATTAATAGTGGGTAGATGTGGACAAGTCAAACAGCTAGAACACCAGTGGATAGATGTGGGCAAGTCAAACACAAGATTAATAGTGGGTAGATGTGGACAAGTCAAACTACAAGATTAATAGTGGGTAGATGTGGACAAGTCAAACAACTAGATTAATAGTGGGTAGATGTGGACAAGTCAAACAACAAGATTAATAGTGGGTAGATGTGGACAAGTCAAACAACAAGATTAATAGTGGGTAGATGTGGACTAGTCAAACAACAAGATTAATAGTGGGTAGATGAGGATAAGTCAAACAACAAGATTAATAGTGGGTAGTTGTGGACAAGTCAAACAACAAGATTAATAGTGGGTAGATGTGGACAATTCAACCAACAAGAACAATAGTGGGTAGATGTGGACAAGTCAAACAACAAGATTAATAGTGGGTAGATGTGGACAAGTCAAACGATAAGATTAATAGTGGGTAGATGTGAACAAGTCAAACAAGATTAATAGTGGTTAGATGTGGACAAGTCAAACAACAAGATTAATAGTGGGTAGATGTGGACAAGTCAAACAACAAGATTAATAGTGGGTAGATGTGAACAAGTCAAACAACAAGATTAATAGTGGGTAGATGAGGACAAGTCAAAACAACAGATTAATAGTGGGTAGATGTGGACAATTCATACAACAAGATTAATAGTGGGTAGATGTGGACAAGTCAAACAACAAGATTAATAGTGGGTAGATGTGGACAGTCAAACTACAAGATTAATAGTGGGTAGATGTGGACAAGTCAAACAACTAGATTAATAATGGGTAGATGTGGACAAGTCAAACAACAAGATTAATAGTGGGTAGATGTGGACAAGTCAAACAACAAGATTAATAGTGGGTAGATATGGACAAGTCAAACAACAAGATTATAGTGGGTAGATGTGGACAAGTCAAACAACAAGATTAATAGTGGGTAGATGTGGACAAGTCAAACAACAAGATTAATAGTGGGTAGATGTGGACAAGTAAAACAACAAGATTAATAGTGGGTAGATGTGGACAAGTCAAACAACAAGATTAATAGTGGGTAGATGTGGACCAGTCAAACAACAAGATTAATAGTGGGTAGATAAGGACAAGTCAAACAACAAGATTAATAGTGGGTAGATGTGGACAAGTCAAAAAACAAGATTAATAGTGGGTAGATGTGGACAAGTCAAACAACAAGATTAATAGTGGGTAGATGTGGACAAGTCAAGCAACAAGATTAATAGTGGGTAGATGTGGACAAGTCAAACAACAAGATTAATAGTGGGTAGATGTGGACAAGTCAAACAACATGATTAATAGTGGGTAGATGTGGACAAGTCAAACAACAAAATTAATAGTGGGTAGATGTGGACAAGTCAAACAACAAGATTAATAGTGGGTAGATGTGGACAAGTCAAACAACAAGATTAATATGGGTAGATGTGGACAAGTCAATCAACAAGATTAATAGTGGGTAGATATGGACAAGTCAATCAACAAGATTAATAGTGGGTAGATATGGACAAGTCAAACAGCTAGAACAATAGTGGGTAGATGTGGACAAGTCAAGCAACAAGATTAATAGTGGGTAGATGTGGACAAGTCAAACAGCTAGAACAATAGTGGATAGATGTGGACAAGTCAAACAACAAGATTAATAGTGGGTAGATTTGGACAAGTCAAACAACTAGATTAATAGTGGGTAGATGTGGACAAGTCAAACAACAAGATTAATAGTGGGTAGATGTGGACAAGTCAAACAACAAGATTAATAGTGGGTAGATGTGGACAAGTCAAACAGCTAGAACAATAGTGGGTAGATGTGGACAAGTCAAACAACAAGATTAATAGTGGGTAGATGTGGACAAGTCAAACAACTAGATTAATAGTGGGTAGATGTGGACAAGTCAAACAACAAGATTAATAGTGGGTAGATGTGGACAAGTCAAACAACAAGATTAATAGTGGGTAGTTGTGGACAATTCAAACAACAATATTAATAGTGGGTAGATGTGGACAATTCAACCAACAAGAACAATAGTGGTTAGATGTGGACAAGTCAAACAACAAGATTAATAGTGGGTAGATGTGGACAAGTCAAACAACAAGAACAATAGTGGGTAGATGTGGACAAGTCAAACAACAAGAACAATAGTGGGTAGATGTGGACAAGTCAAACAACAAGAACAATAGTTGGTAGATGTGAGCACGCGAAACAACAAGAATAATAATGTTTAGATGTGGACAAGTGAAACAACAAGAACAATAGTTTGCCAGCACAACCGATTTGGAGGTGACAGTAATCACATTTGAGGATTCATTGTCACCATTGCTTGCCTCTTCACGACTTTCCGTAGAAATGTTAATGTTGTGACATATCGAGATGAGGTTCTTCAGGCATTGCTTGCCCCTGCGTCCACAATCCAAACATGCAGCTTCTCCAGCAGCAGCATAACGCACCCACGCACACCGCACACATTACACAACCACATCTACATCAGCAGAAAATTGCAACAATTGACTGGCCTGCCCTATCACCAGACATGGCCGCTGTAGAACATCCGTGGGACGAACTTGAAGGCAGAGTTTTCATGCAAGGTTCTCCCGCTAATCTGCTACAGCTGGAAGCTGCTCTTCGAGTGAATGAGACTTGATTCTCCAGAGTTACTTTCAGAGACTTGTGAGTTTTATGCGGAGCCGCTGCCAAGTTTCTGTTTGCAAGTACGCGGTGCACAAATAATATATACATAACAAAAGTAAAGTGCCCCGACACGAGGCGCATAAGGAATATGGTGTTAGTGACCATAATTTCTACAGACGTGGTTTTTTTTCGGGTAATGTTGTCGGTATTACGTCTCTTCCGTTTTACTTTCCCAAAAATCCGGTACCCATTTAAGGCTGGGTGAACCTGAAAGTAGTCGATCAGGATCAAACCCGACCTCTTGGTCCTTTGTAGTCCAGTTCACTAACCACTGAGCTATCGCGGCTCCTTATATTCGGGTAAGTGAGACATTAATGATTTTATTTGTTGCATTTTTTTTATGCCCATGCCTACACAGACGGAATGCAAAAAAACTAATAAAAATCAAATCTACCAAATAATGACCAGCATGAGTCAATCGGTAAATGAGGCAATGACTCCAAATATGCACATCTGTAACCACTTATATTTCCATTTGACTCTCTGTTCCTAGATATATAAAGTTATAGGTTATTGGTGTGCTTCAGTAGAAAGGAGGCCAGACGTATCCAGAGTCTCCCTGACATTACTGCTCTGCGTTTTTCTACACACACAAAATAACAACTTGACCATACACAAAACTGTAAGAGATATTATATTACAGAAAAACCATGTTTTCTTATAATTGCTTGCACTGCAAATAATTAATATATAATGACGTCATAATTATGATTTTCAATTATTAGCAGGTCATCACTATTACACCCAGAACATGTCCAAAGTTGCCCAGATTACCTCATCACCGTGAATTGTCCAGCGACTGACGACTCCAGTTCTGTGTTGGTTGATAAGTCTTCTTACACGGCCACTAAGTTTCTCGTTTCAGGCCGTGTCCATCTTAACTCCCATCTCTTTCATCCGAAGGAGTGACGTGGACTCATGGTTGTCGAAGTCCTGTGTCCTTCCCACATCCCGAAGGGGACTGATGATGTTCGCCCGATTTATTAGTTGACCGGCCTCAACAATAGCGCAGCTAGCCAACCTGTTCGCTCTTTCATTTCCCCGTACTCCCGCATGTCAAGGGACGTAGACAAAGGTGACCTTACGTATTTTTTACTTCAGCAAAATCTCTACCCATTGCATGCGTACAGAGCCCGCCTCCACTTTTTTTTATCATGCTCATCGAATCACTCAGTATACATGCGTGGGTGTAGTCTTGTGACTCTAACCAGATGAATGCCCTGGTCACTGCCATCGCCTCCATCGTCATGCTACTCGTGGTCATGGCGTATGCACAACTGTCTTCCTTGACTATTCTGCCTGCCAAGCGTGCTGTAAATGCCCATGCACTCCTTTGGTGTCGTATTACGAATCCGTCTGTATAGATGACTGCATCTTTCTCATCGGTGTTATCTCAGATGAGACCGTTGACCTCCGCATTGACCACGACTGTTCTCTACATTTCCTGTCGAGTGTGACAATACACGAGAATATCCCCTGAATGATGTAGCCACCACCGGTATCCACTTCTCGCCAATGCTGATATTGGTAAGCCCACAGACCTGTTTGATGACATCTTCTGCTAGCCCACCCATGATTTGCCTCTTTTTAGTTTGGCCCCCTTCCCTGTGTTGAGCTCATGATGCAATGGATGCTCTTTTTTCTTCACTTATCTTCATGTATGCTCGTGCCCTCCAGATCTTGATCCTTCATTGATGATAATTATGATAATGTATAGCAAATAGTGGAGGAACTATTTATAGCAAATTGTGGAGGAACTATTTATAGCAAATAGTGGAGGAAATATTTATAGCAAATAGTGGAGGAACAATTTATAGCAAATAGTGGAGGAACTATTTATAGCAAATAGTGGAGGAATAATTTATAGCAAATAGTGGAGGAACTATTTATAGCAAATAGTGGAGGAACAATTTATAGCAAATAGTGGAGGAACTATTTATAGCAAATAGTGGAGGAACAATTTATAGCAAATAGTGGAGGAACTATTTATAGCAAATAGTGGAGGAACTATTTATAGCAAATAGTGGAGGAACTATTTATAGCAAATAATGGAGGAACAATTTATAGCAAATAGTGGAGGAACTATTTATAGCAAATAGTGGAGGAACAAAACAGCCAAAGTGCCGTTAGAACATCGGAAGGTCTGTCAGAATGGTTTCAGGTTACAACAGGAGTAAGACAAGGATGTGTCCTCTCACCACTCCTCTTCATCATATATATGGACAAAATAAATCAGGAAACAACCAACAATAAGGAAAAATCAAATAATAACATAGAGGTAGAAAATTCCAACATCAACGAGCTACTCTTCGCAGATGACCAATGCCTAATATATGTGGATGAAAACCTGCTACAACAGCATTTAACATCTCTAGATAAAAGCTGCACAAACTACAGTATAAAAATTAACACAGCAAAAACAGAGACTATGAGAATAAGCAAATTAAGACACCCATTAAAATTAAGATCAAGAATAAAGGAATAAAACAAGTAGAAGAATTCAAGTATTTGGGCACAATGTTCACAGAAGATGAAAAACTAGACAGAGAAATTGACATGAGAATACAAAAGGCAAATGCTGTCACATACCAGCTTTCACCATTGCTAATATATCCAAACATTTCTATACCAGCTAAACAACAAATGATAAATAGCATTTTCATACCAACTTTGTGCTATGAAAGTCAAACATGGACCCTTTCTAAATCACATTTAAGAAAGATCAATACATGTGAGATGCGATGCTTGAGAGAAGTAACAAACAACACAAGAAGAGATAGAATACCAAATAAACATAAGAAAAATGGTAGGAACAAAACCCTGCCAACAATATATAGAACAACAACTTAAATGGTTTGGCCACCTGGTCAGAATGAATCCTCGCCAATCACCATCAAGGGCGTTCTTCTCGAGAATGCATGGAAAAAAAACCAAGAGGAAGACCCAGAAAAAGATGGATAGATGCAGTGACAGAGACATGTAACAAAGGAAAATCACAAATTCAGACAGTTCGAGCAGCTCAAGAACGACAAATGATATAAACCACGACACCTTTTAGGTATCAGTGATAAGAGAAAAGAAGAAAGAAGTGAAGGAACTATTTATAGCAAATAGTGGAGGAACTATTTATAGCAAATAGTGGAGGAACTATTTATAGCAAAAATTGAAGGAACTATTTATATCAAATAGTGGAGGAACTATTTATAGCAAATAGTGGAGGAACTATTTATAGCAAATAGTGGAGGAACTATTTATAGCAAAAATTGAAGGAACTATTTATATCAAATAGTGGAGGAACTATTTATAGCAAATAGTGGAGGAACTATTTATAGCAAATAGTGGAGGAACTATTTATAGCAAATCGTGGAGGAACTATTTATAGCAAATAGTGGAGGAACTATTTATAGCAAATAGTGAAGGAACTATTTATAGCTAATAGTGGAGGAACTATTTATAGCTAATAGTGGAGGAACTATTTACAGCAAATAGTGAAGGAACTATTTATAGCAAATAGTGGAGGAACTATTTATAGCAAATCGTGGAGGAACTATTTATAGCAAAAAGTGAAGGAACTATTTATAGCAAATAGTGGATAACTATTTATAGCAAATAGTGAAGGAACTATTTATAGCAAATAGTGGAGAACTATTTATAGCAAATAGTGGAGGAACTATTTATAGCAAATAGTGGAGGAACTATTTTACAAAGCGTAAGTGTCGTCCTCGTGTATATATGTCCCAAATTAATAGGTCAAAGGTCAACCTTAAAGTTCGGAAACAAAAAGCCTATGATGTACTTTGTATACATGTGACCTTTCACCTCTCCGCTGCTGGTTAGATTAATGAGTCTCACCTGTCTGGGTTGGGTTTGCTTACATTTTGTGTTTCCTTAATGAACAAGTCTTCCTTTAATGCACAAACCTTCCCTTAGTGGATAAACCTTTCCTTAATGAACAAACCTTCTCTTAATATGCAAACCTTATATTAATGAAAAAAAAAACTTTCTTTCAATGAACAAACAACAAACTTTACCTTAAAAAACAAACTTTCCTTTAATGGACAAACCTTTCATTAATGAACAAAACTTCCTTTAATGGGCAAACCTTCCCTTAATGGACAAACTTTCCCATAATGGACACCATTTTCTTTAATGGACAAACCTTCCCTTCATTGTCAAACCTTCTCCTAATGGTCAAATGATCCGTTAATGGACACCCCTTTTTACTAAAAAAAAACCTTTCCTTAACAAACAAACATTTCCTCAATAGACAAACCTTTTCAGTGGATAAACCTTTCTTTAATGTACGAACATTTCCTCAATGTAAAACATTTTCTACAATGGACAAACCTTCCCTTAGTGGCACACCTTTCCTTAATTGACAAACTTTTTCTAATGGATAAACCTTACATTGATGAACAAAGCTTCCCTTAATGGGCAAACCTTTCCTTAAAAACAAGACTTTCCTTAATGAATAAACTTTACTTAATGGGCAAAGCTTCCATTAACGAACAAACCTTTCCTTACTGGAAATACATTTACTAAATAGACAAACTTTTACTTAATCGACAAACCTTCCCTTAAAGAACAAATCGTTACTTAATGAATAAACCTTCAATAATTCACAAACCTTCCATTATTGAATAAACCTTTCCTTAATAGACACAAATTTCCTAAATGAACAAACCTTTACTTAATTGGCAAATCTTCACTTAATGGACAAATAGTTTCTCCCTGGATAGACCTTCCCTTAATAGACAAACTTTCTTTATTGAACAAATATTCCCTTCATTAACAAACATTCCCTTAATGCCAACCCTAAATGGACAAACATTCCCACAAGGGACAAACATTCCCTTAATTGACAAACATCCATTAAAGTCAGGATCCCCGCCCCCCCCCCCCCTCCCCGCCGCCCTTTAATAGACACATCTTTCCTTATTAGAAAAAAACCTTCTCTTAATGGACAATACTCCCTTAATGGATAAAATTGCCCTTAATTGACAACCTTTCTAAGTCATCACTTTGATAGATCCAGCCGACACAACTGGGCTACTGGAAAAACGAACAGAAATTTAAAAAAAAAAGAAAAGAAAACTTGCTGCAGTAAAAATCGAGCAAGCAGGAAATAACAATGGGATCTGTTGTTGACTGACTTGATTAGTCGTTGTTACAGACAGTCGTTGTTACAGACAGTCGTTGTTACAGACAGTCGTTGACAGCGAACGTGGAGTGGTGAGCTACATACGCGAGATCTGTGCTGAATGGAGAGATTAGCCTCCACCGATAGAATCAATTAGTCCGGAGTATCCAACCCAACCTCACGGTTGTCAGCGCTGGCAGCACACTTATCGGCGTGTGACCGATTAGTCGTTGGACACGACCTGGCATCTCTCCCACACCTGATGCCCTAGACGCCTGGTGAAGAGAGCCATGTTGATTGACATAGACACTTGGTGTGATTGAAAACTTATACAAACACATACACGGAAACTTTTCTATTAAATTTCAATGATTGGAGGTTAAGCACTACTACTTGGGAAAGATGAGTGTTAGACGTCAATACAGGGAGATTCATGTTGATGTCATGAAGATTGTGAGAGTTGAAGCTCGTCAGAATGAAGAGAAATGCTGTATACGAAACAACAAACAGAAGAAAGTATTAGAAGTTTTGGTTTGAGATTTCTAAAGAAGGAAACGTGTGCAAGACTCTTCTAAACGACAAGCGGCCTCGGTAACTGATTTGAAACTGTGTCACTGAAATCAGATACAAGCGCCGTGCTGCAGAGTTTGACATTAAGTGTTGATCGTATTTGCTTGACCCATTTTATAAAACGTAGAAATAAAGAGACAAGATTTGTCGATCAAGTAATGTTTAGGCAAGCTCTTTGGGCGGTCTAATATTGAAATAAATAACATTTCTTCCTCTTCTTTCCTTCCTCATTTGCCTTGCAGCGTCGAGGTGAGAGAAGAAAACAAACGATGAAGTCTTAAAACAACTAAAAGTGAAAAGAGAACTACTAAACAGAATTCAAACAAGACAAATGTGATTATTGGGGCATGTTAAAAGACACTCAGTCTACTAAATGTAACATTGGAAGGGAAAATACAAGGTAAAAGAAGCAGAGACAGACCAAGACTAACAGGGACGAGCAACATCAAATGATGGACAAGTCAGCCTATGACAACCTTCACTATCAAAGCAAGAGACAGAGAGCAGTGGCGCTCCATGGTAACCAAACTTCGATGTGGAGACGGCACTCAATGGAAACGGGACAGTAGGATATTACTACCATAAGGAAAAGGACATAAACTGTCTCTCTCTCTCTCTCTCTCTCTCTCTCTCTCTGCTGAAAAGCAAATGAGTAAAGAAGAAATTATATGGTGGAGATGTTAGTACCATGAATATGCAGATGGCAGACAGAAAGAAAGCCTTTCAAATAATAATAATAATTATATATCTTGTCTATTTTTTTCCGTTCGCCAGCTTTTACCTCTGACGAAGTCCCTAGAGACTAGGAACTGAATTTTGCGTGTTAATCTATTTTTCCCTGGCAGCCGTGTGCACAGGAGTCCCTCGCCGCACAAGCAGATAACTCCGACTTCGGAGGTATTCATATTTTTTTTCCGTCGATGAGTAACTGACGTTTCAAGCCGGGCCTCGCTGCTAAGACCAGGGGTGATTGCCGCAGAGAGAAATCATAAATAAAAATCCCAGCCGGTGTAGCCGGGATAATATGTCTCATATATAAAGAGAGATCTTAATCGCTAAGAGTGAAAATGAGTTACAAGAAATGTTGGACATTATAGTGAAAGAAAGCAAAAATAAAGGACTCAGCCTTAATAGCAAAAAGACAGAGGTAATGGTAACAACAAAGAAAAAGACATCACATCAGTGCAAAATAAAGACAAGTGGAACAATATTAAAACAGGTAAATGAATTTAAATATTTGGGAACTTTGTTAACCTCAGACGGAAGATGTACAACAGAGGGGAGATGCAGAATGGCTCAGGCAGAAGCAGTTTTCCAAAAAATGAGGAAGATACTGTGCAATCCATTTTTGATAATAGAAACTAGGAAAAGAGTTCTTAAATGTTACGTAGAGCCAGTCTTAACATATGGATGCGAATCATGGACAATAGGACAACAGACAAGAAAATCACTGGAGTCTGTAGAAATGTGGTTTTACAGAAGAGTGTTGAAAGTACCATGGACAGCTAAGAAGAGTAATGAAGATGTTCTGAGAGAGGTCAAAGCAAAAAGAGAGCTAATTTCCAATATTAGGAAGAAACAATCATCATTTTTGGCCATGTAATGAGAAGAGAACAGCTGGAATATATTGTAACAACTGGAAAAATTGATGGACGAAAAGATAGAGGGAAGCAAAGAGAAAAAATAACAGACAGCTTAAGAGAATGGGTTGGCAGAGGGTCACCAACAGAAATGATAAATAGCTGCCGAGATCGAAAGTTGTGGAGAGACATGATCACCTACGCCAGCAGGCACGGTACTTGATGATGATGATAAAGAGAGAGAAAGAGAGAGAGAGAGAATGAAGCAGAGATAGAGAGAGTAGTTGTGCAAATAAACGAACTATTTGTGGAAAACAATGAAAGAAGTACTGATTAAGTAAAGAATGAGAGATGTGTAATATGTTAGAGATATAAATAGCCATGACATCTTGCTAAAAGTCTTATAAAATGGATTGACAGAAGGAAAAGTAGAAGAATAATGTTATAGATGGAAGAATAACATAATGAGATGGACAGTTAACAGCCAGTCAAAATAAATGAAGAAGAGTGAAAGTCGACACTGGAGTTTCAATGAGAAGGTATCACAACAAGGAGACGACACCTGGTGTGACATGATGTGGCAGGTGTATTCAGGTTATGTGTTACGAGTTATGAGTTATGTTCTATTATGTTATCAGTTATAGACTTTTATAGCTACAGTTATGTTTTGTTCTTCAATTTATTTTATATTCGGAAATCTGGTTTGCGTTCATCCTTGTTACCTCAGTGTTTGACGTGCGGGATGTTATATTTATTTGTGTAACATACGTCAAAGATTGTAACATACGTCAAAGATTGTAACAGACGTCAAAGATTGTAACATAAGTCAAAGATTGTAACAGACGTCAAATATTGTAACATAAGTCAAAGATTGTAACAGACGTCAAATATTGTAACATAAGTCAAAGATTGTAACAGACGTCAAAGATTGTAACAGACGTCAAAGATTGTAACATAAGTCAAAGATTGTAATATAAGTCAAAGATTGTAACATAAGTCAAAGATTGTAACAGACGTCAAAGATTGTAACAGAAATCAAAGATTGTAGCAACGACTCATTAATGATAGTCGAATGACAAGCAATCAATAAGTGAGACAAGTGTCCTAGAAATGTAGGGCGGACTAACCACGCCAGATACCCAGAATGCCCAAGAGGTCAAAGGAACCTAACAGACAATAAAAACATCAAGCAGAAACTTGTTCAAGACACTTGTGAGTTACCCTTTCGGAGCCAGCAGGAGAGTCAGAATTAGACGGGACTTCAGGAGAGTCAGAATTAGACGGGACTTCAGGAGAGTCAGAATTAGACGGGATTTCAGGAGAGTCAGAATTAGACGGGATTTCAGGAGAGTCAGAATTAGACGGGACTTCAGGAGAGTCAGAATTAGACGGGATTTCAGGAGAGTAAGAATTAGACGGGATTTCAGGAGAGTAAGAATTAGACGGGATTTCAGGAGAGTAAGAATTAGACGGGATTTCAGGAGAGTAAGAATTTGACGGGATTTCAGGAGAGTAAGAATTAGACTGGATTTCAGGAGAGTAAGAATTAGACGGGATTTCAGGAGAGTAAGAATTAGACGGGACTTCAGGAGAGTAAGAATTAGACGGGATTTAAGAATCTGCCACAAAGCTGACGAGCACTGGCAGATAGTTCGGGAATTGCTTGCTTGCTTGCTTTCGTTCGCCCGATGACTAAAGTATTCTAGAATTATGAATTAGACTGTAGCATTCCTCTTCGTCATCCGCCCTTACAAGGACGTTAAGTGGACGTCTCTGTGTTGTGTTGTGGTTTGCAATATAACTGTTATATTTGCGCCTTTCGGTCCAACACATCCGACTTCAGCATGACATTTTTGAGTACCGGGTTGTCTTCCCTCTTCGATCCCTGCTCACTTGGCCAGACTAGACAGGTTAGTCTGTTACTAGAGGCACCACGGAGATGTGGAGCAGAGTCTGGATGGTTCTGGTTCACCGATCCTGGCGCAAGCCATCAGCTGTGGATCGCTGACAACTTCCAGCTCTGGTGCTGGGAGGCGCGCCTTCACCTCCGTTCGGGAATTAGGAAGCATTAAAAGTTATCAGCAGATTTGTAGAACCATTAGAATAGTAACAGAGTCAGAAAGAGATCTAGAAGCTATCAATGAATTCCAGAGCTAGATATGGTCGAACATGAGAACATCATGAGAAATTAGACATGATAAGATAATCTTAGAGTGACCGCTTCAACTCCGACGATTAACTAAGCGGACCCACATAATTCTAATGTAGTATAGCAGAGACATGATTCCATTGTTGTGTGATTTGTTACGTCCAGACTTGTAGACATAAGAGTAAAGACTGATGTTGATCTTGTACCAAACATTGTGAGTTATCACTTCCACTGAATGTGCTAATCGTAATGTGATGTATTAGAAGAGTAATATTCTCACGTGATAGCTCACTCACTGTCTAAGACAACCAACTCAGTCAACAACCAGGAATCCTAGTTAAGATAAACACATTATGTACGATACTGCTATGTCTGTAACATTACATTTTTTTCGCACATTACTATCTGTAACATTACATTTTTTCGCACATTAATATCTGTAACATTACATTTTTTCGCACATTACTATCTGTAACATTACATTTTTTCGCACATTACTATCTGTAACATTTTTTTCTTGCTAATGAAAGTTGGTTAGATGAAAGTCATTCTCGCGGCATTGATGTAGACAATCAAGAGTAGAAGTGGGGACATGACAGAGAACTTTCCATTAACAGAAACTGAAAGGCAGACTAACAACAATACATTAACTCACAAGACAATCCCAATTGATAGGTTAATAACAAATGGAAGAGAGCCAACATTCCCTAGCAACCACAAGCTCGTGTGGATGTTACGGATAAGAATGTCGTGTTTTGACATGATGAATACAACGAGACTTGAGTTCTTCCCGACTTGAGCTCAACGAGGGCCACTCGTGAAAGTAAATGGTTGGCCCTCGCTACAGTCTCCTAGTTCCTGCCCTGATAGTCGGCTGTCACTCACAATTAGCCTGCCTCTGTCCGGGTCTAGTCTACAGATGTCACTACTAATAGCGGACCTATCTTTGTATAAGTTCACATATTGATAGATGCCAATTACAGTCGAGACGGGAGAAAATAGAGATACAGAGAGACGGAGAGAGACAGACAGACAGACAGAGAAAGAAATAAAGAAGCGTACAGACGAACAAACGTTTCTTGAGACGAATGCCCCAGTCAAAGAACGTAGATGGAGTGCTAGTTAGATATGATTACTGGTTGAAATGAATTGGTTTCGGTAAACATTGTTCGCTTCGTCGTATCTTTCTTTCTTTCTTTCTTTCTTTCTTTCTTTCTTTCTCTCTCTCTCTCTTTCTTTCTTTCTTTCTCTCTCTCTCTCTTTCTCTCTCTCTCTTTCTTTCTTTATTTTTTTTCTCTCTCTCTTTCTTTCTTTCTTTCTTTCATTCTCTCTTTCTTTCTTTCTTTCTCTCTCTCTTTCTTTCTTTCTTTCTTTCTCTCTTTCTTTCTTTCTTTTTTTCTTTTTCTCTCTCTTTCTTTCTTTCTCTCTCTCTTCTTTCTTGTTTTCTTTATTTCTCTCTCTCTCTTTCTTTCTTTCTTTTCTGTCGTTCATTCAACGCTACTCATCGTTCCTGTTAGCCCTTAAATGGGTGTTAAGTAGATGTAGATGAGCTGTGTGTGTGGTTTACTGCAAGTTGTCTAATATCTGATCTTTTTGGCTAAAACACATTTAACTTCAGAATTGTATTTTTGAGTGCTGCGTTGTCATTACTATTTCATCCCTATTTTTTCGGTTAGGTTGATTAGTCTTTTTTCAAGAGGCACCACTGAGAGCTGGAGCAGGATCTAGATCAACAGTTGTTGTCGCTAATCCTAACGTAAACAGTAGCTTTGAATCACAGAGCGTACTCAGCAGGGACGCTGCAGGGACGCTGCAGGGACTCAGCAGGGACGTGTAGATCTCCAGTCGCATGTTTCAAATGTCGGGTCACTGTAGCGATCTATTTATGGTGTCCCGTTCAACAAAATGAAAATAAGAACAGAGAAATGGTAAATGTTAAGTTCAACACTTTGGTTCTTCAATATTAAACATAAATTCCAACAACGACAACGTAGAAAGAAGATGAAAAAGAAAGAAGTGAATAAATCCCCATCGTATTCAAGAGCACTTAAACAAACTCAATATCTTAGGAACAAAATACAACATGAAAATCAACATCAACAAAACAGAAGTCATGAATGTCGCCAAAAATAAACAGAACATCAACATAACTATAGAAGGCAGACAACTAAAACAAGTAGAGGAATTCAAATACCTAGGAAGTCTAATGACAAACGACAATTCCCAAACAGTAGAGATAGAATCAAGATGCAACAAGGCTTGTCAAATCATCGGACAGTTATCACCACTATTGTCCAACAAGGAAATAACTGGAGGCAAAACGAGCACTATACAATACAATCTTCATTCCAACGTTGTGCTACCAATGCCAGACCTGGACTCTAGATGCAAGAACAATAAGAAAATAACCTCTACAGAGATGAAATGTGTTAGACGAATGACAGGAAACAGTCTGAGAGATAAGATCAGAAATGAAGAACTGAGAAAAAAGCTAGGAACAGCCCCAGCCATAGAATATATAAGGAAACAACAGATAAAATGGTTCGGCCACGTGACAAGGCAGAAAGAACAAAACACAACACAACGAGCCTTCAACAAACGTTGTGAGAACACCAGACCCAAGGGTCGACCACGAAAAAGATGGATCGATGGAATATTAGAAGCACTGGGAAACATAACAGCAGCAGAGGCGAACAGAAGAGCAAAAGACCGCAAATTATGTCTCCCCTCGACGCTGAAAGGCAGATGAGGAAGGAAAGAGGAAGAGGAAGAAGAAGTATTCAAAAGCGTACAGGTAACATACTGTTAAATGTCCACATTTTTTTCCAGTCGGAAATATGTGGGTAATAAGACCAGCAGTACATCAGTGCAGTATTTCATTTCCAAGAAAATTCGGTGCTTATCTATGGCTGGGTGAATCTAGAAGCCGTCGGTTATGATTGAACTCGATGTCTTGTCCTCACAGTGAGTAGTTCACTAACAATGGATCTATCCCAGCTCCTTTTACATCATGTACGGAGAGATCTTTCATTTTTATTTTTATTTTGGTCATATTTTTAAAATGTTAATATCTTTCCAATGTTTTCGTCTTATAAGTTACAGTCCATGTGGAGCATAGGTCTTCAACAAACACTTTCAGCTCCCTGTGGAGCATAGGTCTTCAACAAACACTTTCATCTCCCTGTGGAGCATAGGTCTTCAACAAACACTTTCATCTCCCTGTGGAGCATAGGTCTTCAACAAACACTTTCATCTCCCTGTGGAGCATAGGTCTTCAACAAACACTTTCAGCTCCCTGTGGAGCATAGGTCTTCAACAAACACTTTCAGCTCCCTGTGGAGCATAGGTCTTCAATGAACACTTTCAGCTCCCTGTGGAGCATAGGTCTTCAACAAACACTTTCAGCTCCCTGTGGAGCATAGGTCTTCAACAAACACTTTCATCTCCCTGTGGAGCATAGGTCTTCAACAAACACTTTCATCTCCCTGTGGAGCATAGGTCTTCAACAAACACTTTCAGCTCCCTGTGGAGCATAGGTCTTCAACAAACACTTTCAGCTCCCTGTGGAGCATAGGTCTTCAACAAACACTTTCAGCTCCCTGTGGAGCATAGGTCTTCAATGAACACTTTCAGCTCCCTGTGGAGCATAGGTCTTCAACAAACACTTTCAGCTCCCTGTGGAGCATAGGTCTTCAATGAACACTTTCAGCTCCCTGTGGAGCATAGGTCTTCAACAAACACTTTCAGCTCCCTGTGGAGCATAGGTCTTCAATGAACACTTTCAGCTCCCTGTGGAGCATAGGTCTTCAACAAACACTTTAAGCTCCCTGTGGAGCATAGGTCTTCAACAAACACTTTCAGCTCCCTGTGGGGCATAGGTCTACAACAAACACTTTCAGCTCCCTGTGGAGCATAGGTCTTCAACAAACACTTTCAGCTCCCTGTGGAGCATAGGTCTTCAACAAACACTTTCAGCTCCCTGTGGAGCATAGGTCTTCAACACACACTTTCATCTCCCTGTGGAGCATATGTCTTCAACAAACACTTTCAGCTCCCTGTGGAGCATAGGTCTTCAACAAACACTTTCATCTCCCTGTGGAGCATATGTCTTCAACAAACACTTTCAGCTCCCTGTGGAGCATAGGTCTTCAACAAACACTTTCAGCTCCCTGTGGAGCATAGGTCTTCAACAAACACTTTCAGCTCCCTGTGGAGCATAGGTCTTCAACAAACACTTTCAGCTCCCTGTGGAGCATAGGTCTTCAACAAACACTTTCAGCTCCCTGTGGAGCATAGGTCTTCAACAAACACTTTCAGCTCCCTGTGGAGCATAGGTCTTCAACAAACACTTTCAGCTCCCTGTGGAGCATAGGTCTTCAACAAACACTTTCAGCTCCCTGTGGAGCATAGGTCTTCAACAAACACTTTCAGCTCCCTGTGGAGCATAGGTCTTCAACAAACACTTTCAGCTCCCTGTGGAGCATAGGTCTTCAACAAACACTTTCATCTCCCTGTGGAGCATAGGTCTTCAACAAACACTTTCAGCTCCCTGTGGAGCATAGGTCTTCAACAAACACTTTCAGCTCCCTGTGGAGCATAGGTCTTCAACAAACACTTTCAGCTCCCTCTGGAGCATAGGTCTTCAACAAACACTTTCAGCTCCCTGTGGAGCATAGGTCTTCAACAAACACTTTCATCTCCCTCTGGAGCATAGGTCTTCAACAAACACTTTCAGTTCCCTGTGGAGCATAGGTCTTCAACAAACACTTTCAGCTCCCTGTGGAGCATAGGTCTTCAACAAACACTTTCAGCTCCCTGTGGAGCATAGGTCTTCAACAAACACTTTCAGCTCCCAGTGGAGCATAGGTCTTCAACAAACACATTCAGCTCCCTGTGGAGCATAGGTCTTCAACAAACACTTTCAGCTCCCTGTGGAGCATAGGTCTTCAACAAACACTTTCAGCTCCCTGTGGAGCATAGGTCTTCAACAAACACTTTCAGCTCCCTGTGGAGCATAGGTCTTCAACAAACACTTTCATCTCCCTGTGGAGCATAGGTCTTCAACAAACACTTTCAGCTCCCTGTGGAGCATAGGTCTTCAACAAACACTTTCAGCTCCCTGTGGAGCATAGGTCTTCAACAAACACTTTCAGCTCCCTGTGGAGCATAGGTCTTCAACAAACACTTTCAGCTCCCTGTGGAGCATAGGTCTTCAACAAACACTTTCAGCTCCCTGTGGAGCATAGGTCTTCAACAAACACTTTCAGCTCCCTGTGGAGCATAGGTCTTCAACAAACACTTTCAGCTCCCTGTGGAGCATAGGTCTTCAACAAACACTTTCAGCTCCCTGTGGAGCATAGGTCTTCAACAAACACTTTCATCTCCTGTGGAGCATAGGTCTTCAACAAACACTTTCAGCTCCCTGTGGAGCATAGGTCTTCAACAAACACTTTCAGCTCCCTGTGGAGCATAGGTCTTCAACAAACACTTTCAGCTCCCTGTGGAGCATAGGTCTTCAACAAACACTTTCAGCTCCCTGTGGAGCATAGGTCTTCAACAAACACTTTCAGCTCCCTGTGGAGCATAGGTCTTCAACAAACACTTTCAGCTCCCTGTGGAGCATAGGTCTTCAACAAACACTTTCATCTCCCTGTGGAGCATAGGTCTTCAACAAACACTTTCAGCTCCCTGTGGAGCATAGGTCTTCAACAAACACTTTCAGCTCCCTGTGGAGCATAGGTCTTCAACAAACACTTTCATCTCCTGTGGAGCATAGGTCTTCAACAAACACTTTCATCTCCCTGTGGAGCATAGGTCTTCAACAAACACTTTCAGCTCCCTGTGGAGCATAGGTCTTCAACAAACACTTTCAGCTCCCTGTGGAGCATAGGTCTTCAACAAACACTTTCATCTCCCTGTGGAGCATAGGTCTTCAACAAACACTTTCAGCTCCCTGTGGAGCATAGGTCTTCAACAAACACTTTCATCTCCCTGTGGAGCATAGGTCTTCTTCAACAAAACACTTTCAGCTCCCTGTGGAGCATAGGTCTTCAACAAACACTTTCAGCCCCCTGTGGAGCATAGGTCTGCAACAAACACTTTCAGCTCCCTGTGGAGCATAGGTCTTCAACAACACTTTCAGCTCCCTGTGGAGCATAGGTCTTCAACAAACACTTTCATCTCCCTGTGGAGCATAGGTCTTCAACAAACACTTTCCAAGCCGTTCTGTTTCTTGCCATTCTTTTAAGATAATTACATGTCTTCCCCATCATCTTCATTTAATCTGTCTTCTCCTAGAATATTTTAGTCTTCCTCTTTGTCTTTTTCCATGGGGATTGCAAAAAATGGGTCTGTTGTGTAATACTCTCAGTTGGCTTCTGCAATGTGTATCCTATCCAGCGTCATCGTCTTCGTTGTATCTCCTTATCCACTGGTATTTGACTGTTAGCTTTCCCTAATTCTATGTTAGTGATTTGTGTCCTGCCATTTCCATCCTTTTATTCTGCTCAAGCATCCATTAATGAATTATCTTCATGATTGTCATTTTTGATGTTCCCCATGTTTTACAGTCATATAAAAGAATGACTTGACATTAGAGTAGATTTTTTTTTTTATTTAACCTAATTTTGTTGGATTTCCATGTTTCCCAGTGCAACGAATTCTCCTCTTGCTTTTGATATCCTTATTTTGGTATGATTCTCTGTTCCTCCTCTTTGTCTATATTACTACCCAGATATATGTAAGATTTATATATATATGTAATATACATATGGATCAGTGGGCCTGACTTGTTCATTCTGTGGCCGTGTGTGTTTGTCAAACATTGGTAGAATTAGCCACGAGAGAAGCTGTTCAACAAAAACAAAACCTCAAAAAATGCACAATAGCTTCCACTAGACCGCCTGACAATACGAAAAGGGCCATATAATATGTAAGACTGTACGTCTAGTAGAGGTATTTCTCCTAATGTTATTGTTCCAATGTATCTTATGTCTAATAATTACACGACGCTAGCAGAAACATTTTCAATAGATATGCCTAGAAAGGTTCCCTCCACCCCTTCTTTAGGCGCATGAGGTATATGATGTTAGTGACCATATGTTTCTATGACTATGGCACATTTTTGGGTGATGTGGTCGGTATCACACCAGACCGCCTTTACTTCCCAGAAAAATCTCTGGCATCCATTTTAGAGGCTGGGTAAACCCCGGAGCCTTGTCGCTGGAAAAAACGTCCTCCATTTCTGGGGATGGAATCCATACCTTTCCTATCAGGAAGCGAGCGCGCTAACCACACAGCATCAGTGGCTCCACACCGTGTCTGTCTAACAGTAGAGGATTTATTGTCTGTCAGCGCCACTTTTATTTATTTCTTGTTTGTTTTTGTTACCTTCTGTTCACTTCTGTTGGCTGGAGTGTTCAACTTTGTGTAGAATCATTTTTTATTTTTTGCTTGACAGTATCTGGTACCAACCGTTGTTTGTATCAAGGTTCTATCCTTTTGCCATTGTTATGGCATTTTGATCAGAGACAAGCAGATTAAAGACAAAATGGAAGGAAGACGGTGCAATGTTTAAATAAAATGATGAATACAAACCTGTAATAAGTTCTTTGACGAGAACCATAAATAACAGTCCAAAAGATTCTCAATGAAGATAATTATAAATTCTATCGCGAAACAACAACACTGATGACAATCAACGATTTAGAATACTAACATGAAGACAACAACAAACAGAAACAAGAAATGAATTAGCAAACAGCAAAAATGAATGAAGAGAACTATTAAACAGACCAGAAATAAATCGTTATCATTTTAAACTCGAACAGATGAACATAAATACGATTCTGTGTAGCTTTATCTTTCAGTGTTTAGTTTATGCCTGACAGCTGTATAGATTATACATATATTAGTGATCACTTATACACGTTTCGTGACCACGAGTAGCATGACAATGGAGGCAATGGCAGTGACCAAGGCATTCAAATGTTTAGAGTCACAAGACCACATCCACGCATGTATACTGAGTGATTCGATGAGCATGATTAAAAAAGTGGAGGCGGGCTCTATACAAATGCAATGGTAGAGTCGTTGCAGAAATCCAAAATACGTAAGGTCACCTTTGTCTATGTCCCTGGACATGCGGGAGTACGGGGAAATGAAAGAGCGGACAGGTTGGCTAGCTGGGCTGTCGTTGAGGACGGGCAACCGATGGATCGGACGGACATCATCAATGCCCTCCGAGATGTGGGAAGAGCACAGGACTTCGACAAACACAGATCCACGTCACTTCTTCGGATGATGGAAATGGGAGTTAAGTTGGGCACAGCCAGAAATGAGACACTTAGTGGCCGTGTAAGAAGACTTATCAACCAACACAGAACTGAGTCGTCAGTCGCTGGACACTGAGGGAATTGCTGAGGAGGGGATCTGAGCACCTATGGACATGTCCGGAGTGCACTGATGATGACCCGCAAATAACTCAATAACTCAACGTTTCGATGTTCATTCTTTCATATTCTTGTTGTTTCCTCAAACCACAATATTGTCAGACATAAAAATAGAGAAATAACGACCATATAAATGAAGTGTGTTGGACACTTGATAGGAAACAGCAGGATAAGAAATTAGATCAGGAGTGAAGGACAGGGAACAGCAGCTACGAATAATTCCTACCGTTGAGTGTATACAAAGCAAAAGGAACAAAGGTGTGGCCACGTGATTTAAACAAAAATATCTTTGGAACATTTTCCCATTACTGGAATGTGTTGGGGGAATTGTTGGACCGGAGAATAAAGGTCGGTTGCCCAGTGCAGTCACCGAGAAGTGTTCCAGTTGTGGTTCTTAATTCCGTAATTAGACAGAAATATAAAAATACAACACAACGAGCTTTCAACAAACACAACGGGTATACCAAAGAAGGGCAAGGAAAAGATGGACTGATGGAATATTATAAACACTAGGAAACATAAAAGCAAGAAAAGCAAACAAATGAGAAAAAGACCGCAAACTATCGAGGAGACAAATAAAAATAAATTAATATTATTATAGAGGGAAACTTCCGATGCGATAATTCAGGGAATCATAGGAGGAAGAGGTATGTATTACAGCACTCAGAAAAAAATGACAAATAATGTAATTCAGTTAGCTGAGTGGCAGTGTTCCCTAGAGTTCGGCTTCTCGTGTCAAGGCGCAGTGCCTTGGAGTACGGGTTCGATCCTGCATCGGACCATATATTGTTCTTTGTTTTTTCTGTTGTTATTTATTTGTCCTTTTTTTCTGAATGCTGTAATACATACCTCTTCCTCCTATGATTCCCTGTTAACTACCGACCTCGACGCTGAAAGGACAATGAGGAAGGAGAAGGAAATATAAAAAGAACAATATCAGTTTCTATGTTGTATTATTTGTTTACCTACTTCCTCATGCAAACTATTACTTTGGTTTTCTTTAACCACTTGAGTACAAGTAGCTCAGTGTTTAGTGAACTGGACTACAAAGGACAAGGGGTAGGGTTCGATCCCAACCGACAGCTTCCGGGTTCACCCAGCCTTAAATGGGTACCGAATCTTTTTCTGGGAAAGTAAAGCAGCACGGGCGTAAAACCGACCACATTACCCCCAAAATCATGTGCTAAAGGTCTGTAAAATATAGGGTCACTAAAACCATATTTCCCTATACGCCACTTGGCGTGACGAGGTTACTTTACTTTTTTTTTCTACATTACTTGAAGTCGTGCTGCCGACTAGAACAACTGTTCTGCTGGCAGACTCGCTGAATGTTGTAGTTCGCGTACTGGGAGGGTGTACATAACTGTTGTCGTTACTGATCGTGATCGCGTCAAATTGATGGTTTCTGGTGCAGACTTGAGGTTCTGTTGTTGGTTTACAATCGTGACGTCGCAGAATAAGTCTATTATCTCGTTTTATGTTCTCTTGTAATTTATTTAATCAACATCAAATCTGCTCGACGTCACAGCGCGCTTTAATTATTGATTTTATAAGATCCATCCTTCCATCCATCCAACAATCCATCCCACCAAACAATAATCCATCCAACCATTCATCCAACAATCTATCCAACCATTTATCCAACCATCCAATAATCCATCCAACCATCCATCCAACAAACCATGCAACCATTTATCCAAACATCCAATAATCCATCCAACCATTTATCCAACAATGCATCCAACCATTTATTCAACCATCCAATAATCCATCCAACCATCCATCCAACAATGCATCCAACCATTTATCCAAGCATCCAATAATCCATCCAACCATTTATCCAACCATCCAATAATAAATCCAACCATTTATCCAACCATCCAATAATCCATCCAACCATAAATCCAACAACGCATCCAACCATTTATCGAACCATCCAATAATCTATCCAACCATCCATCCACAATGCATCCAACCATTTATCCAACCATCCAATAATCCATCCAACCATCCATCCAACAATGCATCCAACTATTTATCCAACCATCCAACAATCCATCCAACCATCTATCCATCAATCCAATAATCCATCCAACCATCCATCCTTCAATCTATCCAACCATTTATCCAACCATCCAATAATCCATCCAACCATCCATTCAACAATGCATCCAACCATCTATCCAGCAATCCAAAAACCCACTCAACAACCAACCCCACCATCCAACAATCCATCCAAAAATCACTCCGACCATCCATCAAACCATCCATCAAACCATCCATCCAACCAGTCATCTATTAAAATATCCAACCATTCATCCAATCATCCATCCAACCATCCATTCAACCATCCATCCAACCATCCACCCAACCATCCATCCAACTATCCAACTATCCATTCAAACATCCATCCAACCATCCACCCAACCATCCACCCAACCATCCACCCAACCATCATCCAACCATCCATCCAACCATCCATCCAACCATCAATCAAACATCCATCCAACCATCCATCAAACCATCCAACCATCCATTCAACCATCCATCCAAACATCCATTCAACCATCCATCCAACCATCCATTCAACCATCCATCAAACTATCCATTCAACCATCCATCCAACCATCCATCCAACCTTCCATCCATCCAACCATCCATCCAATCATCCATCCAACCATCCAACCAACCATCCATTCAACCATCAATCCAACCATCCATCCAACCATCAATCCAACCATCCATCCCAACTATCCATCCAACCATCCATTCAACCATCCATCCAACCATCCATCCAACTATCCATCTAACCATATATCCAACCCTCGCACAATCCATCCAACTATCCACCCATCCATCCAACCATGCAGCCACCGACAAATTCAGGAATCAATATATTAAACCAATCGTCCAACCATCCAGTCATCCATCAAACCATCAAACCATTCTTCCATGAAAACTATCCATCCATCCATTCAACCAATCATTTATCCATCCAACCATTCAAACATGCATTAAACAAACCAACCATCCAACCGTCCATCCATTCAGCCAGCCAGCCATCCATCCATCCAATCATTCATCCAACCATCCATCTATCCAGCCAGACAGTCAGCCGGCCATCCAAACATCCATTCATCAATCATTCATCCATCCATCCAATCATCCATCCAACCATCCATCTATCCAGCCAGACAGTCAGCCGGCCATCCAAACATCCATTCATCCATCATTCATCCATCCATCCATCATCCATCCAACCATCCATCTATCCAGCCAGACAGTCAGCCGGCCATCCAAACATCCATCATTCATCCATCCATCCAATCATCCATCCAACCATCCATCTATCCAGCCAGACAGTCAGCCGGCCATCCAAACATCCATTCATCCATCATTCATCCATCCATCCATCCATCGAACCATCCATCCATGCAATCAACCATCCAGCCAACCATACAGCCATCCATCCAGCTATCGAACCATCTAGCCATCTATCCATCCAACCAACCATCCATTCATCCAACAATTCAGCCATCCAACCGTCCATCCAATCATCTATCCATCCAATCATCACGACAAGGCCGACTGATTGGCGGTAGGGCCCATTGGTGGGCGATTCCTTCTAGCGTTGACCGCATAACAGAATTTCCTGTTGCATTACAGGCATTCAACATTTACACACTCAGCTAGGGAGATGCATACCCAACTGGCTCGCTTATATAAACCACCAATCTGCTAAATAAAGTTCATGCTACACAACAAACCATGGACGGAACAAATTCTCAAGAGCCCGTCCTATTCGTCAAAATATTCGGTCCAAGTGTATAACAAATTTTGATGGTCAGAAAAGAAGAAATAAGCTTAATTTTATCATAAAATAAACGGGGAAAAAAACATTACTGTAACTTTTAGAGATTATTTGAATTTTACATTTGTAACATTTCACTGTACGTTCATATTAAACCCTATAAATTGTGTAGCTTTAGATAACACGCGCGTTGTGTTTTTGTTTACATTCTATTTCAAACCAACAGAGGAACAAAACTCTGATTCTTTATGGAGCATGGGATCATTTTGATCAACATCAGTTCACATGTCCGTTGCAGAACGTTGCATTCGTCACATCCCGTCTGAGAGATTATGTCTCTAGCCAGATCTCCCACACAACGTTGCATTCGTCACATCCCGTCTGAGAGATTATGTCTCTAGCCAGGTCTCCCACACAACGTTGCATTCGTCACATCCCGAGAGATTCTGTCTCTAGCCAGATCTCCCACACAACGTTGCATTCACCACAGCTCGTCTGACAGAATCTGTATCTAGCCAGATCTCCCATAGAAGGTTGCATTCACTGCAGCTCGTCTGAAAGATTCTCTGTCTTTAGCCAGATATAGAATGTTGTATTCACCACAGCCCGTCTAAGAGAATCTGTCTCTAGCCAGATCTCCCACAGAACATTGCATTCACCACAGCCCGTCTGAGAGAATCTCTGTCTCTAGCCAGATCTCCCACACAACGTTGCAGTAACCACAGTGCGTCTGAAAGAATCTCTGTCTCTAGCCAGATCTCCCACACAACGTTGCATTCACCACAGCGCGTCTGAAAGATTCTCTGTCTCTAGCCAGATCTCCCACACAACGTTGCAGTAACCACAGCGCGTCTGAGAGAATCTCTGTCTCTAGCCAGATCTCCCACAGAACATTGCATTCACCACAGCCCGTCTGAGAGAATCTCTGTCTCTAGCCAGATCTCCCACACAACGTTGCAGTAACCACAGTGCGTCTGAAAGAATCTCTGTCTCTAGCCAGATCTCCCACACAACGTTGCATTCACCACAGCGCGTCTGAAAGATTCTCTGTCTCTAGCCAGATCTCCCACACAACGTTGCATTCACCACAGCGCGTCTGAAAGAATCTCTGTCTCTAGCCAGATCTCCCACACAACGTTGCATTCACTACAGATCGTCTGAAAGAATATCTGTCTCTTGCCAGACCTCCCACACAACGGTTGCATTCACCACAGCGCGTCTGAAAGAATCTCTGTCTCTAGCCAGATCTCCCACACAACGTTGCATTCACCACAGCCCGTCTGAAAGAATCTCTGTCTCTAGCCAGATCTCCCACACAACGTTGCATTCACCACAGCGCGTCTGAAAGAATCTCTGTCTCTAGCCAGATCTCCCACACAACGTTGCATTCACCACAGCGCGTCTGAAAGAATCTCTGTCTCTAGCCAGATCTCCCACACAACGTTGCATTCACTACAGATCGTCTGAAAGAATATCTGTCTCTTGCCAGACCTCCCACACAACGGTTGCATTCACCACAGCGCCTCTGAAAGAATCTCAGTCTCTAGCCAGATCTCCCACACAACGTTGCATTCACCACAGATCGTCTGAAAGAATCTCTGTCTCTACCAGATCTCCCACACAATGTTGCATTCACTACATATCGTCTGGAAGAATCTCTGTCTCTAGCCAGATCTCCCACACAACGTTGCATTCACCACAGCGCGTCTGAAAGAATCTCTGTCTCTAGCTAGATCTCCCACACAACGTTGCATTCACCACAGCCCGTCTGAAAGAATCTCTGTCTCTAGCCAGATCTCCCACACAACGTTGCATTCACCACAGCGCGTCTGAAAGAATCTCTGTCTCTAGCCAGATCTCCCACACAACGTTGCATTCACCACAGCGCGTCTGAAAGATTCTCTGTCTCTAGCCAGATCTCCCACACAACGTTGCATTCACTACAGATCGTCTGAAAGAATATCTGTCTCTTGCCAGACCTCCCACACAACGGTTGCATTCACCACAGCGCGTCTGAAAGAATCTCTGTCTCTAGCCAGATCTCCCACACAACGTTGCATTCACCACAGATCGTCTGAAAGAATCTCTGTCTCTAGCCAGATCTCCCACACAATGTTGCATTCACTACATATCGTCTGGAAGAATCTCTGTCTCTAGCCAGATCTCCCACACAACGTTGCATTCACCACAGCGCGTCTGAAAGATTCTCTGTCTCTAGCCAGATCTCCCACACAACGGTGCATTCACCACAGCGCGTCTGAAAGAATCTCTGTTTCTAGCCAGATCTCCCACACAACGTTGCATTCACTACAGATCGTCTGAAAGAATATCTGTCTCTTGCCAGACCACCCACACAACGGTTGCATTCACCACAGCGCGTCTGAAAGAATCTCTGTCTCTAGCCAGATCTCCCACACAACGTTGCATTCACCACAGCCCGTCTGAAAGAATCTCTGTCTCTAGCCAGATCTCCCACACAACGTTGCATTCACCACAGCGCGTCTGAAAGAATCTCTGTCTCTAGCCAGATCTCCCACACAACGTTGCATTCACCACAGCGCGTCTGAAAGAATCTCTGTCTCTAGCCAGATCTCCCACACAACGTTGCATTCACTACAGATCGTCTGAAAGATTCTCTGTCTCTTGCCAGACCTCCCACACAACGGTTGCATTCACCACAGCGCGTCTGAAAGAATCTCTGTCTCTAGCCAGATCTCCCACACAACGTTGCATTCACCACAGCCCGTCTGAAAGAATCTCTGTCTCTAGCCAGATCTCCCACACAACGTTGCATTCACTACAGATCGTCTGAAAGAATCTCTGTCTCTTGCCAGACCTCCCACACAACGGTTGCATTCACCACAGCGCGTCTGAAAGAATCTCTGTCTCTAGCCAGATCTCCCACACAACGTTGCATTCACCACAGCCCGTCTGAAAGAATCTCTGTCTCTAGCCAGATCTCCCACACAACGTTGCATTCACCACAGCGCGTCTGAAAGAATCTCTGTCTCTAGCCAGATCTCCCACACAACGTTGCATTCACCACAGCGCGTCTGAAAGAATCTCTGTCTCTAGCCAGATCTCCCACACAACGTTGCATTCACTACAGATCGTCTGAAAGAATCTCTGTCTCTTGCCAGACCTCCCACACAACGTTGCATTCACCACAGCGCGTCTGAAAGAATCTGTCTCTAGCCAGATCTCCCACACAACGTTGCATTCACCACAGTGCCTCTGAGATAATCTCTGTCTCTAGTCAGATCTCCCACAGAACGTCACATTCACCACAGCCCGTCTGAGAAATTCTTTTTCCCTAGCCAGATCTCCCACTTTCATCTGATTTCATGTTGAAGGAAATCTCCTTGATGTCTTGATACTACCTTATTATTGGACAGCCCCTGATGCATTGTCCTGGAACCATGCCTTCCATTTTGTTCCCTGCCCGCTGTGTCTTTTGACGTGGCCATATTATTTTAATTTCCTCTGTAGAATGGTTTTCATAAGCCAGTTCGTTTTAATGTTTAAATCTTTGAGTATGTTTTCACTGCTCTTTTCATTATCCAGGGTACCTTTAGAATTTATCTGTAGCATTCGGTTTCGAATTAATCTATTTTTTTCATTTCGGTAGATTCTAAATTAAATAAAACAGTAGAATAGTAATTTCGTATTTGCGCTAATGTATAACTTAATAATATGTAGACCGTCAAGAATACTAGTCTTGACAAGAGAAGCAGAAAAAATGTCGAAGACCTGGGATGGGTGCAGAGACGTTTTCCGTGGCCTTTGCGCGAATAAGAAGGTCTCAAGGGTTTTCATTGATTGATAATATTAAGTGCTTGCTTCAAATTTAAATCCAACCAGACATCCGTAAATTGTAGTTTCTCCATAAGGAAGCCATTAAATTCAATTATTGTTTCATTTCTTTTATTTATTGACTGTAATGTAATTTTTGTTTTAAATTTCAGTATTAGTGGGCTGCAAAGAAAGAGCGCCTTCTGTATAGTCAACATTGGGAGGAAAGAAAAAAGCGCCCTCTGTAAAGTCAAGAGTGGATGGCAAGAAAGGAGCGCTCTCAGTAAAGTCAAGAGTGGATGGCAAGAAAGGAGCGCTCTCAGTAAAGTCAAGAGTGGATGGCAAGAAAGGAGCGCTCTCAGTAAAGTCAAGAGTGGATGGCAAGAAAGGAGCGCTCTCAGTAAAGTCAAGAGTGGATGGCAAGAAAGGAGCGCTCTCAATAAAGTCAAGAGTGGATGGCAAGAAAGGAGCGCTGTCAGTAAAGTCAAGAGTGAATGGCAAGAAAGGAGCGCTCTCAGTAAAGTCAAGAGTGGATGGCAAGAAAGGAGCGCTCTCAGTAAAGTCAAGAGTGGATTGCAAGAAAGGAGCGCTCTCAGTAAAGTCAAGACTGGATGGCAAGAAAGGAGCGCTCTCAGTAAAGTCAAGAGTGGATGGCAAGAAAGGAGCGCTCTCAGTAAAGTCAAGAGTGGATGGCAAGAAAGGAGCTCTCTCAGTAAAGTCAAGAGTGGATGGCAAGAAAGGAACGCTCTCAGTAAAGTCAAGAGTGGATGGCAAGAAAGGAGCGCTCTCAGTAAAGTCAAGAGTGGATGGCAAGAAAGGAACGCTCTTAGTAACGTCAAGAGTGGATGTCAAGCAAAGAGCGCCCTTAGTAAAGTCAAGAGTGGATGGCAAGAAAGGAGCGCTCTCAATAAAGTCAAGAGTGGATGTCAAGAAAGGAGCGCTCTCAATAAAATCAAGAGTGGATGTCAAGAAAGGAGCTCTCTCAGTAAAATCAAGAGTGGGTGGCAAGAAAGGAGCGCTCTCAATAAAGTCAAGAGTGGATGTCAAGCAAAGAGCGCAAATTAGTAGTCAAGAGTGGATGTCAAGCTAAGAGCGCAAATTAGTAGTCAAGAGTGGATGGCAAGAAAAGAGCGCCCTCGGTAAAGTCAAGAGTGGATGACAAGGAAAGAGCGCCCTTAGTAGTCAAGAGTGGATGGCAAGAAAAGAGCGCCCTCGGTAAAGTCAAGAGTGGATGACAAGGAAAGAGCGCCCTTAGTAGTCAAGAGTGGATGGCAAGAAAAGAGCGCCCTCAGTAAATTCAAGAGTGGATGGCAAGGTAAGAGCGCCCTTAGTAGTCACCAATGGGCGCTATCGTGTAGAAACGTTTGAAATAAAGAGAGACACAGAGGGAGAGAGTGAGAGAAAGGGGAGATTTGTTGTATAAACTTGAGAAATCATGTCAGTAGTGATGGCAATAAGCAGAAAATACATCACGTGATCCTTTGGAAAAATAGTTTTCTAGAATTAGGCAACTTAAAACTGATAATAGAATTATATGGCTGCAGTTGTTGATGTGACGTTTTATAATGTTGTAGTTGTTGGTGTGGCGAATTATAAAGTTGCCGTTGTTGGTGTATGGTCATTAACACCATATTCCCTATACGCCACTTGTCGTGACAAGGTTCTTTAATTTACTTTACAGTCTTGGTCAGGAAAAAATAATGGACGTTGTTTTTTTCTTTGTGGCGTTCACTGACGGATACTTCGTGAAGTGTGGCGTTCATTGACGGATACTTCGAGATGTGTGGCGTTCACTGTGGCTACCTCGTGATGTGTGGCGTTCACTGTGGCTACCTCGTGATGTGTGGCGTTCACTGTGGCTACCTCGTGATGTGTGACGTTCACTGTGGCTACCTCGTGATGTGTGACGTTCACTGACATCTACCTCGTGATGTGTAGCGTTCACTGTGGCTACCTCGTGATGTGTGACGTTCACTGACAGCTACCTCGTGATGTGTGACGTTCACTGTGGCTACCTCGTGATGTGTGACGTTCACTGACAGCTACCTCGTGATGTGTGACGTTCACTGTGGCTACCTCGTGATGTGTGACGTTCACTGACAGCTACCTCGTGATGTGTGGCGTTCACTGACAGCTACCTCGTGATGTGTGGTGTTCACTGTGGCTACCTCGTGATGTGTGGCGTTTACTGACAGCTACCTCGTGATGTGTGACGTTCACTGACGGCTACCTCGTGATGTGTGGCGTTCACTGACGGCTACCTCGTGATGTGTGACGTTCACTGACGGCTACCTCGTGATGTGTGGCGTTCACTGACGGCTACCTCGTGATGTGTGGCGTTCACTGACGGCTACCTTGTGATGTTCACTGACAGCTACCTCGAGATGTGTGAGGTTCATTGACAGATACCTCGTGATATGTTGTGTTCATTGACGGCCACCTAGGGATGTCTGGTGTTCACTGAGGGCTACCTTGTGATGTGTGGTGTTCACTGAGGGCTATCTTGTCATGTGTGGTGTTCACTGAGGGTTATCTTGTCATGTGTGGTGTTCACTGAGGGCTATCTTGTCATGTGTGGTGTTCACTGAGGGTTATCTTGGCATGTGTGGTGTTCACTGAGGGCTATCTTGTCATGTGTGGTGTTCACTGAGGGCTATCTTGTCATGTGTGGTGTTCACTGAGGGTTACCTCGTGATGTGTGGTGTTCACTGACAGCTACCTTGTGATGTGTGACGTTCACTGCCAGCTACATCGTGATGTGTGACGTTCACTGACACAACCTCGTGATGTGTGGCGTTCGCTGACAGCAACCTCGTGATGTGGGGTTCACTGACGGCTACCTCGTGATGTGTGAGGTTCACTGACAGCAACCTTGTGATGTGTGGTGTTCACTGACAGCAACCTTGTGATGTGTGGTGTTCACTGACAGCAACCTTGTGATGTGTGATGTTCACTGACAGCAACCTTGTGATGTGTGGGTTCACTGACAGCAACCTTGTGATGTGTGGGGTTCACTGACAGCAACCTTGTGATGTGTGGGGTTCACTGACAGCAACCTTGTGATGTGTAGCGTTCACTGACGGCTACCTCATGATGTGTAGCGTTCACTGACAGCTACCTCGTGATTTGTTGTGTACACTGACAGCTACCTCGTGATGTTTGGTGTACACTGACAGCTACCTCGTGATTTGTTGTGTACACTGACAGCTACCTCGTGATGTTTGGTGTACACTGACAGCTACCTCGTGATTTGTTGTGGTCACTGACAGCTACCTCGTGATTTGTTGTGTTCACTGACAGCTACCTCGTGATTTGTTGTGTTCACTGACAGCTACCTCGTGATTTGTTGTGTTCACTGACAGCTACCTCGTGATTTGTTGTGTTCACTGACAGCTACCTCGTGATTTGTTGTGTTCACTGACAGCTACCTCAACTTAATTGTCCGCTCATGAAAATACTACAAGTGGTAGTAGATGCGCGGTTTTCTAGGTTGCAGAAAGATGTGCTATAATGTATTCTTGTTCAACACATCAGACCTCATCATCATGTTGGCGTATGCGATCATGTCCTACCACAATTCTCTATCCACTGTGTATCGTATTACTTCTGTTTTTGACTTTTTTCCTTGCCATGATACAAAGCTATCTAGTATCTACTCTATTTGTCGTTCGTGATCTCTCTTTCCCTGTATTTGTAACCAAGTATTCCAGCTCTCCTCTTCTAATGATGTTCCATGAAAATGTCGCTTCTTTCTGATGTTTTTTAGGATCTCTTTTTTGTGTTAGAACTTCAGTACGGTATTTTTGGAGATAGAGATGTTGCCAGGAGCATCAATGAGATGTCCCATGAGTGGGAACTCATCATCATCATTTAGTGCTGTCTCCGCATCGAAGGTTGGCTACCATGGGGCACCATTCCACTCTGTCTCTTGCTTTGATGGTGCAGATTGTCATAGCTTGACTTATCCATCTAAGATGGCAATGAACTAAATGAACTAATGCCATTGAGAAATATCAATTAAATAATGTGAACTAACGACACTGATAGATGTTGATGAACTAAGCGAACTAATGCCATTGAGAAATATCAATTAAATAATGTGAACTAACGACACTGATAGATGTTGATGAACTAAGCAAACTAATGCCATTGAGCAATATCAACGAACTAAGTAGCTAATGACGTTGATAGATGTCAATGAACTAATGACTGAGAGATGTCAATGAACTAAGTGAACTAATGGCACTGAGATATGTCAGTGAACAAACAAATCTTGTTGGGAACATCTAAAGAACACATCCTTGAAGTAAAACGTTGGCAGCTATGACACTCTCCGACAACTCCAGGCGACAACTGCCTCCAGCTTACGTCGAGCACTCTGACTAACGACGAGCTAGCTTCTCCTTGACATTCCACCGCTCCGTTTCTCCTACTTTATCTCCAGTACTCAAGTTTTGCCTTCGTTTAAGACAACTCTTTGTTGTTTTGTCCTTTCACCTCCCTCTTGCCTGGATTAAGCTCCCTTTGTTGTCAAAGCTGGAGATTACTGCTGCTAATACCCTCGGATTTGTTTTCCCATTGTTTTTGTTAGTAAAACCTCAGGGACAAGTGTTTCCTTGTATCTGTGTGTCTGTGTCATTGTGTCTGTGTTGGTTTCTAGATTGGGAACTGTGTTTCACGCGCCGTGTATTTGTTTAATCTCCCGACCAGAAACTCTTTACTGTCACTGGACGCCCCAAACCAGGGAGCTCCATGAGAATAGACGACTCGTGTTGACCCAACAAACCAGGTATCCGGTTCTCAGGGACAACACACGGCCTGAGAACCCGACACTCGATCGAGTTCTCTTTCAGTCCGTGTGTCTATTGAAAGGGAAAACACGTTCACGTTGAGTGGAGCTGCAAATATGGCAGTATGCGCACTTCCTGACATGGTTTACGCATCAAACTGCACGCGGCTGTCAACGGTGAATTAATGCGCTGTGGCAACAATCGTGGCATTAACGGCAGTGCCGGAAAGACAAACTGTTCAATAAAACATAGCAAATTGTGGACACTTTCTATACATTCACTGAGGGCTGACAAAAGTAAAGGATTCCGTCCGCCGAGACCGGACAACATGAACATAGAATTGGTAAAGCGGAAATGACACAGGATATCACCTGGATCGTGACATTTGTTCTCTGACACCTGGTCTGGGTCATGTTTGAAAGTTATTATTTACCTGATAATTTGTGAAGATACTTAACACATTGTTCGGCAAAACAGTTGATTTAACTCGCTTGTCGCGGCACGATCCATTGTCTTTGCAATGTTGTGGTTGATGTTTCATTCGTTGACCTAGCAAATGTATCTTTTAGTCTGGGAATGTCTGCATAGATCACAATAAAGCAACACAGATACAAACACATTTACATCATAGATAGACGAATACTTCTAGTTCATTCTCTATTTATTTATTTCATTTGCGACTTTCATATGCATAATTAAGAGCGGATAATACACTTGAGCTGAACATCCTTAGCGGTGATGAAGGCAAATTAAATTTTGCGGAATAATTCAAATTGATATGTGTGTCTCGAGACACCCGGAATTTTGGTGCTGCTTTCCCTCCCGAGATGAATCGCGAACGCTGAACGTAATTATTTGTTGATACGGAGCTAAAGAAAGAAACAGCGAAAAGAAAATTAAAGGAAATTATAATAATGACCAATATGTTATTGGTTCAAGAGAAGATAGGATATTTCAGAGATAAGCAATATTTAACCATAGTTGTAAAGTTGATACCTATAAAGGACGTGTATAAGACGCTCTATGCCAACATATCTTCACATGCCTCGCAAATTTTAAATTTAAAAAAAAACTGGAAACATGTAACGTGTTTTGATTGAGGCGGATGTATGGAATCAGATGGAGAGGTAAAAACTGAGATGAAGTGCCCTCACCGTAATGGGAATCCATGCGTTATCTATGGTAATGGCTAAGCCATTTGAGATGAATCAAGGATAAACTAACTTTAGAAGATATAGACGGACAGAAGTCCCCCGGGAAATGAAACAAGGGGCGACAATTACTTGGCCACCAAGACTTGTGTCATCGTGACGAGTAGGAATTAGGGGAGACAACAGACTTGAAGAAGCTGTAGAGTGGCAGTGAACTGTTGGCATGAGATTAAGTGAAACAACAACTGTGAGAGGTTGCCGTGTGATAGTGTGACCAATCCAGAAGAAGAAGATGGCGGAAGAATACAAGAAGAATAAGTTGTATCGCAAGTCAGCGGCACGTAGATTCGTTAGCAGTAGATTTGAAACGGAGAGTGATAGAATGAGATCACTAAACGGACTGTGAATGCTGAAACCCTCGACATATCGTCCACTGACCGGTGGATGTTACGAAGACAACGGAGAATAGCAATGGACTCGGAACAAACAGGTGTTCGATATAGAACGAACAGGGAGTTGAAGTAACCGAAGACATCTCTTTGATGTCAAACGATGGGAGACGTAGAATTATTACTGATATTCAGCAGCAGAGGAGATGAAAGAGTTAGAGAGAGAGAGAGAAGAATATGTTGGTCAAGAGACCAAATGACAGCTTTGTTTTGCAAGAAACCTAAGTAATAGGAGTGATTGACAGATGTTGTTAAGTCTCCTCAAGAAATGAGGATTAGTGACAGAATTGTTAGGCGGGGTTAAAGAGATAGTGATTAGTTCCTGACGAATGGTAGAGCGACCTTAACCAAGATTCCCAGAATCCTCAGCAGATGAGATTGGCTGACATGACAACAAAATCAAGAAACACGAAAACTTTTTAATCAGTTCTGGAAGATTTCGGACGTTCTAGAGAAGATGTAAAGTTAACATTTCGTAGCCTGCCTCAAGGCAGAGAGTTAGGAGTGAGATAGTTAGTTAGAAAAGTTAGGAGTGAGATAGTTAGTTTGAAAAGTTAGGAGTGAGGTAGTTAGAAAAGTTAGGAGTGAGGTAGTTAGAGGAGTTAGGATTGAGGTAGTTAGTTAGAGAAGTTAGGAGTGAGGTAGTTAGTTAGAGAAGTTAGGAGTGAGGTAGTTAGAGGAGTTAGGAGTGAGGTAGTTAGAGAAGTTAGGAGTGAGGTAGTTAGAGAAGTTAGGAGTGAGGTAGTTAGAGGAGTTAGGAGTGAGGTAGTTAGTTAGAGAAGTTAGGAGTGAGGTAGTTAGAGGAGTAAGGAGTGAGGTAGTTAGAGGAGTTAGGAGTGAGGTAGTTAGTTAGAGAAGTTAGGAGTGAGGTAGTTAGAGGAGTTAGGAGTGAGGTAGTTAGAGGAGTTAGGAGTGAGGTAGTTAGAGGAGTTAGGAGTGAGGTAGTTATTTAGAGGAGTTAGAAGTGAGGTAGTTAGAGGAGTTAGGAGTGAGGTAGTTAGAGGAATTAGGAGTGAGGTAGTTAGAGGAGTTAGGAGTGAGGTAGTTATTTAGTGGAGTTAGAAGTGAGGTACTTAGAGGAGTTAGAAGTGAGGTAGTTAGTTAGACGAGTTAGGAGTGAGGTAGTTGGTTAAAGGAGTTAGGAGTGAGTAGTTAGTTAGACGAGTTAGGAGTGAGGTAGTTGGTTAAAGGAGTTACGAGTGAGGTAGTTAGTTAGACGAGTTAGGAGTGTGGTAGTTAGAGGAGTTAGGAATGAGGTAGTTATTTAGGGCCGTTCGGAGTGAGGTAGTTAGTTAGAGGAGTCAGGAATGAGGTAGTTATTTAGGGCCGTTCGGAGTGAGGTAGTTATTTAGGGCCGTTCGGAGTGAGGTAGTTAGTTAGAGGAGTCAGGAATGAGGTAGTTATTTAGGGCCGTTCGGAGTGAGGTAGTTATTTAGGGCCGTTCGGAGTGAGGTAGTTATTTAAGGCCGTTCGGAGTGAGGTAGTTATTTAGGGCCGTTCGGAGTGAGGTAGTTAGTTAGAGGAGTCAGTAATGAGGTAGTTATTTAGGGCCGTTCGGAGTGAGGTAGTTATTTAGGGCCGTTCGGAGTGAGGTATTTATTTAGGGCCGTTCGGAGTGAGGTAGTTAGTTAGAGGAGTCAGGAATGAGGTAGTTATTTAGGGCCGTTCGGAGTGAGGTAGTTACATAGGGTTGTTCGGAGTGATGTAGTTATTTAGGGCCGTTCGGAGTGAGGTAGTTAGCTAGACGAGTCAGGAGTGAGGTAGTTATTTAGGGCCGTTCGGAGTGAGGTAGTTAGTTAGACGAGTTAGGAGTGAGGTAGTTAGTTAGACGAGTTAGGAGTGAGGTATTTAGTTAGACGAGTCAGGAGTGAGGTAGCTATTAAGGGCAGTTCGGAGTGAGGTAGTTAGTTAGGGAAGTTAGGAGTGAGGTAGTTAGTTCGAGGAGTTATGAGTGAGGTAGTTAGTTCGAGATTTTAGGAGTGAGGTAGTTAATTAGAGGAGTTAGGAGTGAGGTAGTTAGTTAGGGAAGTTAGGAGTGAGGTAGTTAGTTAGGGAAGTTATGCGTGAGGTGGTTAATTAGAGGAGTTAGGAGTGAGGTAGTTAGTTAGGGAAGTTAGGAGTGAGGTAGTTAGTTAGGGAAGTTAGGAGTGAGGTAGTTAGTTGGGGAAGTTAGGCGTGAGGTAGTTAGTTAGGGAAGTTTGGATTGAGGTAGTTAGTTAGGGAAGTCAGGCGTGAGGTAGTTAGTTAGGGAAGTCAGGGGTGAGGTAGTTATTTAGAGGAGTCAGGAGAGAGGTAGTTAGTTAGAGGAGTCAGGAGTGAGGTAGTTAGTTAGGGAAGTCAGGAGTGAGGTAGTTAGTTAGGGAAGTCAGGAGTGAGGTAGTTAGTTAGAGGAGTCAGGAGTGAGATAGTTAGTTAGGGAAGTCAGGAGTGAGGTAGTTAGTTAGAGGAGTCAGGAGTGAGGTAGTTAGTTAGGGAAGTCAGGAGTGAGGTAGTTAGTTAGGGATGTCAGGAGTGAGGTGGTTAGTTAGGGAAGTCAGGAGTGAGGCAGTTAGTTAGAGGAGTCAGGAGTGATGTAGTTAGTTAGGGAAGTCAGGAGTGAGGTAGTTAGAGGAGTCAGGAGTGAGGTATTTAGTTAGGGAAGTCAGGAGTGAGGTAGTTAGTTAATGAAGTCAGGAGTGAGGTAGTTAGTTAGAGGAGTCAGGAGTGAGGTAGTTAGTTAGAGTAATCAGGAGTGAGGTAGTTAGTTAGAGGAGTCAGGAGTGAGTAGTTAGTTAGAGGAGTCAGAAGTGAGGTAGTTAGTTAGGGAAGTCAGGAGTGAAGTAGTTAGTTAGGGAAGTCAGGAGTGAGGTAGTTAGTTAGGGAAGTCAGGAGTGAGGTAGTTAGTTAGAGGAGTCAGGAGTGAGGTAGTTAGTTACAGTAATCAGGATTGAGGTAGTTAGTTAGAGGAGTCAGTAGTGAGGTAGTTAGTTACAGTAATCAGGATTGAGGTAGTTAGTTAGAGGAGTCAGTAGTGAAGTAGTTAGTTAGGGAAGTCAGGAGTGAGGTAGTTAGTTAGGGAAGTCAGGAGTGAGGTAGTTAGTTAGGGAAGTCAGGAGTGAAATAGTTAGTTAGGGAAGTCAGGAGTGAGGTAGATAGTTAGGGAAGTCAGGAGTGAGGTAGTTACTTAGGGAAGTCAATTGAAGTCAAGGGAAGAAAATTGTCAAGTAGACGAGATTAGAAACCTACCTCAAGGCAGAGAGTCAAGAGTGAGTTGTAGATAGTTAAGATAGTTCTGAAAGATAATGGACAAGTTACATGAGTTAGTGAGGAAGTTGTTAGATGTAGTCAATAAAACTGAAAGGCTTGGACTTGTAGACTTAACCTTCTATGAATACAAGAGATTGTGTAGATTAAACATTCTTCAGATATGAGAGATTGTGTAGACTGACCATTCTATAGATACGAGAGATTGTGTGAACTGAGTCCTAGAGTTACAGATGAGTACACAATTATAACAATGAGCACTTTTGAGAGAAGTGGATAAGAACGATTAGCATAATTAGAGGAGTCTACAAGTTGTTGAATTAGATATTATGAAAGACTACTATAATCACAAAGTTACAGGCACGTCAATATCGCCGGTACTTTAAGTTTTGTAACTCGCCACGAACAGTGTAGAGGTTAATTATATGACTGACTGTGTATAGAGAATGTTGTAGAGGTTAATTATATGACTGACTGTGTATAGAGAATGTTGTAGAGGTTAATTATATGACTGACTGTGTATAGAGAATGTTGTAGAGGTTAATTATATGACTGACTGTGTATAGAGAATGTTGTAGACGTTAATTATATGACTGACTGTGTATAGAGAATGTTGTAGAGGTTAATTATATGACTGACTGTGTATAGGAAATGTTGTAGAGTTTACATGACTGACAGTGTATAGAGAATGTTGCAGAGTTTACATGACTGACTGTGTATAGAGAATGTTGTAGAGTTTACATGACTGACTGTGTATAGAGAATGTTGTAGAGTTTACATGACTGACAGTGTATAGAGAATGTTGTAGAGTTACATGACTGACTGTGTATAGAGAATGTTGTAGAGTTTACATGACTGACAGTGTATAGAGAATGTTGTAGAGTTTACATGACTGACTGTTTATAGAGAATGTTGTAGAGTTTACATGACTGACTGTGTATAGAAAATGTTGTAGAGTTTACATGACTGACTGTGTATAGAGAATGTTGTAGAGTTTACATGATTGACAGTGTATAGAAAATGTTGTAGAGTTTACATGACTGACTGTGTATAGAGAATGTTGTAGAGTTTACATGACTGACTGTGTATAGAGAATTTTGTAGAGTTTACATGACTGACAGTGTATAGAGAATGTCGTAGAGTTTACATGACTGACTGTGTATAGAGAATGTTGTAGAGTTTACATGACTGACTGTGTATAGTGTATAGAGAATGTTGTAGACTTTACATGACTGACTGTGTATAGAGAATGTTGTAGAGTTTACATGACTGACTGTGTATAGAGAATGTTGAAGAGTTTACATGACTGACAGTGTATAGAGAATGTTGTAGAGTTTACATGACTGACTGTGTATAGAGAATGTTATAGAGGTTATTTACATGACTAACTGTGTATAAAGAATGTTATAGAGGTTAATTACATGACTGACTGTGTATAGAGAATGTTGTAGAGTTAAATTACATGACTGACTGTGTATAGAGAATGTTATAGAGGTTAATTACATGACTGACTGTGTATAGAGAATGTTGTAGAGTTTACATGACTGACTGTGTATAGAGAATGTTATAGAGGTTAATTACATGACCTACTTTGTATAGAGAATGTTGTAGAGTTTACATGACTGACTGTGTATAGACAATGTTATAGAGGTTAATTACATGACTGACAGTGTATAGAGAATGTTGTAGAGTTTACATGACTGACTGTGTATAGAGAATGTTATAGAGGTTAATTACATGACTGACTGTGTATAGAGAATGTTGTAGAGTTTACATGACTGACAGTGTATAGAGAATGTTGTAGAGTTTACATGACTGACTGTGTATAGAGAATGTTATAGATGTTAATTACATGACTGACTTTGTATAGAGAATGTTATAGAGGTTAATTACATGACTGACTGTGTATAGAGAATGTTGTAGAGTTAAATTACATGACTGACTGTGTATAGAGAATGTTGTAGAGTTTACATGACTGACTGTGTATAGAAAATGTTGTAGAGTTTACATGACTGACTGTGTATAGAGAATGTTGTAGAGTTTACATGACTGACTGTGTATAGAGAATGTAGTAGAGTTTACATGACTGACTGTGTATAGAAAATGTTGTAGAGTTTACATGACTGACAGTGTATAGAGAATGTTGCAGAGTTTATATGACTGACTGTGTATAGAAAATGTTGTAGAGTTTACATGACTGACTGTGTATAGAGAATGTTGTAGAGTTTACATGACTGACAGTGTATAGAGAATGTTGTAGAGTTTACATGACTGACTGTGTACAGAGAATTTTGTAGAGTTTACATGACTGACTGTGTATAGAGAATGTTGTAGAGTTTACATGACTGACAGTGTATAGAGAATGTTGCAGAGTTTACATGACTGACAGTGTATAGAGAATGTTGTAGAGTTTACATGACTGACTGTGTATAGAGAATGTTGTAGAGTTTACATGACTGACTGTGTATAGAGAATGTTGTAGAGTTTACATGACTGACTGTGTATAGAGAATGTTGTAGAGTTTACATGACTGACTGTGTATAGAGAATGTTGTAGAGTTTACATGACTGACTGTGTATAGAGAATGTTGTAGAGTTTACATGACTGACAGTGTATAGAGAATGTTGTAGAGTTTACATGACTGACTGTGTATAGAGAATGTTGTAGAGTTTACATGACTGACAGTGTATAGAAAATGTTGTAGAGTTTACATGACTGACTGTGTATAGAGAATGTTGTAGAGTTTACATGACTGACTGTGTATAGAAAATGTTGTAGAGTTTACATGACTGACTGTGTATAGAGAATGTTGTAGAGTTTACATGACTGACAGTGTATAGAAAATGTTGTAGAGTTTACATGACTGACTGTGTATAGAGAATGTTGTAGAGTTTACATGACTAACTGTGTATAGAGAATGTTGTAGAGTTTACATGACTGACTGTGTATAGAGAATGTAGTAGAGTTTACATGACTGACTGTGTATAGAAAATGTTGTAGAGTTTACATGACTGACTGTGTATAGAGAATGTTGTAGAGTTTACATGACTGGCAGTGTATAGAAAATGTTGTAGAGTTTACATGACTGACTGTGTGTAGAGAATGTTGTAGAGTTTACATGACTGACTGTGTATAGAGAATGTTATAGAGGTTAATTACATGACTGACTGTGTATAGAGAATGTTATAGAGGTTAATTACAATACTGACTGTGTATAGAGAATGTTATAGAGGTTAATTACATGACTGACTGTGTATAGAAAATGTTGTAGAGTTTAATTACATGACTGACTGTGTATAGAGAATGTTGTAGAGTTTAGATGACTGACTGTGTATAGAGAATGTTGTAGAGTTTAGATGACTGACTGTGTATAGAGAATGTTGTAGAGTTTACATGACTGACTGCGTATAGAAAATGTTGTAGAGTTTACATGACTAACTGTGTATATAGAATGTTGTAGAGTTTACATGACTGACTGTGTATCGAAAATGTTGTACTGTTTACATAACTAACTGTGTATAGAGAATGTTGTAGAGTTGACATGACTGACTGTGTATATAGAATGTTGTAGAGTCATGTGTGGAAGAAAAGAATAAAAATTGTTGTAATCAGGTTACTACAATACTGAGTTACGTGCCCAAGTTCATTTGCTGTATGATTATTGTATAAATCACGAAATAGATAGAGACTTTGGCACAGCCGCTCTAGATGAGCATGAACTAAGGAAACAACGCTTTTATGTGACTAGACCATCATTCACAATGTGACAAGTTGGCAACTCAATGTACTATGGAAGAGAAACCAGCATATGACTAGAGACAAATAATAATAAATGAATATTATAATAGAGAGAAACTTCCGAGCTGATAGATCGGCGAATAACTTCAGGGGAAGAGGGTTTACAACACTCCGAAAAAAATAACAAATAATCATCAAGAGAAAAAAACACAATAGTTGGTCAAAGCAGGAGGTAATGGACGTACTACTGGGCAGAGCGTCGTGCCACGGGAACCAGACGCTATAGCACACGGCCAACTCATCATCATCATCATTGAGTGCCGTCTCCGCAACGAAGTTGGCTACCATGGAGCGCCATTTTGCTCTATCTCTTGCTTTGATGGTGCAGGTTGTCATCGGTTGATTTGTCCATCTTTTGATGTTACTCGTCCATGTTAATCTTGGTCTGCCTCTGCCTCTTTTACCTTGTATTTTCCCCTCCAGGATCACTTTCAGTAGGCTGTTGTGTCTTTTAACATGGCCTAAGAATCGCATTTGTCTTGTTCTAATTGTGTTCAGAAGTTCTCTTTTCATTTTTAGTTGTTTTAAGACTTTGTCATTTGTTTTCTTTTCCTTCCATCCAATTCTACCTATTCTTCTATATATCCACATTTCAAAGGCTTCAATTCTCTGTTCTGTTTTCTTGTCTAATGTCCATGTTTCAGCACCATATAGGAATATTGAGAAGATGTAACATTTTGCTATTCTTAGTTTTAGCTCTGGTGTTATTTGTTTTGATGTTAGTATGTCCTTCATGACATTAAAATTACTTTTTGCCATTCCTATTCTTTTGCTTATTTCAGTTGTACATTTTCCATCACTGGTTATAGTATGTCCAAGGTAGTTATAGTTCTGAACTGTGGTCAACTAAGCAACCTTAAATCCATAATCTCCCTACCTCGACAGGACACTAAGTTAACAATTTGTGATGTTTACCTTTTCGTACAATTCATGCTAGCGATGTCACGTGAACGTAAATAACAAATCGTTAGTTGTATAAGCAGAAGAAATAAATATCACCGTCCAAGGGGGACTGTAGTCTAGAGGTAAGACACTGGCTCCTGGACGAGAAGGTTCCGAGTTTGGACAATGCCGTGTCCACAGACGTTCCCAATGCTTGTAAATCCTTAGTGATCGTACTCACTATTCTTGGTCAATAAGTTGTTGACTTGTAATGCTTGTGTTATACCTAGAATGAACCAGTGGCTGTTGTTGATTCATTGTTTACTTTATCCACCTCTAAATCAAGTCTATAACTTTTAAACTGCTGTAGGTGTTCTCAGTTTTCTATTGCTGCCTTTGACTAACTAACTGTGTAACTGTCGTAGTTTTACAATTCTAGTCTAACGGTTTCATTCTGGCATCGGATCAATTCTGGATTATTCTATAAAAGTCAGGATTGCTGAGAGCAATAGCCCAAGATGGCGACCAACGTTCGTGTCTCGTGGCCGGCAACATAAACTGAACTGCTTCTCTTTCTCTGATAATCTCTCTGATAATCTCTCTGATAATCTCTCTGATAATCTCTCTGATAATCTCTCTAATAATCTCTCTGATAATCTCTCTGATATTCTCTCTGCCTGTCTTGCATAAGACTTTTGTTTAAAGTTAAGTCCCTCCCATTTTTAGGAACTCTGGGAGTCATTGAGCATGCTCCATCTTCCATTTGTAAGGATACGCCTCTGACTGAACTATTCATCTTCGCTGAACAAGACTACAGCATTAACCTTACGTTGTGACGACTTCTCCATCACATACCATCCATTCTCTACTGCTTTAATATGAACCTTTGATCGGTTTTAAATAAAAATAACCAGTCTATTGTAACGTGCTAACGTTGAACAGAATTGTTTTCATCTCCTTAACGGCATACGACATTCTTCAAACACAGAAAGTCGCAAGTATACACCTGGTACAAATGGGATGACATAACATGCAGAAGCCAGATAGATTTTATGCTAACAAGAAAACAGAACAAGAAAAGAGTAACCGACAGTAGAGCAATCCCTAACATTACAGATGAAACGGATCACCTGATGGTTATAATCACACTAAGACAGTCAAAAATAAAGAGAATATACGAAAACAAACAAAAGAAGTGAAAAGAACAGACAATAAAAATAAAACGATTAAAAGATATAGAATCAAGGAAAACCCTAGGAGAAAAACTAACAGAGGAATTCAAGAAACTCCCTAACGAAGAAGGCACAGCAGAAGAAGAGTGGAAACAATTTAAGGAAACAGTAACCAACATCTCTAAAACAGTTTGTGGAACGAAGCTAAGAACAAGAGAAGGCGAAAAAAAGCACCCCGTGGTGGAACGAAACAATCAGAGAAGCAATTAAGGAAAAGAAGAAACTGTTTAAAAATTGGAAGGAGAACAAGAACAAGGAAAATATGAAAAATATGTCTTTGTTCGAAAAAGAGTAAAAATTTTGATCAAAGAAGCTAAGCAAAAGAATTGGACAGAATTCGGACAAAACATGAGCAGGGACTTCAAGACAAGCACAAGAGATTTCTACAAAGCAGTAAAAGCCACAAGAGCGAGAACCATGATCCTACTGAGCTGATAAATAACAAAGACGGACAGCCAATATCAAATAACCAATGTATGCAACAGAGATGGAAAGAACATTTTGAAGATCTGTTAAACATACCAGCTACTAATAAGTCAACAAAACCACGCTAGAACTCACAAATACTGAACCCAACATCATGAAAGAGGAAATCGAAGAAGTAATGAAATATGCACCAAGAAATAAAGCAACGGGGATAGATAATATACCAATAGAAATAATATCAGCAGCAGGAGAAACAGGAGTGCAATGGCTGCACAGAATATTTAATGCAGCATGGCACCAACAACAAGCCCCAGAAGACTGGCAACAGGCAATCATCATACCAATATGGAAAAAGAAAGGTAGCAAAAGAGACTGCAATCAATATAGAAGTATATCTCTTCTCAGCGATGTAGGAAAGCTATAAGCCAAAATATTGGAAAAAAGGCTGAGACCAATAATAGAACTACAGTTAAGCGATTCTCAAATGGGGTTCTGAAAAAAAACAGAGGATGTACTGACGCACTATTCACATTAAAACAGCTTGTAGAAAAAACGACAGAACACAATCAAAACTTATACATAGCGTTCATTGACCAGGAGAAAGCATTCGACAGAGTAAACAGAGAACAACTGTGGGAGATACTAACAACATACGGAGTATGCCAACATCTGACCAACATTATTAAAAGTCTCTACATCAACAGCAGCTACAGGGTCAGAACAGCAGCAGGCTACACGGACCACTTCGAAGTTAGATCAGGTGTGAGAGAGGGGTTGCGTATTATTCCCCCTATTGTTTATTACATACATGGACCATAATTGCAAGCTAGCCAACCCATCAGAGACAGAGGAAATCAACGAGCTTCTATTTGCAGACGATCAGGCACTAATACATGAAACAATAGAAGACCTACAAGAACACTTAAACAAACTCAACATCTCAGGCACAAAATACAACATGAAATTCAACATCAACAATACAGAAGTCATGAATGTCGCCAAAAAATAAACAGAACATCAACATAACTATAGAAGGCAGACAACTAAAACAAGTAGAGGAATTCAAATACTTATGAAGTCTATTGATAAACGATAATTCTCAAACAGCAGAGATAGAATCAAGATGCAACAAAGCTTGTCAAATCATTGGACAGTTATCACCACTATTGTCCAACAAGGAAATAACTCTGGAGGCAGAACGAGCACTATACAATACAATCTTCATCCCAACGTTGTGCTACCAATGCCAGACCTGGACCTTAGATGCAAGAACAATAAGAAAATAACCTCTACAGTGATGGAATGTGTTAGACGAATGACAGGAAACAGTCTGAGATATAAGATCAGAAATGAAGAACTGAGAAAAAAGCTAGGAATAGCCCCCGCCATAGAATATATAAGGAAACAACAGATAAAATGGTTTGGCCACGTGACAAGGCAGAAAGAACAAAACACAACACAACTAGCCTTCAACAAACGTTGTGAGAACACCAGATCTAAGGGTCGACCACGAAAAAGATGGATCGATGAAATATTAGAAGTACTAGGAAACATAACAGCAGCAGAGGCGAACAGAAGAGCAAAAGACCGCAAATTATATCTCCCCTCGACGCTGAAAGGCAGATGAGGAAGGAAAGAAGAACAACATACGAGGGCTTCTTGTTGTGGCTTTGTGGTTACGTTGCTAATACTGGGACATTAGAGAAAACTACTTTCTCTAAAAAAATTTCCGTTCGGTCGCTGCAAACGAGAGTGTTCTATAATCTATGCCTACCTTACCGTGCGCGACGACTGGATTCTCGTTACATCATATCTTCTTATCTCTTGTCCCTCTGTTTACTTCTCTTCTACTTACCTACCCCTAGATGTTGAAGAATTTATCTGTTTTCCATTTTTTTTAAATTTGTTCTAGTTTTCTGATGAAGCCCACATGTAGGCCAAAACGTCAGTACTTGGTTGTGTCCCCTTATAATAAAGCTGCCATCACGCCTTGTAGGAGCGTACGTCACACTCCACTACTGGCTCATTGCTACCAGCTTTACCGCAGCACTGGAGTTATTTGCTTGTTCCCCACATGAATTCTTAGTCGAATGTTTCACGTGGTCCGACTAACCACTCTTTCTGTCCAAAGCTCACTTACCCACTTTGTCTGTCCATTCTGTCTGTCTGTCGCTACAAGTTTGCCAGGAGTTTATTTGGTCACGTGAATACGAATGCAAAATAATGTAAACAATGATAAAAGTAGGTAATAAATTATATAATCTGTAACCCGGTTATCGAATGTGAAAACGTTATAATATATTGTGAGAAGTGAAAAAAAAGATCAAATTGTATAAGTTGTGAGTACATTATACTTTCTAAGCATTGTATAAATTGATGCATTTATAGTTGCTGCCAGTAGATTATATAGAATGAAAACAATGAAAAATATAGATAATATTATTTAATCTGGCGGAAATATTATAGAAAATAATTTAAATGAAAACGTTCATACAGTTACGTAAACTATGACGTAAAGTGACAATATAACTTTCATCAAAAAGTTAAAAATAGGATCTTCAGCTAAACATGAAAATAAAGAACATTAGACAAAAAGATTCAAACAGCTATGATCTCAGATCAAACCTGAATTTCTACAGATGTCTCATAATTAATGTTTCTTTCAATATCTGCTAGAATAATCTTCCACACACACACACCCACTCTCTCACTCATCTCCCACACACCCACTCACTCACACCACACAGAGAGAAATGTCATTCCAGAGAAGACAACAAAATATAAACATCATTTATTAACGACAGAGTTCCGTGATAAGCAAACCTCGATGCCGAGCAAGGACAGGACAGTGAAACCAAAAACCGTGAAATGAGAATCCCCAGACATCCTGCTCGCCTGATAAGACATTGGATACATAATGAGGAAGGAAAACGAATTAAGCTGTGAACAAAAATACCACATAGAAACTTATCTAAGGCAAAAAACTGTGCTGTCTTCTTGTTTCTCGTGCGGGCGAGCTGATTAATGCAGTCGAACACTATATCTCTGGCACGGTTCACTGTTTGACTCAGATAAACTACACGTTAGTGTTGTCACCTTAAGTGATCAGGAGTGATTTCTTGTTCATCGATCACACGTGGAGGGTTCGCTTCCTGGTTACATACCTTTGGTTATGAAAGGTGTCGGTATCACTGCAAACGAATTAAAATCCATAATTGCTCAACCGCCCGTGCCAGTGGAATCATTCGAATTACTAACTCATCCCCCAAACGAAGAAAGGTAGCTGTAGTCCCCATCGTAGCAGTCTCAGCACACAACAAAAGACATAAGGCGAAACCGCGTAGAAAGTGAACACAGCCAACGGTTGCATACCTACTCCAATCTAATGTGACGTACACTATCTAGAGGCAGAACGTTCAACGTTTCTCTAAAACATTGAGTTATACTGTCATATCTCAAGTGCATAGTTAGCGCTATGGTATCAAACACAAAGTTATAGTGCAATATCTCTAACACAAAGTTATAGTGCTATGATATCTCTAACACAAAGTTATAGTGCTATGATATATCTAACCACAAATTATAGTGCTATGATATCTCTATCATAAAGTTATGCCGGTATGATATAACTGACACAACGATATGACGCTCTGATATAACTGTCAGAAAGCAACTCCACATGACTCCTTGTTATAGTGTGACTCAGCCATGAAGGACAATGGGAAGAGTAGAAGAAAATGACGATCGACAAAGGAAGAATAGAATGATACGACGATGATATGAGGTACAATAGTTACAGGCAGCGTAGAATGAAAATGAAGACTTAAGGATTAACAAGGAGACGTTAGTCTACCGAACCCAGACGCTGTGCCGTAACCAACTATAAGACTGCAAGAAAGTAGGTACAGGTGTTCAGCTTGAACGTGGAAATCCAGACAGATGTCTACACTGGCCGATGAAGTTGCATAACGCAACGACGCTGGACCCCCGTCGAACAGGTGTTGACACGAGATAGCTAGGACTAGCCCTGAAACATCCTTTGAAGGGCCGAGCCGAGCGAAATCAGGGGGAATACTTATGTCGGCAATTCCTACCTGTGTCGGCAGGTGCCTTGAAGTCCAGATAAACGGTCTTAGATCTCTGCGATCAAGACTCAATCAGAGTAGGATTCCAGACTCTCTCATGAAGTCAGCTGTCTGTTTGAGTGATTCGATTGCCCCATATAGTTTTTCTTCCAGGGAGGTGGGTGTAGACCACATTGCTCTTCACAGGTCTGTGTGCTGGGGGCAATCCTGTAGAACATGTTTTGTAGTCATATTGTCCAGTGTACAGTAGCATAGGCTGGTTGTATCTATTTTGAATTTGATGAACATGTGATTTCTCATTCTAGGCCAGTGCGTAGGCGAAGTATGATGACTTGATCCCTCCTTGATAGTTGATGGTATCCGTCCCTCTAGTTATGCTTTGGGTGTTCTCGTTTCCATTTTTCATGGAACTGGCCTTTGAGGATGGATTTGGCTTCATCATAACTGAGCGGATGGTTCTCTTGTGGTAATCTCCCTCCCTCTTTAGCTAATTTGTCTGCGCGTTCGTTTCCGTGTATATTACAGTGTGATGGTATCCACTGAATGACTACTCTCTGGAAGTTATTGCATAGTTGGTCCAGGGCTGTTCTCAAGTCATCTAGTTCATTGTTCTTGGGGCTTTTTAGAGTTTATAGTACTGACAGAGTATCAGTCAGAATCACCAATTTATTGTGCATGTTATTTTTGAGTTGAGTAGCCAGTGTTACAGCATCACTGAGGGCCATTCTCAGTTTCTGCTTCAAAGTTGTTTGAGAATTTCCCAGTAGCTATTGACTTGGTGATCTTGTCCTGGTTATTCAGCGTCAAGAACACACGACCCCCTCCATTTCTGGTTGCATTTGTAGCAGAGCCATCTGTGTAAATGTGAGACCAAGAGTCCTGTGGGGAGGTATCGTGTATGTGTTTTTCTGCTACGTGTTTTCTTTCTGTGATTGTTTGTGTGCCTTTTTTCATGATTCCTGTTATATTTTCCTTAAGTTCTGGTATTTTATGTTTCCCATGAGGAGACATATCAGATGGGCCCAAGGGTTTCGATATTGTTTGGGTACGTACTGGTCTCCAGTAGTTAGTTCATTGGCAATTGCAGCGAAGCTGCTCCTCTTTAGTCGTACAATTCCTAAACCAGTAATTCTTTGATACATGGGGTGGCTAAGGAGCCTTCTATATTTCTCCGCTTGTTGCAATACTTTAGTGACCCGTCTGTCATCTAAGGGTTGTAAACCTGTTACTGTTTCTAGAGTCTTGGTAGGTGTAGATTTCATAGCACCAGTGATGATACGGACAGCTTGGTTCTGTGTTCTGTTAATTTTGCTAAGGTGTGATTTGGAAGCCATAGCCCAGGCTGTGACTCCATACTCTAGAACTGGTCTGACCCTTCCTACGTACAGTCTTTTCAAGATATTGCTATCTGCTCCCCAGTCCGTTATTGCTAATTTCTTCATAATATTAATTCGGTTTTGGCTTTTTTTTTTTTGCTCTGTTTATCTGATTTTTCCAAGTCATTCTGCGATTCATGGTGACGCCAAAATATGTTGGGTTTTGGTCAATAGGGAGTGTATGGTCTTTTACCTTCAAGTTTGCAGAGAGTATGTTTCTTGATAGGCTGAAAATTGTATCTGTAGTTTTTTTTCGTTGATTGGTAAGAACCAGGTGTTCGTCCATTTTTCAAGTTCACCTAGGGCATCTTGCATCCTGGAACCAGCCACTGACATATTTTCCTCACGAGCCCATAACGCCAGATCATCTGCATATATTGCTGAGTGTATTTTGGGTGGTATGTCCATTACGATGTTACGATTTATGAAAATTAAAAAGAGTGTTGGGGACAAGACTCCGCCATGTGGGACACCTTGTTCGATTGTGACCTTCTTACTTAGTTTAAAGGTCTTAGATGAAAGATACTCTGACAAAGAACCCACCGCACGTAGTAAAAGGCCAAAGTAAGCTTTAGTTATGAGGGAACGAAGTTTAGGAAGATTGACAGGTGTCGACAGGACTCCTAAAGCAGTAAGACTATGGACATAATTATAAGGGCGGAGTTAAGGAAATATTGATGGAGGCAGACGAAGGATAAGGAGTCTATACATTGGATTCCCATGATCCTTAGCCAAGGCGGGTGGCTATGATGGACACAAAAAGACCCCGGGAAACAGATTTAAGGATATAACGCAGCTATATAGAACGCAACTTAGCTGTGGGAAAACTTAGCTAGAGGTTAACTTAGTCAGCACTTAGAGGAACTTAAACCTTTTTCGCCCACGAAGCCAGAGGAGGGCAGAGACAAGACAGAAATAGTAGACCACAGCAAAGGAGATTAGAATAGTTGGTCTAGAGGAGGGCAGAAACAAGACAGAAATAGTAGACCACAGCAAAGGAGATTAGAATAGTTGGTCTAGAGGAGGGCAGAGACAAGACAGAAATAGTAGACCACAGCAAAGGAGATTAGAATAGTTGGTCTAGAGGAGGGCAGAGACAAGACAGAAATAGTAGACCACAGCAAAGGAGATTAGAGTAGTTGGTCTAGAGGATTTTGGGATACGCGTTGGACTTAGAAATAATAATAGTGTTAAAGAAGTGGAACTGTAGTAACTAGAGTTAGAGTGGGGATATCAGTAAGTTCCTCAGGATCATTACAGTGGAGTTATACATATATTGACAATGAACACTAATTCGATCACGTGAAGTTACTTATGATAATCATCGCCGATAGGCTCCATCAAGTAACGCTATAGTAACGTCATAATTATAAGTAAATTTATAACTTGTTGATTGCAACAGAGACATTGTCAAACCATTGTAAAACAGGTGGATATCATTAATAAAGACTGTGTTTGTACTTGTTCAAAACTATGATGACGAGTTATGTGTGTCTCTATAGATATATATGAAATGTGAAAGTAGCAAGATATGAAAGAACAAATAACAAGATAGTCAACAAGTCAGAGAAGATAGACACGGAAGATAATCAACAAGTAAATAGCCAAACAATAAGAACTTCTGCAACATCCTCATGAGCGGAATCCTTGAGATACACCAAAGAAAAGCACAGTGGCCATCCTCGGATGCTGACTCCATCTGTGTCATCTCCAACGGGCGTTGTTCATCATTTATTTCCAGAGAGTTGTTTAACCAAATTAGACCTTGCAGTGAATCAACACTTGTCTGCAATCTTCCCGTTGAGAAATGTTCTATCTTTGTTTCAGCGTAATTGTATAGTTACATTTAGTTGTTGTATAGTTACATTTAGTTGTTGTATAGTTACATTTAGTTGTTGTATAGTTACATTTACTTGTTGTATAGTTACATTTAGTTGTTGTATAGTTACATTTAGTTGTTGTATAGTTACATTTACTTGTTGTATAGTTACATTTAGCTGTTGTATAGTTACATTTAGTTGTTGTATAGTTACATTTAGTTGTTGTATAGTTACATTTAGTTGTTGTATAGTTACATTAGGTTGTTGCAAAGTTACATTTAGCTTTTATATAGTGACATTTAGTTGTTGCAAAGTTACATTTAGCTTTTATATAGTGACATTTAGTTATTGCAAAGTTACATTTAGCTTTTATATAGTGACATTTAGTTGTTGCAAAGTAACATTTAGCTTTTATATAGTGACATTTAGTTGTTGCAAAGTTACATTTAGCTTTATATAGTGACATTTAGTTGTTGCAAAGTTACATTTAGCTTTTATATAGTGACATTTAGTTGTTGCAAAGTTACATTTAGTTGTTGCAAAGTTACATTTAGCTTTTATATAGTGACATTTAGTTGTTGCATAATTACATTTAGTTGTTGTATAGTTACATTTAGTTGTTGCATAATTACATTTAGTTGTTGTATAGTTACATTTAGCTGTTGTATAGTTACATTTAGTTGTTGGATAGTTACATTTAGTTGTTGGATAGTTACATTTAGCTGTTGGATAGTTACATTTAGCTGTTGGATAGTTACATTTAATTGTTGTATAGTTACATTTAGCTGTTGGATAGTTACATTTAGTTGTTGGATAGTTACATTTAGCTGTTGGATAGTTACATTTAGTTGTTGGATAGTTACATTTAGCTGTTGTATAGTTACATTTAGTTGTTGTATAGTTACATTTAGTTGTTGGATAGTTACATTTAGTTGTTGGATAGTTACATTTAGTTGTTGGATAGTTACATTTAGCTGTTGTATAGTTACATTTAGCTGTTGTATAGTTACATTTAGTTGTTGGATAGTTACATTTAGTTGTTGGATAGTTACATTTAGCTGTTGGATAGTTTACATTTAGTCGTTGTATAGTTACATTTAGTTGTTGGATAGTTACATTTAGTTGTTGGATAGTTACATTTAGTTGTATAGTTACATTTAGTTGTTGGATAGTTACATTTAGCTGTTTGGATAGTTACATTTAGTTGTTGTATAGTTACATTTAGTTGTTGGATAGTTACATTTAGTTGTTTTATTAGCCATCTATTCCCTTCTATACATCCCAGATTTGCCATCTATTCCCTTCTATCACTCCACAATTTGCTGTCTATTAATTTAGCTTAATTGGCCAATCATCTTCATTACAACGGACATTCCACCGTTCTGCGACCTTCAGCATATCCCTCACCTACTATGCAGCCGTCCTACAACATATTGGCGAAAGCATACAAGATGGATTCAATTCCAATGCACTCAGCCCCGTATCACAGACTCTTCTAAATGCATCGAACCGCGAAGATGATCTAAAGGTGGAGATGCTGTAAAAGGTGAAGGTTAGGATGAAAATAAAATATGGATACAAGTTGCATAATGACAACTCTACACAGGTGTGAGATAATACATTTTTTTTTGCGTTTGACAGTTTTCACCTCTGGTGAAGTCACTATAGACTAGGAACTGAATTTTGCGTGTTAAACATTTTTTCATAGCAGCCGTGTGCACAGGGATCCTCGCCACACAGGCAGATAACCCCGTCTTTGGAGGTAATATTCTTTCCGTCGATGAGTAATTGACGTTTCAAGCTGGGTCTCTCTTCTAAGACCAGGAGTTGTCGCAGAGAAAAATCACAAATATTAATCCCAACTGGTGCTGTCGGAATTTGAACTCCCAACCTCTCTGTCTCGAGGCCGGCGTGTTGTCTGGAGACCAAGCAGTCCCCCGATGGGGAACGAAACAGGATGAAAACGATGTTACGCTTCAGTAGTCCAACAGTAGAAAAAATGGACAACACACACATACACACAAACAATATGTAATTGAATAAAGTCATACTACACATACGTTATGTGGTCCTTTCAGCCCCTTGTCCGACCCAACCGACCGGACATTTACCTTCTAACCTTACATGTTACTCTTTAATGTAAACTACTTCGTCAGCCACAGTTTTATCTCTTTAGGGAATTTGCAACGTGTTTTGTTCGTCATAGGCTGCTTTCACTAGAGTAATCAGGAATCTAAAGGGAGCGAAATTGTTATGTGTGCGACATTGTTGTGTGCTACGTCATCGTAATGGTTCATTGTATATCCCTAGACCAGCCGTACGCTAATCTTACGGTCTGTTGTTTGATGTGCGACGGGGATAATCTGACGACTAATTGTGTGTTTATATGTTCGGAATTGGAGTCAACAACGATGGCCTAACATCATCAAGCGCTATACATTTTTAAAACACATGACGATCATCATTTTCAAGGGACGTGAACTTCCGATATATGGTGGATAGGCGGCAGGAACCATTGATGGATATGCATGAAAAGTGTTCCTTGTTGCAGTCATATTCCAAGTCCGGCTTATTGCAGGAGCTACTGAGTTAAGTGCTCTGTGCACACCGTGAGCTGTGTGTCTCATCCGTTTTGATCATGTTTCAATATTCCAATTGTTTACGATGAATGATGATATCGTATGACAGGGAACAGTTGGCTGTATTCACTTTCTGCGCGGTTTCGCCTTATGTCTTTTGGCGTGTGCTGAGACTGCTACGATAGGGACTACAGCTACATTTCTTTGTTTGGGAGATGCAATATTAATTCGGATGATTACGCTGACACGGGCGGTTGAGCAATTATGGATTTTAATTCGTTTGCAGTGATACCGGGGCCTTCCATAACCAAATAACTAAATAACCTTCTGACCTAGTCACAACAAGCACTGCTGAAAAAGTTTTTCTTACATTCATTTTTAATATTATTTTCTTTTTGAGATATCTCATTATCCAGTTGTATCATTAAGTTTCAGTTTATTCACTTGTGTTTTACTTGTGTGCGTTTGTGTGTTTGTGTATTGTCCATTTTTTCCAGCTGAAGGCCTACAGAGCCGAAACGTTGTGTTGATTTTGTTTGTTCATCACCTACGTAAAGCTGTAACCATGTCACTCTTTCCCTTTCTCTTTATTCCCTTTTCATCATTTTCCATTATATACACCATAAGATATATACAGAACTTTGGTCATCAGGCATAATCCTACCAGCTGCTGTCATTTCTTTAAACCTAGAAGCAATGTTATGGTGGAGAAACATGGACATTAGACAAGACAACAGAACAGAGAATTGAAGCCTTTGAAATGTGGATTTATAGAAGAATAGGTAGAATTGGATTGAAGGAAAATAAAAACAAACGACGAAGTCTAAAAACAACAAAAAATTAAAAGAAACTACTAAACAAATTCAAACAAGACAAATGCGATTTTTGGGCTATGTTAAAAGACACAACAGCCTACTAAAAGTAATCCTGGAGGGGAAAATACAAGGTAAAAGAGGCAGAGGCAGACCAAGACTAACATGGACGAGTAAAATCAAAAGATGGACAAACCAGCCTATGACAACCTGCACCATCAAAGCAAGAGACAGAGCAGAATGGCGCTCCATAGTAGCCAACCTTCGTTGCAGAGACTGCACTCGATGATGATGATGATGATGATGATGATGATGAAGATGATGATGATGATGAGAAGCAATGTGCAGAAGTTGAATAAGTCAATGATCAGAAAGATGGCGAAAGTACAGAAGATATTTCCCATCATGCCTCATTACATAATATAGAGAGCTGATCTAGACTCGGATGATATAACAAGAGGTAGAAAGCAAATGATGAATCTGTGCAAAACGTTCGTCATGTCACACATTGCTGGGAGGCCTGACAATTAGAATGCGCTGGAGAATTTGTTAGTAAATAATGTACAGTCTGGGGGATTATAGTCAGGAGGACTGGCAGACTGAGGTTCGTGTGTGTTGGGGTAATGAATTGTTAGATTTTTAGAGAATTGCTTGTACGGAGTGAGTGAGTGAAAGAGTGAGTGAATGAGTGAGTGAATTAGTGAGCATGTGAGTAAGTGAATGACTGAGTGAGTATGTGAATGAGTGAGTGAATAAATGAGTGAGCATGTGAGTGAGTATGTGAGTGAACGAGTGAGTGGATTAGTGAGCATGTGAGTAAGTGAATGAGTGAGTGAGTATGTGAGTATGTGAGTGAATGAGTGAATAAATGAGTGAGCATGTGAGTGAGTATGTGAGTGAATGGATTAGTGAGCGTGTGAGTAAATGAATGAGTATGTGAGCATCTGAGTAAATGAGTGAGTCAATTAGTGAGCATGTGAGTAAATGAGTGAGTTAGTATGAGAGTGAGTGAGTGAATGAGTGAATGAGTGAATGAGTATGTGAGTGAATGAGTGAATAAATGAGTGAGTATGTGAATGAATGAGTGAGCATGTGAATGAATGAGTGAGTATGTAAGTGAATGAGTGGAACAGTGAGTGAGTGAATGATGAGTGAGTGAATGTGTGAGTAAATGATTGAATGAGTGAAAAAGTGAGTATGTGAGCGAATGAGTGAGTATGTGAGTAGTGAGTGAATGAGTGAGTATGTGAGTGAATGAGTGGAAAAGTGAGTATTGAGTGAATGAGTGAGTATGTAAGCGAATGAGTGGAAAAGTGAGTATTGAGTGAATGAGTGAGTATGTGAGTTGTGAGTGAAATGAGAGTGAGTATGTGAGTGAATGAGTGGAACAGTGAGTATTGAGTGAATGAGTGAGTGAGTGAGTGAGTGTGATGAGTGAGTGTGAGATGTGAGTGAATGAGTGGAACAGTGAGTATTGAGTGAATGAGTGAGTGAGTGAATGAGTGAATATGTGAGTTGTGAGTGAATGAGTGAGTATATGATTGAATGAGTGAATAAGTGAGCATTGAGTGAATGAGTGAGTATGTGAGTTGTGAGTGAATGAGTGAGTGATGTGAGTGAATGAGTGATTGAGTGAGTATGTGAGTGAGTGAGTGTCTGAGTATGTGTGTGAATGACCGAATGAGTGAAGGAGTGCGTGTGTGGATGTTTGAGTGAATGAAAGTGAGTGATGCAATTAACGAACGGGAGTGAGTGAGTAAATGTGAGAGAGTGAATGAGTGGTGGAATGAGTGAATAGCAGCCGGAGAGTGAGTGAGTGAGTTTAATAGTGAGTTAGTGGTGGAATAAGTGAATGAAAGTAAGTGAATGAGTCAGTGATTCAGTTCGTGAGTGAATGAGTCAAAAAATGAATAAACGGTGAAGGTTTGTATGAACGGGTGATAATGTCAATGAATGAGTGAGTAAATGCGGGATTGGGCGTGAGTGAGTGGATATTTTAATTAGTGAGTGAGAGAGGGGATGAGTTATCCGTTTGTTCTTTTTTTATTTTTGAATCTAAAGAAATCAAACTTGTGACCTGATCAAATAAAAAGCTGCTAATGAGTAGGAAAAGTTGACAAAATAAATAAAAGGCATGAAAAGAAAATGAAACTACCATCAATTGTGTACGTAGTGTTGTTAAAGCATCCATGAGGTGAGTTTGTGACCAGTTGAAACATCCATGAGGTGAGTTTGTAGACTATTTGAAGCATCCATGAGGTGAGAATGATCCATGAGGTGTTTGTAGACTATTTGAAGCATCCATGAGGTGTTTGTAGACTATTTGGCATCCATGAGGTGTGTTTGTGAACTAGTTAAACATCCATGGGTTGTTTGTGGATTAGTTGAACATCCATGAGGTGTGTTTGTGGACTAGTTGAAACATCCATGAGGTGTGTTTGTGGACTAGTTGAAACATCCATGAGGTGTGTTTGTGGACTAGTTGAAGCATCCATGAGGTGTGTTTGTGACTAGTTGAAACTAGTTGTGTTAAAAATCCATGAGGTGTGTTTGTGGACTAGTTGAAACATCCATGAGGTGTGTTTGTGGACTAGTTGAAACATCCATAGTTGTGTTTGTGGACTAGTTGAAACATCCATGAGGTGTGTTTGTGGACTAGTTGAAACATCCATGAGGTGTGTTTGTGGACTAGTTGAAACTCAATGAGGTGTGTTTGTGGACTAGTTGAAACATTCATGAGGTGTGTTTGTGAGTTGAAACATCATGAAGTTTGTTTGTGGACTAGTTGAAACATCAATGAGGTGTGTTTGTGGACTAGTTGAAACATCCATGAGTGTGTTTTGTGACTAGTTGAAACATCCATGAGGTTGTTTGGGACTAGTTGAAACATCCATAGTTGTGTTTTGTGAACCAGTTGAACATCCATGTGTTTGTGGACTAGTTGAAACATCCATGTTTGTGTTGTGGACTAGTTGAAACATCAATGAGGTGTGTTTGTGGACTAGTTGAAACATCCATGAGGTGTGTTGTGAACCAGTTGAAACATCAATGAGGTGTGTTTGTGGACTAGTTGAAACATCCCACCATCGCCACACAAGATGTAGCAGTGGGTGTCCGCAATCTCGGAACTGACAAAACATGTAAACATTCCCAGAACGTTGGTCTCCCCTTATCTCGACAATTGTGGACCATAAATGTTTGGGTTACGGTTCCTGCGGGGAATCTCCGTGAACCAGACAGACGAGAGACCAGAAAATCCAAGCGGAGAATTTAGACAACAGAAGAGATTAACCACATTGAGCTGCGAACGATCCCCAGGGTAACCTGGTTTTATTTATTAGACAGGAAAGATTAGAAACAAGACAGAAGAGAATAGAGTTGTACGTGCCCATGTCACCTCGTGAGGGATAATTTATTGCTCAAAAACCATTACTGTAGAAAGTAGCACAAATATATTGTGAGTACTTTCTAGAAGTTAGAGTGTTAAAGTTTTGTTTATGACGCGTCGACCTGCTGACACTTTTGACGTATCTGACATGGATCTCCGCGCGCTTTTATCGGACACCAGATGGAGCCAGTCTAGGTAAGTGGTGCTTATGACTCCTGCTGCCTGGCCTTCTGATATGTTAGTGTGGCGCCCCGCAGTACATGAACTAGTGATGGATACTTATACTTTTCTCTTAAGACTAGTACGAAATAACGCCCTGCTCTTAACTCGCGTTCCCTACATGATTCCCCTGCTTCGTGTCCGACATGCCTACATTCATTCTTTAAAATACTTTTTTTTCACGTTTTCTTCATTGTCCCATTAAATTCGAATAAAGTTGATTGCCATATATTTGTATAACTTAGACTGTACCTGCTAGAAGCGTGTCACATCGATTATCAAACCCAGGTAATGACATTAAGTTGGTAGCTGGCGGTAGAAGCATGAAATACTCAAAGTCTATCTGTTGGTTTTTGCTATCATTTGAAGTAACAATGCAATAACTGGATGTATTTGTTTGCTTATTAATGTGTTTTTCTCTTACTAACGTTTATTTTTTTAAAAATCGTATTAACGTTTATTCTCTTACTAAAGAGTGTTTTCTTAGTAACTTCTTTCTCCTATTAATGTTTTTTTTTCTCGTTTAGCGTCATTTCTCTTATTAATGTTTTCTCTTATCAAAATTGTTTCTCTTATTAATGCATTTTTATTATTGTGCCTTCAATTTATTAACGTGCTTTCTCTTATTAGTGTATTTCCACTTGTTAATGCATTTCCACTTATTAATGTATTTCCAATTATTAATCTGTTTTGATAGAAAAGAAATACTGTTTTCTTATAGAAATACCGGAATTGGTTTTAATGATCACAAAACGTTTCTGTTATTATCAGTGTGTTCTGTTGGCAGTTTTACAAAAGTCAGTTCTTGATCACAACAGAACAATTGTACTCTTCACTTTCTGATGAGTGTTGTCGACAAGCGAGATTATAGTAGTGCCGCTACAACAACATTCTGATGGTGTTGTCGACAAGCGAGATTATAGTAGTGCCGCTACAACCACATTCTGATGGGTGTTGTCGACAAGCGAGATTATAGTAGTGCCGCTACAACACATTCTGATGGGTGTTTGTCGACAAGCGAGTTTAGTAGTGCCGCTACAACCACATTCTGATGGTGTTGTCGACAAGCGAGATTATAGTAGTGCCGCTACAACCACATTCTGATGTGTGTTGTCGACAAGCGAGATTATAGTAGTGCCGCTACAACCACATTCTGATGGTTGTGTCGACAAGCGAGATTATGTAGTGCCGCTACAACCACTTCTGATGGGTGTTGTCGACAAGCGAGATTATAGTAGTGCGCTACAATTCTATGGGTGTTCGACAAGCGAGTTATAGTAGTGCCGCTACACCACATTCTGATGGGTGTTGTCGACAAGCGAGATTATAGTAGTGCCGCTACAACCACATTCTGATGGTGTTGTCGACAAGCGATTATAGTAGTGCATACAACCACATTCCCAGATCTAGCGAGTTGTTTTAATCAACAAGCGTCTATAGCTGGCTACCAGATATTATTGTTTTCTGGGAAGTATATGCGGCGGCCTGACGTGATTCTGACCACATCACTCAAATATGTGTCGCTGGACATTGAAATATTTGGACATTAACATAAAGTGTTTCTTCCGTCTTGGACGTAAGAAGTCTTTATATCATTCTTCTTCTTCTACCTTTTTTTTAGCTCCCAGTGGAGCATAGGTCTTCAACAAACACTTTCCAAGTCGTTCTGTTTTTTTGCCATTCTTTTAAGATCATTCCATGTCTTCCCCATCATCTTCATCTCTGCTTCGATCTGTCTTCTCCAAGAATTCCTTGGTCTTTCTCTTTGTCGTTTCCCTCTAGGGATTCCAAAAAAGGGCCTGTTGTGTAATACCCTCAGTTGGCTTCCGTAGTGTGTGTCCTATCCAACGCCATCGTCTTCGCTGTATCGCTTTATCCACTAGTATTTGACTGGTACATTTACATAATTCTATGTTAGTGATTTGTCCTGCCATTTCCATCCTTTTATTCTGCGTAAGCATCCATTAATGAAAGTCTGTATCTTCATGATTGTCAATTTTGTTGTTCTCCATGTTTCACATCCATATAATAGGACCGACTTAACATCTGAGTTCAAAATTTTTATTTTTGTATTTAACCTAATTTCTTTGGATTTCCGTATGTTTCCCAGTGCAACGAAAGCTCCTCTTGCTTTTGATATCCTTATTTTGGTATCATTTTCTGTTCCTCCTACTTTATCTATATTACTGCCTAGATATATGTAAGATTGTACGTCTAGTATAGGTATTTCTCCTAGTTTTATTTGGTTATTGCCAACTGTATTAATTCTCATAATGTTGGTCTTATTTCTATTAATCTTCAGTCCTAGCTGTTGTGATCTCTTATCAAGTATGCTCATTTTATCCTGCATCTGTTGATGGATGTATCTTTATATCAATAAAACCATTTTATTGTTGTCTACACATTGATATCCGATGATTGAGGTGGCTGTGTCTGGTCACATTTTGTCTTCTAGTGAAAGATGTCTACTGTTTGACATCATGTTCTCCGCGTTTAGAATGGCAACAGCGTGGAATAATGTATGATGTAAGCGAAGATCTGATGTGAGGTTACTGCTTCGTGTTATTCGTGTTATAATATGTAAGTGAATATCCGGTATGTAACTTGTGTTGTAATATGTAAGAGGGGCATAGAATAGAATGTTAGAAGTGTGATAGAATTGAATGATAGAAGTTTGTTAGAATAGAATGATAGTAATTTGGTAGAATAGAATGATAAAAGTGTGGTAGAATTGAATGATAGAAGTTTGGTACAATAGAATGATAGAAGTGTGGTAGAATTGAATGATAGAAGTGTGGTAGAATAGAATGATAGATGTGTGGTAGAATAGGCTGATAGATATGTGGTAGAATAGAATGATAGAAGTGTGGTAGAATAGAATGATAGAAGTGTGGTAGAATAGAATGATAGAAGTGTGGTAAAATAGACTGATTGAACTAATCTTTCAGCCCCCTCTCCCCCACCGCCTCGAAAGGAACCACCCAAAACTACTGGTGGTCACCGAACTCTCTATTGTGGAATCGAGGTTCAGAGAGAAGAGCAAGAGCTATTGGCTACTCATCAACACTAAGAACGCCCCTGTGGCCTTGACCTGTACCGGGACAAGCTGTTTGGAGAGATGTCACCACCGTTGAGCTGATTTCTTGGAACTTGTTCGTATTGACGTCTACAAGTGCATCAAGAAGAGGTCATTGATTAATATGATATAACAGATAATCGAAATGTTGATTGAATGGGTATCATCATTGTATGATAGAAAGTAAGCAAGATACATACACAAAAGTAAAGAGCCCCGTCACGCCAAGTGGCGTATAGGGAATATGGTGTTGTGACCATAATTTTTACAGACCCTCAGAGCATGATTTTTGGGCTAATGAGGTCGGTATTACGCCTGTGTTGCTTTAATTTCCCAGAAAGAAATCCGGTACCCATTTAAGGCTTGATGAACCCGAAGCCGTCGATCAGAATCGAACCCGACGTCTTGTCCCTTGTAGTCCAGTTTACTAACCACTGAGCCATCGCGGCTAAAAAGATTCATGGCTAAGGATGGTTGGTCCAAAAGTAGGGAGAACACATCTTGTTATAGATAAAGGTCATTGGGCGTGGTCTAGAAAACTAACCCAGAATGCACCTTTAATGTGAACCCAATGACCCTAAAGTTTTGTTTCTGTTGAAGGTGAATCCCCAGGAACGTGGCAGTGAACTGTGTCACGTGTGTTGATGGTTCAGTTCCTGTGTGTCAGGACTAGCTGTTATGGGTGCCAGAACTTGATGCTGGTTCTGTGCACCTGTTGGTAGGAAATGTTGCAAGAAAATAAACATAAACATGGTAATGAACCGCTGAAGTAAAAGAATAACAAGATAAATTACAACGTTTCGGCAAAAGCATTCTTCAGGTATATGTTGTATTTGTAAATGTTGTATTCACATCACTCACTTCGACACCAACAACATCAACTCCTCGACTTCCAATTATGTCAAAATGTAAACAGCTCAATTCCCACAAAAGCCAACAAAACATCTACCGCCACGTCTGCTTCCCTCCCACAGCAAACCGGGAGGACCCGGGTTCAAAACACAGGGCGACTCAGTGAAAGCTACAGCGCTACGCAGTTAATCAGTACAGCTTCCCTAGCCACTCGTGACCTTCTTACAAGGTAGCAAATGTTGGTAATCATAGTTGCCTCTCCAAAGGAAACAACTCGAGCCATTCACGCTTGTGTTAAATTGTCTTCTCTTGTGTTTCGATGTTAACACCCGTGCTAAATACACTCAATGGATGTGTGGAGCAACGCATGACGTCATGACACAAGTGTGATACAAAGTCATGTACTATTTAAAACACTTAAAACTACACATCGCTTCTTATCTTCTTAGTAGCTTGCAGCCGTTAAATGTGCCTGGTTGCTCTGTGTCGGTATATTACGTCAAGCCTGATTTCTGTTCCTTTCGGTCCGACATATCCGACTACTTCATCATGTGCAGATTATAAATGTGAGAATGTTTGCTCCGGACAGTCTCTATATCTGGTCCACTCTTTGTAACATTTATCATCCAAAGGTTCTTTAACGTGTGCAATGCAAACACGGAGGCTTCTGTTTGTCGATGTTATCCGAGAGAGATCTCGTTATTCTCATATCATGGGAAGGTAAAGTCCCGAAGAAACCACGGAAAAAAAAAACAAATTCTCATTCCCTGAGATGGGATTGAACCCAGTTCGGGTGCTGGCGCCCTACTTCTACACCACCCTGTTCACTTCTCACCAACGTTCAGTGGCAATGATTTGTGTAGAAGACTGTCAATGTCCTAGGCGTGTATTACTCATATTTTCGTTGCATTTATGTTTCCATATTTACAGAAATGCTAATATTCTTGTTCACTCTTTACGGTGTATTTCGGGGTTGTAGAAGATGATTTCAACATTCTACTATTTCTTTCAATATTTGAAACATTTAAACATTCTATCTCCTCCCCGCTCTCAAAAATGCTGATCCACAGTAAACAATCCAGTAACAATAACTCTCATCGCTTGTTTGTCGATATGTTTTCGTCGCATACAGAAAGGGAGGTAATTCTCAAAACACTCTACAAATGTGACATTTACATCTCAATCAAATAAAACTCTGAGTTTCTGTTCGATTAGAATTACACAATTTTGTTTATTGGTGTGTCATGAGTCTCACTGTTGTAGTTTAGAGCTCTACCACATGATATACATGAGACTCACTGTTGTAGTTTAGAGCTCTACCACAAGATATACACGAGTCTCACTGTTGTAGTTTAGAGCTCTACCACAAGATATACACGAGTCTCACTGTTGTAGTTTAGAGCTCTACCACAAGATATACACGAGTCTCACTGTTGTAGTTTAGAGCTCTACCACAAGATATACACGAGTCTCACTGTTGTAGTTTAGAGCTCTACCACAAGATATACATGAGACTCACTGTTGTAGTTTAGAGCTCTACCACAAGATATACACGAGTCTCACTGTTGTAGTTTAGAGCTCCACCACAAGATATACACGAGTTTCACTGTTGTAGTTTAGAGCTCTACCACAAGATATACACGAGTCTCACTGTTGTAGTTTAGAGCTCTACCACAAGATATACACGAGTCTCACTGTTGTAGTTTAGAGCTCTACCACAAGATATACACGAGTCTCACTGTTGTAGTTTAGAGCTCTACCACATGATATACATGAGACTCACTGTTGTAGTTCAGAGCGCTACCACAAGATATATACTTTTCTGAGATTTATTTCACTCACATCCTTCAATTACCTTTATGGGGAACTAATCTATTCTCTCTTATGTTCATGGAATCAGTGTCATTGCAGTCTGAGCATCCCCATATCCGCTCCACCGTACGTCTCAGCATTTCCTAAAGCGCACAAAAAGTGATTGTTCCTGTAATGTGTTGATTGTAGATACATTAGCTTTTCTCTCTAAGCACTACAGATCGGGCAAATCACTTTAGACTCCTCAGTCTCTGAGTGTACACATCCTTGTCCCACCCAACCCTCCTCATCTCTGAGTGTATACATCCTTGTCCCACCCAACCTCCTCACTCTCTGAGTGTATACATCCTTGTCCCACCACCTCCTCACTCTCTGAGTGTATACAACCTTGTCCCACCCACCTCCTCACTCTCTGAGTGTACACATCCTTGTCCCACCCATCCTCTCACTCACTGAGTGTACACATCCTTGTCCCACCCATCCTCCTCACTCTCTGAGTGTACACATCCTTGTCCCACCCATCCTCCTCACTCTCTGAGTGTATAAATCCTTGTCCCACCCATCCTCCTCACTCTCTGAGTGTATACATCTTTGTCCCAAACATCATCTTTCTCATCGTCCTCACTCTCCGAGTGTATAAATCCTTGTCCCACCCATCCTTCTCACTCTCTGAGTGTATACATCCTTGTCCCACCCATCCTCCTCACTCTCTGAGTGTATAAATCCTTGTCCCACCCATCCTCCTCACTCTCTGAGTGTACACATCCTTGTCCCACCATCCTCCTCACTCACTGAGTGTATAAATCCTTGTCAAACCCATCCTCCTCACTCTCTGAGTGTATACATCTTTGTTCCAAACATCATGGTCTTTCTCATCGTCCTCACTCTCTGAGTGTATAAATAATTGTCCCACCCATCCACCTCACTCTCTCAGTGTATACATCCTTGTCCCACCCATCCTCCTCTCTCTCTGAGTGTATAAATCCTTGTCCCACTCATCCTCCTCACTCTCTGAGTGTATAAATCCTTGTCCCACCCTTCCTCGTCACTCTCTGAGTGTATACATCCTTGTCCCGCCCATCCACCTCACTCTCTGAGTGTATAATCCTTGTCCCATCCATTCTCCTCACTCTAAGAGTGTATACATCGTTGTCCCGCCCATCCTCCTTACTCTCTGAGTGTATACATCCTTGTCCCACGCATTCTCCTCACTCTCTGAGTGCATACATCCTTGTCCCGCCCATCCTCCTCACTCTCTGAGTGTATACATCCTTGTCCCATCCATTCTCCTCACTCTAAGAGTGTATACATCGTTGTCCCGCCCATCCTCCTTACTCTCTGAGTGTATCCATCCTTGTCCCACCCATTCTCCTCACTCTCTGAGTGTATAAATCCTTGTCCCACCCATCCTTCTCACTCTCTGAGTGTATACATCCTTGTCCCACCCATCCTCCTCACTCTCTGAGTGTATAAATCCTTTTCCCACCAATCCTCCTCACTCTCTTAGTGTATACATCCTTGTCCCACCCATCCTCCTCACTCACTGAGTGTATAAATCTTTGTCAATCCATCCTCCTCACTCTCTGAGTGTATACATCTTTGTACCACCCATCCTTGTCCCACCCATCCTCCTCACTCTCTGAGTGTATAAATAATTGTCCCACCCATCCAACTCACTCTCTCAGTGTATACATCCTTGTCCCACCCATCCTCCTCACTCTCTGAGTATATAAATCCTTGTCCCACCCATCCTCCTCAGTCTCTGAGTGTATAATCCTTGTCCCACACATCCTCCTCACTCTCTGAGTGTATAAATCCTTGACCCACACATCCTCCTCACTCTCTGAGTGTATAAATCCTTGACCCACCCAATCTCCTCACTCTCTGAATGTATACATCCTTGTCCCACCCATCCTCCTCACTCTCTGAGTGTATAAATCCTTAACCCTCCCATTCTCCTCACTCTCTAAGTGTATACATCCTTGTCCCCGCCCATCCTCCTCACTCTCTGAGTGTATACATCCTTGTCCCACCCATTCTCCTCACTCTGAGTGTATACATCCTTGTCCCATCCATTCTCCTCACTCTAAGAGTGTATACATCGTTGTCCCGCCCATTCTCCTCACTCTCTAAGTGTATACATCCTGTCCCACCCATTCTCCTCACTCTCTAAGTGTATACATCCTTGTCCCATCCATTCTCCTCACTCTCTGAGTGTAAACATCCTTGTCCCACACCTCCTTAATCATGGGTAACATTATCAATGAAAAGAAAATCTATCCACGAAGTAGAAACAAAATTGCAAGTATTTCTTTCTGTCCTCATTATTTATAAAAAAATTGCCAGCATAAAACAATTTGTTGTCAATATTATAATAAAGGTGTCTAAATATCATTAAACAAAATGTCTAATTACATTAAAAAAAAAACACTATAACATGGAAACGAATGTCTAAATATGACTTAAAATTATACACAGAATGTAGCTAATTAAAGCTTTGTTTGCGCACGATTTCCGTTATGTGCTTTCTTTATCTGTAACTAAAACGCCACATTTAGATTATAAAGTGAGCAGATGTGTATCTTTCCATAGCAAATTTAAAAAAAAAAAAAAAAAAAATTATTCTGTGTTTTCTTTTTTTTCTGCGCGGAAAGAAGTTATTTCTGCAGTTTTCAGACACAATAAAATGCGAAATTGCTGCTTTTACTTTCACTGCACTGGGTGTGCGTGCATGACACTTTTATTTGACATTATCTACTAAACTGTTGTTTGATACGTTTGTAGTCTGGCTTTGTTAGCACATAGCAATAGTTGTGGCTGTTAATTGCCTACGTTGTTACAACGAAGTCTCTGTGAAATGTGTTTACATAAATATTGATGCTGCGATGTTGAAGCTAATGATATCGTTCAAGTGATGTTTGCAAATATGATATTATTATTGTTATTATTTATCAGGAATTAAGTTTCACAAAACGAGCAGCGAATAACGTCGTTGTGAACAGATAATGTAAGCATGCCATGTCTTTTTATTGGAAATACACAAGTGGGTGTTGGGGCTGGAGGCTGTTTGCTGTAGACCTGCTGGCGTTGTTCACGTCACGTTCTCAAGTTCTATCTTCAAATCCTGGCCACAATGGTACATTTTCTTCAATGGTACGAATTCTAATTTCAAGTTTGATGAATTCTGATTCTGTGGATGTGTGGGCGTAGCTGAGATTCATAACTTGAAGGAATCTCTCAGCTTTACTGAGTGGCAAACTAAGGAGTTTCGAAGGATTCCCTTGACGAGGTTCGAAATAAACAATCAATTTTTAGCAGCAGCAGCACATGTACAATGCGCTGACACACTACATAATGGATAAAATTTATGGAAATTGGTGGGGTGGTAAGATTTAAGTTATAAAGTCCACAGATTCTCCAACTAAAAGAACCCTTGTGACAAAATGACAGGAAAGGACTAAAGATAGCTTTCGATTAATGCATAAACTTTGAACAACCACTGTCTTCTTCTTCTACCTTTCAACACCATGTGACGCGCAGTTTCTTCAACAAACACTTTCCAGGCCGTTCTGTTTCCTACCATTCTTTTAAGATCATTCCATGTCTTTCCCATCACCTTACTCTCTGCTTCAGCCAGTCTTCTACAAGAATATTTTGATAATCCTCTTTGTCATTTACACTGGAGATTCAACAAAAGGCATGTCGTGTAATACTCTTAGTTGCATTCCGCAGTGGCTGCCCTACCTATCCAGCGTCATCGTCATCGCTACATCGCACAGTCCACTGGTATCTGACTGGTACCTGACTGGTACTTTTCCATAACTATATGTTAGTGATTTTGCCCTTTCATCTCCATCCTTTTATTGTGTGCAAGCATCCATTAACGAAACAACTACTGCATATAAAGATATATGTATGTTTATGAACTGGTATTGAAATGTTTCCGGTATGAACAAAAATAGTGATAACAAATTGGATCTATAGAACAAGACCAGGAGACCAAATCTTTCTGTTCCACTTTGTGCCTGTTTCTCGTGTCACATAAAATGCCCGACCTTGTCTTTGCCAACAAATGACGTTCCTGACAATATTTGGATCAAATCAATCGATGTAGAGCGAATACACTTTGCTGAAGTTCAATGTGATTGGTTCTTATTTATAAACTGTTAATGGATTTTCAATGTTCAACGCGTGTCATGATATAACCATCATGGGATCATCTGTATCTTGGCAATACAAATATTGAAAATATTGACAGGAAACAGTGGTTGTTGTCTATCATTTTAGTAGGTTCTTGTCAAAATTACACCCAATTTTAATCAAATAAAAACTATTTTGTCTGATGTGATCTCTGTTTTGTCGCATTCTTGTATCGTTTAATAATAGGGTACAACTTGACAGGACCGTTTCATTTCGCTGTATAGCTGTGCATTTCATCATCCATCCATCCGTGCAATCACTGATGTTTTTGTTTCTGCTGTAAACGTATTGATTGTCGTGATGTTCCTGCCTCACTCCACGACAAGTTTCCATGTTCAAGGTCACGAACAGGCGAGGTTGAACACGAATCCCAGGCCTTATGGTAAACTAGAATTCTACAAGTTAATTTATTCTGGCAACACAGCAAGTGCTTCATTAGTTAGCAAAACCGAGTTAGTTCCGGCGTTCCCGGAGTGATCCATTTCTTTCCGAAAATGTCAAAGTCTTCTCTTAAAGCGTGGCTTCATTTGAAGAAAAGAAGAAATCTACATCGCTCACGCTTGTAATGGGAAACATGGTGTTTGTACTTATATTTTCTTGCAACTCCACATTTTTAGTTTAGTATTATATATAATGTATGGATTCTGCCACTGCCGTTCGACGGCACATAGGGATCGTAGAGTCTCACGTCGATTATCTCTGTTCTATGCGAGCTTTTCGATTATAAACAGTGAGTCTATGCCTGCTAACCTTACCTTTTTTGTTAGAGTTCTTTTCAGTATTTTTCGAGGTCGTCCTCTTTTGCTCTGACCTGATGCTTTCTAATTGAGAGCTGATTAGCAATAATTCTCTGGTCGTTCCATCTGAATACATGTGATGTCTACCAGACTGATTTAGCGTGTACAGTGAGGTTATACTAAGGACATACCTGGAATATCAATCACTGGCCATATAAACACGCCCTGAATTATCATAAGGGCACAGTCTTAATACAAAGTATGAAATGCATTACAGTAAAATGTTAGATTGACAGGAAGTGAAAATATAAACAGTTGCCTCAACAGCAAAAAAAAATATATTAAAAAATGAAAAATAAATAAAAACAGAGTTTTAACAAATAAAAGGATTTCTCATGGATATACAAAAAAGTAAATAGGGCAGTATTAGATTAGTTCAATGGATTGAAACGCCTGAACGATATCAACTCAATGGCAGGTGTACAAAAGAGTTTATATCTAAACTATTTCAGACAAAGGCTGAATCCTAAAGAAATAAATAAAAAACATGATATAACCATCGCCATCTATACTAGTAAGCCTGAGAACTGCAAGGTAAACGCCAAAACACTCTACTATATTGACGTTTATATTGGAGTTATAGACGGCTGACGTCATTCTTCTACCCACAACTGCTCCTGGTCGTAAAGCTGAAAACGTCAAGCTGATTTGTGATTTTCTGCGGTTTAATTTATAGCCATGATGCATACCTCTATAGATGGCGATGATGAAGCGTGGAAGAAGAAAGGAGGAATGTATATCATAACCTGATGTCTGTTGTATTGCTTGTTATCTTTGCAGCTTCCATTTTATACGTAGTATCGTTCTTGGGTGTATCTCGGCGCTGTTAGGATATAACTGTTTTTTATTCTTGCATGTCTTTTATTCTCTCTATCCATCTCTTCCTCGGACGCCCCACTAGAAAACACCACCTGGACCTGTATCAGGCTACACAGACGCTCCGAGTTACGCAACAACATCGTCATCAACGCCTGTGTTCATCAGATATACTAACCAGTCGCTCTATCCACACCTCTAACATCCACACTTCTAATATTCACACCTCTAACATCCACACTTCTAATATCCACACTTCTAATATCCACACTTCTAATATACACACCTCTAATATCCACACTTCTAACATCCACACTTCTAATATCCACACTTCTAATATCCACACTTCTAATATCCACACCTCTAAAATCCACACTTCTAATATTCACACCTCTAACATCCACACTTCTAACATCCACACCTCTAACATCCACACTTCTAATATCCACACTTCTAACATCCACACTTCTAATATCCACACTTCTAATATCCACACTTCTAATATCCACACCTCTAAAATCCACACTTCTAATATTCACACCTCTAACATCCACACTTCTAACATCCACACCTCTAACATCCACACTTCTAATATCCACACCTCTAACATCCACACTTCTAATATCCACATTTCTAATATCCACACCTCTAACATCCACACCTCTAACATCCACACCTCTAACATCCACACTTCTAATATCCACACCTCTAACATCCACACTTCTAATAACCACACTTCTAATATCGACACCTCTAACATCTAAACCTCTAACATCCACACTTCTAATATCGACACTTTTAATATCCACACCTCTAACATCCACACCTCTAACATGCACACTTCTAATATTCACACTTCTAATATCCACATGTCTAACATCCACACCTCTAACATCCACACTTCTAATATCCACACCTCTAACATCCACACTTCTAATATCCAAACTTCTAACATCCACACTTCTAATATCCACATGTCTAACATCCAAACCTCTAACATCCACACTTCTAATAACCACACTTCTAATATCGACACCTCTAACATCCAAACCTCTAACATCCACACTTCTAATATCGACACTTTTAATATCCACACCTCTAATATCCACACCTCTAACATCCACACCTCTAACATGCACACTTCTAGTATTCACACTTCTAATATTCACACTTCTAATATCGACACTCTAACATCTAAACCTCTAACATCCACACTTCTAATATTCACACTTCTAATATCTAAACTTCTAACATCCACATGTCTAACATCCACTGACAAATTAATTGGCTGCAGATATTCCTTGCGCAAGTTATGGTTGGGTATTTAAGCTTCGACACAAGTTTCCAGTTAGTTAGGCCCGCAAGTCAGGAAGAGCAGTTAGGAGGAAGACAGAGCTAGTCTGAAAGTTAGGCCCGCAAGTCAGGAAGAGCAGTTAGGAGGAAGACAGAGCTAGTCTGAAAGTTAGGCACGCAATTTAGAACAGTTATTAGTTCGTAGTTTTACGCTAGTTGATAAGTTATTAAGGTACAGACTAGAGAGAGTAAGAAGCAGTTAGAATCATAAATATGGACTAGTCAAGCTTAATGGAGCCGCGATAGCTCAGTGGTTAGTGAACTGGACTACAAAGGACACGGGGTAGGGTTCGATCCCAACTGACGGCTTCCGGGTTCGCCCAGCCTTTAATGGGTACCGAATTTTTTTCTGGGAAAGTGAAGCAGCACGGGCGTAATACCGACCACATTACCCTAAAAATCATGTGCCGAAGGCCTGTAAAATTTATGGTCACTAACACCATTTCCCTATACGCCACTTGGCGTGACGGGGGTACTTTACTTTTTCAGTCAAGCTTAAAGTAGAGAACACACAGGAAAAGATAGCGGTGCCTTAGGAAATTAGTTGAGCAGTAGACAGAACCAGTGAATTAGAACATAATGAAAATTTAGTTGTGAAATTGTTTTTGAGAGTGTTTCCAAAGTTATGCTTTAGAGAAAACAGTTGTAAGTAAGTTGTGTGAGGGATATATATTTATAAACGCACTTGTGGACATTTCAATATCCATCGGTGATAACCACCTGAACGTCCAGAATTAAAGAACATTAATTCTAAGAGAAGTGCTTCCACTATTATGAATCACGTGTCAAGTTAAAGATCAATAAACTTGATAATGTATTAGGACTGAATAGTCTGTGATGATTAACGTTGTTGATTATAAATGTGCTGTTCTGTGAACAATGAACATTAATATAAATAATATCAAGGTAAATTAAACATCATCCACCTATAACATAATATCCATACTTCTTATATCCACACTTCTAATATCCATACTTCTTATATCCACACTTCTAATATCCATACTTCTTATATCCACACTCCTAATATCCAGACTTCTAATATCCATACTCCTAATATCCACACTTCTAATATCCACACTTCTAATATTCTCACTTTGAATATTCACACTCTTAACATCCACATGTCTAATATGCACACTTCTAATATCCACACTCCTAAAGTCCACACCTCTAATAACCACACTTCTGACATCCACACAATAATTAATGGTGAGCTGAGAAAGAGGCTACCTTGCAGAAGACGGAATCAAGACATGGGGGACCTCTGAGGCATGCCACCGAGATATCAGACAACGAGAGCACACTCAGACAGACAGACAGACAAACAATAGAACATGTTCCTCCTCTGGACAGGCGACTTCATGTTCAATTTTGTCCCGGAATCTCCGTATTCTGAAATTTGTATTGAATTTGCGAGTTTGTGCGGTTTGAATTGATGTTTTTTTGACAGTTCCATCCCAGTTGAAAGAAATTTGTGGAATTGATCTGATGAATTGAGTACACAAGTCTCCCAGCGAGAGGGGTGTAATTTAGTTACCTTCACACATACAAGGGGAAGGAATGAATGACGAACTGTGTGAAAAAAATGTTTAAAAATGTATGTTTGGAAGTGTAGTGGTACACCTGGTTTCATGGACACTTACTGAAGCGGGATCAGAATATGTTTGGAAGTGTAGTGGTATACCTGGTTTCATGGACACTTACTGAAGCGGGATCAGAATATGTTTGGATGTGTAGTGGTATACCTGGTTTCATGGACACTTACTGAAGCGGGATCAGAATATGTTTGGAAGTGTAGTGGTATACCTGGTTTCATTGACACTTACTGAAGCGGGATCAGAATATGTTTGGATGTGTAGTGGTACACCTGGTTTCATGGACACTTACTGAAGCGGGATCAGAATATGTTTGGAAGTGTAGTGGTATACCTGGTTTCATGGACACTACTGAAGCGGGATCAGAATATGTTTGGAAGTGTAGTGGTATACCTGGTTTCATGGACACTTACTGAAGCGGGATCAGAATATGTTTGGAAGTGTAGTGGTATACCTGGTTTCATGGACACTTACTGAAGCGGGATCAGAATATGTTTGGATGTGTAGTGGTATACCTGGTTTCATGGACACTTACTGAAGCGGGATCAGAATATGTTTGGAAGTGTAGTGGTATACCTGGTTTCATGGACACTTACTGAAGCGGGATCAGAATATGTTTGGATGTTGGAATAATGAAGGTTGTAGTTGAGGCAAAACACGGTTCCTGGTAAGTCAACATGAAACCCACGTAGCAAGAGAAGGGCGCGAGGTCAGAGAGTACAGGTGGTATTTCCGGTCTGAAGTGGTTTCTTGTTTTCTTATTTGGTGATCCCTTGAAAGTAAAAAAAAAAAAGGAGGTGGGGTGGGCTGGTGGTGGGGTGTGCAGCTGACATTATTTTATGTGGTGAGTTCTCTGAAAGTGGAATAAATGCAACGTCTAACAACTTCAAATCTATGTCAATAAAAATGAGATGGTTCATCGGTCTCACCAATTCTGACCTATGGAAGCGAATCATGGACAAAAGACAAACAAATGAAAAGACGATTAGAGGCCACAGAGATGGGATTTCTCAGAAGAATGTTGAAAGTCCCCTGGACAGCTAAAAGGACTAATGAGGAAGTTCTCAAAGAGGCCAACACAAAAAAGGGAGCTCTTAAAAAGCATGAGAAAGAAGCAATCAACATTTTTGGGGCACATAATGAGAAGAGGAAAGTTGGAATACTTGGTTACAACTGGCAAAATAAAAGGAAAGAGAGATCGCGGACGACAAAGAGATAAAATACTGGATAGCTTGGTGTCATAGCATGAAAAACAGTCAACAACAGAACTGATACGATGCACTGTAGATAGAAGATTGTGGAGGGACATGATCGCCTACGCCAAACGGTATGGCACATGATGATGAACAACTTCTCTTTTTGTTGCTATATATTTATATTTATAATTGCATCATTTCGTTATGTCACGTTTGTATTGTAACATTAGGTGACGTTTGTATAATAACATTAGGTAACTTTTACGTAATAAAATTAGGTCATTGTACTCACTCACTCACTCACTCATTCACTTACTCATTCACTCATTCACTTACTCATTCACTCATTCACTCACTCACTCACAGGACTGATTAATTCTGGAGGAGACAATCATTTTCTCATTTTGTAAAACTAACCATCAACAAAATCCGTGTTGTACTTCTTTACTAATGTTATGAAGACAGTCTAATTATCGATAGTTCAATGCACCAACCTCTAACTCTGCTGCTTGTTCACACTAAAGGCCCACAATTAATCGCCTTCTACGTGTAAATCAAAGGGAGCAATATATCAGCTTTGAAAGTGAGTAAACAGCCTGAGAGATAAGATCAGAAACGAAGAACTGAGAAAAAAATGTACGTAACAAGAGAAAAGGTCAGAAACGAAGAACTGAGGGAAAAAAAGGGAAGAAACAAGAGATAAGATCAGAAACGAAGAACTGAGAAAAAAAGGTAGGAAACAAAAGATAAGATCAGAAATGAAGAACTGAGAAAAAAAGGTAGGAAACAAAAGATAAGATCAGAAATGAAGAACTGAGAAAAAAAGGTAAGAAACAAAAGATAAGATCAGAAACAAAGAACTGAGAAAAAAAAGGTAAAAAACAAGAGATAAGATCAGAAACGAAGAACTGGGGCGGGGGGTAAACAAGAGATAAGCACAAATATGAAATATTGAAACACTCTGGTGGGCCGCCAACAGAGCTACAAAGAACATGTGAAATTAACATATGATGGCAGGGTGCAGCTAAACTAGTAGAAAGACAAGACAAACAACGACGCTCCGGCAAAAGCCTTTATCAGGTATAACAAACACAGGTGAAATGGTTTGATCTAGTGATAAGACAGGAAGACTAAAATACAAGACAATAAGATTTTTTAAAAGCCTTACGAGAAAACAGGGCACAAGGACTACTAAAAGAAGGATTGATGGAATATTAGAAACATAGCAGCAGTAGGTGCCAACATAACAAAAGACTGCAAGTTATATTCCTCCTCGACGCTGAAAGACAAATGAGGAAGGAAAAGCAGAGGAGACAAACGACGCTGATTGTATTTTCGTGTGATTAAATCAAGTAGGTATGTAATTGTCAGCGTTAAGTCTTGCGTGTTCCAGGCATAACCCCGCAATTAAATGACGTATTTTATTATCAGTTTCCACTTCAAAATTCCAGCAACGTTTAAGTGACGTCATAAAGGGGGCGTGGTCTGGCTGTCCGCTAGTCTTACCTGGCTTGACTTGTGGGGTCTAGGATGTCAAATATTGACAGGCTTATGTCTGTGGCAAGGAACTGACAGCACTGTCAGGCCCAGGCGCAGATCAATACAGCTAAGCCTTTTATATTGACACAAGGCTAGAGCTTAAGCCGGAAACCAAACGACAGCAGACAAAGGCCTTTTTCGGTCACGTGTAATATTTTAAGATTTCATTCCAGTGTCTGTTCTGTTACCTGCAAGAAAAAGACTGGAAATCCCTCCCAGATTTGGCTGGGCAACTTTTGTGTTGTTGTAAATGGCGATTTGTAAAAGATTGTTCTTTCGTGAAATTGAGAACAGACATTGAATGATGTTGTTTTGTTTCAATCTATCGGCGTCTTTCCTTCAACTTTGTTTGCTTATTGACCGCTCTGTTGAATTTGTTATTCTGGGCCTCACATCTATCATCAGCAGGTGTCGTCTGTTCAGGATTGTTTTCCCAACCCATTTTATGATTATCTCTACAAAACAGTAGTCGCTTGTAGTCAGTGTTGTCTCTCCTGATTCAGCAGTCATACCAGATTTAAGTCATTCCTGCCAGGGTTTGTATCTCAGGTAGATTGTTGGACTGGACAAGCATCCACTAGAGAGACCTCTACCTAGTATGGTCTCTGGTGTGCCATCATTGACATGAAGGTGGTTACCTAGCGGCTTCTTGTGCTTGAGAACACAAGGAATATGCGTTTATTGATAACGGTAGTGAGAGATTGCATTCTGGGTAAATGGTAGTTAATGACAAACTGATAAATCAAGCATGTCGATGTTATCCTGTTTGTGCAGTTTAATTTTACGTAGACCACTGAGATGTTTACAACTGGTGCCAAATTATGTTCATTTCTTCTCCTGAAATTCTGATGAGGCATGGATTTATGAAACAGGCGAGTATCTCAAGCGTAAAAGTGTGAGCAATTGGACGGATAAACCAGGAAAAGGAATAAAACAAGAAGAGACAAAAGCCAAAGAGATCGAGAAGTTAACAATCTTGGTTCGTTAACCGGACCCAGGTTAGACGTAACTATAGGTAATGCCCTTGTGGGGTTTGAGCGGGGTGGATAGTGAGAAAGGATGTCGATTCCACGAATGTGGACACACTTTGACAGAGAGAGCGCTAGGCGGACTCTAAAATATTTGGAGGTAGCCAGCCTAGGTAGTTGACGTGTCTCTCTAGCATTTCACGAACACAGGTGGAGGTTGTAACTGACAGTAAGAAGCAAAGAAGACTTCTCAGGGAGACCTGCTGCTTTGATGCCAAGGACCGAACCCAAGGGCCGATGACACCCTCTGATGTCCAGAGATAGTAGTTTCAGAGTTCTCTCTGATGTCCAGAGATAGTAGTTTCGGAGTTCTCTCTGATGTCCAGAGATAGTAGTTTCGGAGTTCTCTCTGATGTCCAGATATAGTAGTTTCAGAGTTCTCTCTGATGTCCAGATATAGTAGTTTCAGAGTTCTCTCTGATGTCCAGATATAGTAGTTTCGGAGTTCTCTCTGATGTCCAGAGATAGTAGTTTCAGAGTTCTCTCTGATGTCCAGAGATAGTAGTTTCGGAGTTCTCTCTGATGTCCAGAGATAGTAGTTTCGGAGTTCTCTCTGATGTCCAGATATAGTAGTTTCAGAGTTCTCTCTGATGTCCAGATATAGTAGTTTCAGAGTTCTCTCTGATGTCCAGATATAGTAGTTTCGGAGTTCTCTCTGATGTCCAGATATAGTAGTTTCGGAGTTCTCTCTGATGTCCAGAGATAGTAGTTTCGGAGTTCTCTCTGATGTCCAGAGATAGTAGTTTCAGAGTTCTCTCTGATGTCCAGAGATAGTAGTTTCGGAGTTCTCTCTGATGTCCAGAGATAGTAGTTTCAGAGTTCTCTCTGATGTCCAGATATAGTAGTTTCGGAGTTCTCTCTGATGTCCAGAGATAGTAGTTTCAGAGTTCTCTCTGATGTCCAGAGATAGTAGTTTCGGAGTTCTCTCTGATGTCCAGAGATAGTAGTTTCGGAGTTCTCTCTGATGTCCAGATATAGTAGTTTCAGAGTTCTCTCTGATGTCCAGATATAGTAGTTTCAGAGTTCTCTCTGATGTCCAGATATAGTAGTTTCGGAGTTCTCTCTGATGTCCAGATATAGTAGTTTCGGAGTTCTCTCTGATGTCCAGAGATAGTAGTTTCAGAGTTCTCTCTGATGTCCAGATATAGTAGTTTCAGAGTTCTCTCTGATGTCCAGATATAGTAGTTTCGGAGTTCTCTCTGATGTCCAGAGATAGTAGTTTCAGAGTTCTCTCTGATGTCCAGAGATAGTAGTTTCGGAGTCCTCTCTGATGTCCAGATATAGTAGTTTCAGAGTTCTCTCTGATGTCCAGAGATAGTAGTTTCGGAGTCCTCTCTGATGTCCAGATATAGTAGTTTCAGAGTTCTCTCTGATGTCCAGATATAGTAGTTTCGGAGTCCTCTCTGATGTCCAGATATAGTAGTTTCGGAGTCCTCTCTGATGTCCAGATATAGTAGTTTCGGAGTCCTCTCTGATGTCCAGATATAGTAGTTTCAGAGTTCTCTCTGATGTGCAGCGACAGTGAACGAGATAAAAAATTTCTACCAGAGAATCTGGGCAGCCATGAAAGATGAAGGGCAGCTTTGTCTTGCTTGTAACTGAGTGATCGACAGATGTTTGTCAAAACTCATCGTGAAATGATAGCCGATTGAATCATTTAGTGGAAATAGTGTCGACACAATTTGAAAGCGTTGTTACTGTCACTCTCTGTTAAATAACGCGAAAATAAGACAAGGGTCGAGACAAATAAATGGGACGGTGATATTGCATTTATTATAAATGTGGAAGGACTTCCGTTTTTAAGATGGCGGATCTAGTCCACGTTCTCTCAATCGCTGCAGGAAGTACACTAGATGTCTGATTTAGTTTCGGTTCTAAATTGCACTCCTATGCGTTAAAGTCAAGATGATGATCTACTTATTACATCTGCGCTGATAAAACAATGTCGTACGCTGGCAATATTCCACTTTCGACAAATCAAGTGTTGTGAATGCGACCTACCATCGTCTAGGCTTGTTCTTCGCTTTACGTCAAATTGGTGATGTTAATGACCGTTGTTTGATTTGCTTGACGCAAGTTATTTCCATGTTATTCATTAATGAGAAATGCTTCGTCAGCCGCAGTTTTATCTCTTTGGGGAATTTGCACCGTGTTCTGTTCGCCGTAGGATACATTCACTAGAATAATCAGGATTCTAATGGGCGCGTCATTGCAGTGCGTCCGACATTGTGTGTGCTACGTCATCGTAATAGCTCATTGTAAATCCCTAGACCGGCCGTACGCTAATCTTACGGTCTGTTGTTTGATGTGCGACGGGGATAATCTGACGAATAACTGTGTTTTTATATGTTTGAAATTGGAGTCAACAACGATGGCCTAACATCATTAAGTGCTATACATTTTTAAAGAAATATGACGATCATTACATTCGGGAGGGCGTGAACTTTTGGTATATGGTGGAAAGGCGGCAGGAACCATTGCAGGCTATGCATGAAAAGTATTCCTTGTTGCAGTTTCCTCATATTCCAAGTCCATGGGGGACTGGTTGGTCTCGAGGCAAGACGCCAGCCTCGAGACAGAGAGGTTGTGGGTTCAAATCCCGGCTACATGGGATTTTTATTTATGATTTCTCTCTGCGACAACCACCCCTGGTCTCAGTCAGCAGCGAGGCCCGACTTAAAACGCAAGTTACTCATCGACGGAAAAAACATGAGTACCTCCGAAGTCGGAGTTATCTGCCTGTGCGGCGAGGGACCCCTCTGCACACGGCTGCCAGGGAAAAATTTATTAACACGCAAAATGCAGTTCCTAGTCTCTAGGGACTTCGTCAGAGTTGAAAGCTGGCGAATGCAACAACAACATAAATGGGGAAATTAATGTGCAATCATTGCTTGTATCTGTGCATTGAATAATGAGGTTGATATCAAATTAAATCAAGGTAATTACTGACAAGGCGAGTCGGTAATGTTGATTATAGTCGTCATTATATTACCTACCAAACGAAGTTAATTAGCGGGCTCTCGAAGCTTTAAATGGAACACTTATCCACTCTCTCCCTCCCTCTCTCTCTCCCTCTCTCTCTCTCCCTCCCTCTCTCTCTCTCCCTCTCTCCCCCCCCCCCCCCCCCTCTCTCTCTCTCCCTCTCTGCGCGATAAATACCCCTGCTCATGTCCATCGTTAAATAGGCGGCCTAGATATATTGGGTTGTGCAGGTGACCTTCACCCTCACTTGACCCCCACTGTGTTCAGAGCCATCACAAGTGACTGAATCTTCAGCACCTTTGGGTCACTCATCTTGACGGTTGCAACAGCGTCAGGCCTCCAGGTCTCCCTCCTTTCTCCTCTTCTGATAAAAGTAACATGAGACCACAGCTATCAGCATTATATGGAGATAAACGTAGACAAAACTGAAATCATGAACATAAGCAGAACACCAAAAAAACATGATCACCTCAATAGACAATTACAAACTAAAGCAAGTACAAGAATTTAAATATCTGGGTAGCGTTTTTACAGAGGATGGAAGTTGTAACAGAGAGTTTGAAGCAAGAATTCAAAGTGCTAACAAAATTACAGAAGATGAAAGTCGTAACAGAGAGATTGAAGCAAGAATTCAAAGTGCTAACAATTTGTTACAGACCAAATGTCGCCAGTTTAAAAGCATCCTGCGATCTCAATGGAAACAAAGAACTTGATCAACTCTATCTTTATATTCCAACACTTTGCTATTAATGTCAAACATGGACTCTGACTAAAGATCAAGACAGAGAACTGATAACATGTAAGAAGTGATGCCTCAGAAAAGCTGTGAACAAAACACGAAGAGATCATGTAAAGAACAATGAAATCAGAAACACCAGTGGAACTCTACCAGTAATAAAATACATAGAGAGACAAAGATTAAAGTGGTTTGAACATTTAATGTGCATGAAACCCTCAGCAAAAGCATCAAGAGCTTATAATAGCACAATGGAACAACAAAGATATAGAGGTAGACCAAGAAGAAGATGGATTGAGGGAATTTAAGGCATAATAAAGCAATACATCACTATGTATGAAGCCACAGAAGCCCTTGATAGAAAACACATCATTAACTTAAGCCTGCGACGCCTACCGACACAAAACAGAACATAGTAATCAAGAAGAAATGAGACACCTAAGAAGCGTTATTGACTTACCGAAACGAGTTATTACAGAATTAATCACGTTCAAAATGAACTTGAACAAGAATGAAGTGAGTCAAACATTAACGTTAACAACTGCATGTTGACATTAGTCTTAATAGCTGGTAATGTTTACTGACCATCCACTGCCAGCGGTCGTTGTCGTTGACGTCACTACCTCATGTCATCGGGTGCTGGTGTTTGTCGTCATTATTTCACAGCACCAAGTGACGTAACATGACCCAACATGCAGTTCGGTGAACACGCACTTTCAAGTTTAAACGAGAATATCTGGACAATGCAGTAGAGTCTGGTTGCTCCTTTTAAACGATTGAAAGACGAAAAAAATAAATGTGGAAATAAATACAAAGCCACATAGCTTTTATAAATGATTAATTTTTCATTAAAAATAAACTTGGCACGATTGTCTCAACTAAAAAAGGAGAACAATCAACCAGCTAATAACATATGCAATGTTCGTCTTGCCTTCCTCATTAGGCTTTCAGCATTTAAGGGAGATGTAGTTTGTGGTCTTTTGCTTTTCTGTTAGCCTCTCCTGCTGTTATGTTAGCCTCTCCTGCTGTTATGTTAGCCTCTCCTGCTGTTATGTTAGCCTCTCCTGCTGTTATGTTAGCCTCTCCTGATGTTCTGTTAGCCTCTCCTGTTGTTATCTTAGCCTCTCCTGCTGTTATGCTTCCTGGTGTTTCTAATGTGCAATGTTACATCTAAAACAGAGAATGGTGCATAGGACAGTCACTCAACTGTAAAAGTGAAAAAATATTTACAAATTAACAGCAGGACAGTCATTCAAAAAGAATAAAACAATGCAAAAAATATGAATCAGTAATTATCATACAAAGAAGACTCAAAAATCAACCAACAGATGAGAAAACAATCATCCAACAAGGACAAGAAAATAACCATTCAACAACAAGCAGAAAAACAGCCATCCATAAGAGTATAGTCAATATATGCTTTCATGGAAGAAAAAAAAATCATCCATCCAGAAATAGAGCAGAAGCCTCCAATAAAGAACATAAACAAATAATCCATCAAAGAACTCTTCAGCAATATTAACACCAATTACTTAATGATAAACATATCCTGCATGAATAATCATCATGTCCTTTACAGAACGTTGCATTCACCAAAGCCCGTCTGAAAGAATTTCTGTCTCTAGTCAGATCTCCCACAGAACATTGCATTCACCATAGCCCGTTTGAAAGAATTTCTGTCTCTAGCCAGATCTCCCACAGAACGTTGCATTCACCATAGCACGTCTGAAAGAATCTCTGTCTCTAGCCAGATCTCCCACAGATTGTTGCATTCACCACAGCCCGTATGAAAGAATCTCTGTCTCTAGCCAGATCTCCCACAGATTGTTGCATTCACCACAGCCCGTATGAAAGCATCTCTGTCTCTAGCCAGATCTTCCACAGAATGTTGCATTCACCATAGCACGTCTGAAAGAATCTTGTCTCTCGCCAGATCTCCCACTTTTTCTGTTGTCATGTTCAAAACATCTAAAAAGTCCACTTATAATATCATTCTTAAAAGTCCTTTTATATTACCCTTCTAAAAAGTTGATTTATGGTATCCTTCTGAAAATTACGTCTGTAGTACCCTTCTAAGAAGTTGATCTATAATATCATTCTGAAATGTCCATCTATATTATCCTGCTATAAAGTCCTGACATAAAGTTTATTACTTCTGTCAGTGACATCAGTGCTTAGTGATCAAGCCAGCTTCCTAACAAATTACAATCACACATCATCGTGTCTCTTCTCAACCACGAAAAGTACACATTATCATATCTCAACTCAACCACAGCACGCACACATCATTATACCTCTACTCAAACACGACAAGCGCATACCATCACACCTCTACTCAAACACGAGAAGCGCATACCATTATACCTCTACTCAAACACGACAAGCGCACCATGATAAGAAAATAAATAAAGTAAAGAGCCCCCGTCACGCCAAGTGACGTATAGGGAATATGGTTTTTGGGGAAATGTGGTCGGTATTACGCCCGTGATGCTTTAATTTCCCATAAAAAAAATCCCGTTCCCATTAAAGGCTGGGTGAACCGGAAGCCGTCGATTTGATCGAACCCTACCTCCTGTCCTTTGTAGTCCAGTTCACTATCCACTGAGCTATCGCGGCTCCCAAGCACACCATCATACCTCTACTCAACCGCGACAAGCATACCATTATGCTTCGACTCACCCACGACAAGCGCATACCATCATACCTCTACCTAACCACGACAAGCACATACCATCATACCTCTACCTAACCACGACAAGCACATACCATCATACCTCTACCTAACCATGACAAGCACATACCATCATACCTCTACCTAACCACGACAAGCACACATCAGTGTGTCTCTACTAAACAACTGCTACACAAGGCAGACATACATTGAGACGTGATCAGGTAGATCAACAACACCAAGAACATCACAAGCAAAATGAATAAAACATATACAACAACATCAAGAACATCACACGCTAAATGAATAAAACATATACAACAACACCAAGAACATCACAAGCAAAATGAATAAAACATATACAACAACACCAAGAACATCACAAGCAAATGAATAAAACATATACAACAACATCACGAGAAAATCAACACCATGAGAATATCAACACAACACCTTCATCGTACAAAATAAACAACAATTTCATCATTTTTATCAACTTTACAGCGCCAACATAAATAGCAACATCAAATCCATCAACAAATTAATTAAAACGAACTACATGGTCAGAATCATCAATATCAATTTTACCAACATCAGAAAAAACTGTCACCAACCAAAATATCAAGTTCAACCTAAACACATGCATCATCATTATTTAAACTTCAGTGACAAAGTCAACACAGACACTATCAACAATACCCTCTACACAAATATCATCTAAACCATCAACATTAGCAACATAAACTACACCAAGAGCAACAACTATATCAACACAATCAAGAGCATCAACAACACCCAAACACATTAAGCGATAAAAGCAACCCAGACTATAAATAAAAGAAAAACAAACGATGAAGTCTTCAAACAACTAAAAATGAAAAGAGAACTGCTAAACATAATTCAAACAAGACAAATGAGATTTTTGGGGGGCATATTAAAAGACACAACAGCCTACTAAAAGTAATCTTGGAAGGGAAAATACAAGGTAAAAGAGGCAGACCACGACTAACATGGACGAGTAACATCAAAACATGGACAAGTCAGTCTTTGACAACCTGCACTATCAAAGCAAGAGACAGAGAGAGTGCGGAATGGCGCTCCATGGTAGCCAACCTTTGATGCCGAGACGGCACTCGATGATGATGATGAGACTATGTCATATTGCAAACGAAAGACATATTTGCGATCTAACGCCGACTGTAAGAGCTTGTCATAATACACATGACGTCATCAGGAACAGAGAGCGTGTGGTCGGGCCGATAACTTGTCTTGTTCTATACCAGGAGTCGGTTCAAATCACGCCAGGATTATATTTGTTTATGTTATGGGGGAGGGGAATAGAAACTTAGTCTCGAACACTTCGTGTCGGCTGCACTGGACAAACAACTTTTATTATCCGATCTCATCATTTTCTTTTACAATTTACATAGACTCTCAGAAAACCTTTATTTCACTTTCTTAACACTCTCGTTAATCTCTCTTAACACTCTCGTTACTCTCTGTGAACATCCTCGTTACTCTTTCATTGCGCCTGGCTACTCTCTCATAAGACCTTGCTACTCTCTCAGAACATCCTCGTTACTCTCTCATAACATCTTTGCTACTCTCTCAGAACACTCTTGTTACTCTCAGAACATTTTTGCTACTCTCTCAGAACTATTCGCTACTCTCACATATCACCTCTCTACTCTCTCAGAACGTTTTCGTTACTTTCTCAGAACACTCTCGTTACTCTCACAGAACATCTTCGCTACTCTCTCAGAACATCATCGAGATTCTCTCATAACACCTTGCTACTCACTCAGAACATCTTCGTTACTCTCTCAGATCACATGGCTACTCTCCCACAACACTCTCGTTACTCTCTCAGAACACCTTGCTACTCTCTCGCAACATTATCCTTGTTACTCTCACAGAACACTCTCGTTACTCTCTCCAAACATCGTCTTACTCTCTCCGAACACCTCGCTACTCTCCCAGAACACCCTCGTTACTCTCTCAGTGCACCCTCGTTACTCTTTTTATTTTTAAGATATTCCGAACATTCTTCTATAAAACCACAATTCTGTGGCGTCCAATAATTTTCTTACCTGTTGTCAAATTGTCCAGGATTCACTTCCATATATCAAGACTCGTCTCACATAACACACCTCAATTGTCAAAATCATCATATTTATATTTTAGTAAGGTATTTTTAATGCGGATATTTTTCTAATGGGCAAAAATTATATTCCCATATAATACCAATAAGATATAACACAACTGTATGTTAAGAATAACTCAGATATATTGTATGTTGGGAAATGTCATTTGAAAGTCTTGTACCAGATTGAAAGCCAAAGTATTTGCCCGAGACAAACATTCCAAATCTCGCGTCACGTTGACCATTGTCAAGACTTCGCTTCATCAGTCCGGATCAGAATTTGAAGTACAAACATCTAGCAAGCACGTGAGCACACTCTCAGATTACGTCACATCACTGGTTCTGTAAACAACAACAACGGAATCTGCCAATCAGTAAACACTCCACTCTGTTGTTCGCCAAAAATATAGGGGAGATAATTGTCATTCTCTGGTGGCAAACGCACACATGCTCGTGAGGTACTTCCTACCTTGTTCGAGGTTACCACTTACCATTTCAAAGTCTTCGCTTTATTGCTTATTTCTTACATGTTATATGTGTATCATTCTTGGATGCTATTAAAGATTACTTAATAGATTTCTTTCCCAAGGGAAATAACTAAATTGTACCAAGAGTACTTAATAAATTTCTTTCCCAAGGGAAATAACTAAATTGTACCAAGAGTACTTAATAAATTTCTTTCCCAAGGGAAATAACTAACTTGCATCAAGAGTACTTAATAGATTTCTTTTCCAAGGGAAATAACAAAATTGCACCAAGAGTACTTAATAGACTTCTTTCCCAAGGGAAATAACAAAATTGCACCAAGAGTACGTAATAAATTTCTTTCCCAAGGGAATAACAAAATTGCACCAAGAGTACTTAATAGACTTCTTTCCCAAGGGAAATAACTAAATTGCACCAAGAGTACTTAATAAATTTCTTTTCCAAGGGAAATAACAAAATTGCAACAAGAGTACTTAATAAATTTCTTTCCCAAGGGAAATAACAAAATTGCACCGAGAGTACTTAATAAATTTCTTTCCCAAGGGAAATAACTAAATTGCACCAAGAGTACTTAATAAATTTCTTTTCCAAGGGAAATAACTAAATTGCACAAAGAGTACTTATAAATTCTTTTCCAAGGGAAATAACTAAATTGCACCAAGAGTACTTAATAAATTTCTTTTCCAAGGGAAATAACTAAATTACACCAAGAGTACTTAATAAATTTCTTTCCCAAGGGAAATAACTAAATTGCACCAAGAGTACTTAATAAATTTCTTTTTCATGGGAAAGAACTAAATTTCACCAAGAATGCTTGATAGATTTATTTTCCAGAGGAAATAACTATTGCACTGTCCCGTTGACACCAACTGCTGTGTACAATATTGGTGCGTCCATTGCAGATCATAGATAAATAAATGGAACTCGACATAAATGGGAAAGGGACTTGATATAAACAGGAAAAAAATGCTTTATGTCGGTGGTGAGAGAGGAACGCAAATCGAGCTCTTAAGTGGGAAACAGAGGGTGAAAGAAAAAGAGGCGGATCTAGAGAAACAGTAGCAACTAACAATGAGGTGAGAGGCAATAACAGCAGGTATTAGTTCCCTTGCTAAAGATAGGAACTTACCCAAAACATATATATATATATATATATATATATATATATATATATATATGACAAATACTGTACGGATCCTGTGCAAAGTGTGACGTTTAATAGCAAAGATCGTTAGATAGAGATCGCACTATTTCTGTTCTATTTACTGTCTTCTGCTCGAAAGGGCAATCGATATATTGATTTGATACGGATTTGAAAAGTCAATCAATCAATATAAGACTCTACTATTGATAATGTCTTGCAGTGATCTATCTATCTTTCGTTCGCTTGATGTATTTTCTGCATCTGCAATGTCGTTTCCGCAATAAATATTACTGTCTTTTGTAATTCTTGCAGTGGCCCATATAGTTTTGTCTGTAGTGTTGTATATATGGGGCCAGTGAATTTTCCTCAGTCTACTATATTCAGTGCAGTCTTGAAGTATGTGTTCAGCAGTCTGGGGCGCCTGTCCACATGTACAAGTAGCTGAGGTGCCGATCTTGAATTGTGCATAGATGTGACTGTGGAGTCGATTGTGTCCTGTTCTGAGGCGTATATTGATAACTTGTTCCCATCTATTTATATTATGAAAGGCATCTTGATTTGGGACCTGTGGTCTTCTGACTGGTTATCTGCTTCTTCTGATAGTATGTAAGTGGTTCTAGCAGTGATACAATCAATGCATACATTGACAACCGATAGGTAAACACTCGGTATGAGTGTGCCACATTTTGTCTCATGTAATTCTCTGTGGCTGACTTGTGAACACATAGTGTCAGGGAGAAATGAAGAGACGTGATTCAACTTGAAGAGAAATTGTGGAACAGGGATAGTTACACGGGAAAAGTGCCAAATGCTAGTAAGTACTTCTGTTATTATGAGATGGTAGTAGTGTCTATCATACCTTGACACTCCATAGTTGGCCCAGACAAGAAAATCATGAAACTTCCATGAATTGAGAAAGTAGTAACGGTGAGCACTAGCCCCCTCACATCAGAACTCTGTTAACTACAACATTCAACACTTCAATTAAAAACTTCGTCAAATTCAAATAAAAATATACACGTGGATCAAAAGTGAATACTTGACTCTACTATCATTATCATCATCAAGTACCGCTCCTGTTGACGTAGGTGATCATGTCTCTCCACAACTTTCGATCTCGACAGTTCTTTATCCTTTCTGTTGTTAACCTTCTGCCAAGCCATTCTCTTAAACTGTCTGGTATTTCTCTTTGCTTCCCTCTATCTCTTCGTCTCCTCAATTTTTCCAGTTGTTATAATATATTCCAGTTGTTCTCTTCTCATTACATGGCCAAAAAATGATGATTGTTTCTTTCTAATATTGGAAATTAGCTCTTTTTTTGCTTTCACCTCTTTCAGAACATTTTCATTACTCTTTTTAGCTGTCCATGGTATTCTCAACATTCTTCTGTAAAACCACATTTCTACAGACTCTAGTGATTTATTGTCTGTTGAAAATAAAAAGCAGAATAGCTCACACCAAAATAGCATTACAGAAAATGTAAAATATCTTATGCAACAAATCTATGTCAATAGAAATGGGAAAGAGAGTTCATCAGTGCTATATAGAACCAATTCTGACCTATGGAAGCGAATCATGGACAGTAGGCAAACAAATGAAAAGACGATTAGAGGCTACAGAGATGGGATTTCTCAGAAGAATGTTACAAGTTCCCTGGACAGCTAAAAAGACCAATGAGGAAGTTTTCAAAGAGGCCCACACAAAAAGGCAGCTTCTAAAATACATCAGAAAGAAATAATCAACATTTTTCAGGCAAATCATGGGAAGAGGAAAGTTAGAATACTTGTTTACAATTGGCCAAATAAAAGGAAAGAGAGATCGCGGACGACAAAGAGAGAAAATACTGGATAGCTTGGTGTCATGGCATGGAAAACAGTCAACAACAGAACTGATACGATGCACTGTAGATAGAAGATTGTGGAAGGACATGATCGCCTACGTCAACCGGTATGGTACATGATGATGATTGTTAATACGTTGGAAGAAAGGGCTGCTCGGCCCCTTACCGCTTGCTCTAGAACGATACTAGTGGTGGCCACTAAAGCCTTGTCTCTTCATTATTTGTTGGGCATGATTGTAGCAGATGTTGCTAAACATTGTTCGTGCCAGTCACATTCATTCAGTTCCTTTCCTTCTTCTCCTTCCTCTTCTATCCTTCCTCTGCTGCCGTTGGCGTCGAGGGGAGAAACAATCTCCGATTCTTTGTTCTTCTGTTGGCCTCTTCTGATGTTATTCCTCCTAGTGACTCTAGTATTCCCTTTATCCATCTCTTTCTCGGTCTTCCTCTTAATCTGGCGTTTTCGTAGCATTTTTTTTATGGCTCTTTGATTCATTGTTAGTTCTTTGTTAGTTCCTTTCCTTGGAGTGTTGAAACGGTGGTAGTTCTGGTGTAGCCTGTTCGGAGTCTACCCATTGTTACTTGTTCTTTTCTGTTGAGCTGGTGGTAGACATCGTTTTTCTGGTGTTCGTTTGTTCATGTATTTTTTCCTGGCAAACCTGTTTGATTCCTCATAAGTTGTACTTGTATCTGACTGCTGTCATTGTCCACCTTCCTTTGCCAACGTCCTACATGTCTGCTTCATCTTTTCAGGAATATTGCAGTGAGATAGAATCTACTGGATCAGAATTCTTCCTCATCCCTGGCAGAGCTGCTAGAGTGTTTCTCTTAGATTATGCTGCGCATCCTTCGTTCTCATAACACTTCAGTGCTGTAAATACTGACAGAGCTTGTAGAGTGTTTCGCTTAGATTATTGAGGTCTGCGTTCCCATGACACTTCAGTGCCAAAAATACTGACAGAGCTTGTGTTAGAATTACTGTGTTTTTAAGTTTTCTCTTTCAATACGGTTTTAGCTACAGTTTTCAAATCTTCAACAGCAGTTTCTGCCTTTAATTTTCTTGAATACTTTCATACTACAGCACAGTGTTTTTTCTATGTTTTATTTTTTTTTAGACAAATATAGTTCCCTGCTTCTTTGTTATTCCTTGCATTAGTTGCTGATATATCTGTGCAGGCATGTGTCAGGAGCTGTTAGATCATATTTGTTTCTCCATATCTGATGTTTTTGTACTTCTTTGTTCTCCATTCTGCATGTGTATATGCCATACGCCGAGAATGCTCTCTACCTTAGTGAAGCGGTGTTTTCTCTACATTGGGGTGTTCGTATCTTGGGATAATTGATTTCAGTGACGTCATAGAGTTTATTGAGTCTACTTTCTGCATAGCTGGTAGTGTTTACAAAAAGTCTTCCAGCTTTGCTTTACTATCCTATAACCATTTATTGTGTAGTCGTTGAGATGATTAGTCGCAATGTTTCACCTTGAGTTGATGGGTCGCGCTGTTTCGTATGTCCTGTATCGGGTGTTGTTCCATTTCTATCCTCTTGTATAGTGTGTCTTGATGTTTATACCAGCAGTTATAAGTCTTCTGCTTGTAGTCCACCTGTACATTCTCCCACAAATAAGATGTCTGCCCATCTTAACTTCATTCCCTCTTTCCAAACTTGATCAAATGTCTTTTATAAGTCTACCTATATCTCCTATAGTACGTTTTTTTTTTCTTTTGAGAGGCATCTTCTGTTTCCTAGAGTCTGCAGCTGTTCTGTTTTTTTTTCTTTTTCAGCTGATCTATATTATTGTAAGCCATCTTGTTGTGTTATTATGTGTTTGCTTTCTTCCAGGTGTCACAGTCTGGTGTTAATCAAACGTTCCATTAGTTCTCCTTTATTGTGAGAATAGCATTTATGGATTTTCATTCGTTTGCAGTGATACCGGGGCCTACTATAACTATAGTTCTCCCACGCAGCTGAGCATATTGGCAGGTCCGTAGGCACACGGCTCTAATAGGTCGTTCTCCTTCTTTGGTGTTGGAGTTCATATTTTCCTTTTTTCCATACTTATCGTACAATTCCTCCTTTTCGGTTGTACTGAAATGTAAACAGTAACTTCTCTTCTGTTTTTGTGTCTAGTCCTATTAACATTTAATTTGTTACTCCAACTTGTATGTTCTTTTCTTTTTTTTCTAGAGCGATCTCATTATCACTTCCAGGACATGCCATCATGTGTTTCTCTGCTACAGAGTTAGTCTTGTCTTAGATTGTGTGTTCGTTACCTGTGGTATATCAATGTGACATGCTGGTATATCAATGTGACATGTTCTTATATCAATGTGACATGCTGGTATATCAATGTGACATGTTCCTATATATCAATGTGACATGTTCTTATATCAATGTGAAATGTTCTTATATCAATGTGACATGCCGGTATATCAATGTGACATGCTGATATATCAATGTGACATGTTTGTATATCTATGTGACATGCTGGTATATCTTGGTGACATGTTGGTATATCAATGTGACATGTTGGTATAACAATATGACATGCTGGTATATCAATGTGACGTTGGTATATCAATGTGACATGCTGGTATATCAATTCGACATGCTGGTATATCAATGTGACATGTTCTTATATCAAAATAACATGCTGGTATATCAATGTGACATGCTGGTATATCAATGTGACATGCTGGTATATCAATGTGACATGCTGGTATATCATTGTGACATGTTCTTATATCAATATGACATGCTGGTATATCAATGTGACATGTTGGTATATCAGTGTGACATGCTGGTATATCAATGTGGCATTCTGGTATATCAATGTGGCATTCTGGTATATCAATGTGACATGCTGGTATATCAATGTGACATTCTGTTATATCAATGTGATATTCTGGTATATCAATGTGACATTTTGGTATATATGAATGCGACATTGTGGTATATCAATGTCACATTCTGGTATATCAATGTCACATTCTGGTATATCAATGTCACATTCTGGTATATCAATGTCACATTCTGGTATATCAATGTCACATTCTGGTATATCAATGTCACATTCTGGTATATCAATGTGACATTCTGGTATATCAATGTGACATCCGAGAGCATTCGTGCTCTAACAGCACATCTGTGATTCTTTTCCCTGAGAGCATCTTGACTCGATGTTCTGTTTTGAAATATTTCCTGTTGTCACTTTCACTGTCTAAGGTATTTCCTGTTGTCACTTTCATTGTCTAAGGTATTTCCTGTTGTCACTTTCACTGTCTAAGGTATTTCCTGTTGTCACTTTCACTGTCTAAGGTATTTCCTGTTGTCACTTTCACTGTCTAAGGTATTTCCTGTTGTCACTTTCACTGTATAAGGTATTTCCTGTTGTCACTTTCATTGTCTAAGGTATTTCTTGTTGTCACTTTCATTGTCTAAGGTATTTCTTGTTTTCACTTTCATTGTCTAAGGTATTTCTTGTTGTCACTTTCACTGTCTAAGGTATTTCCTGTTGTCACTTTCATTGTCTAAGGTATTTCTTGTTGTCACTTTCATTGTCTAAGGTATTTCTTGTTTTCACTTTCATTGTCTAAGGTATTTCTTGTTGTCACTTTCACTGTCTAAGGTATTTCCTGTTGTCACTTTCATTGTCTAAGGTATTTCTTGTTGTCACTTTCACTGTCTAAAGTATTTCCTGTTGTCACTTTCACTGTCTAAGGTATTTCTTGTTGTCACTTTCACTGTCTAAGGTATTTCCTGTTGTCACTTTCACTGTCTAAGGTATTTCTTGTTGTCACTTTCACTGTCTAAGGTATTTCCTGTTGTCACTTTCATTGTCTAAGGTATTTCTTGTTTTCACTTTCATTGTCTAAGGTATTTCTTGTTGTCACTTTCTCTGTCTAAGGTATTTCTTGTTTTCACTTTCACTGTATAAGACCTTAATTTTTCCCCTCTTTCATGGTTCAGATTTTGTGTCTTTTCTCTCCAGTTTTTCCTTACAAGAAAAGAGAGTTCAACTGTGAGCTTAAGAACAATTAATAGTGAGAACTCAACAGTGAGCTTAAGAACAATTAATAGTGAGATCTCAACTGTGAGCTTAAGAACAATTAATAGTGAGAGATAAACTGTGAGCTTAAGAACAATTAATAGTGAGAGCTCAACAGTGAGCTTAAGAACAATTAATAGTGCGAGCTTATCTGTGAGCTTAAGAACATTTAATAGTGAGAACTCAACAGTGAGCTTAAGAACAATTAATAGTGAGATCTCAACTGTGAGCTTAAGAACAATTAATAGTGAGAGCTCAACTGTGAGCTTAAGAACACAATACAGATTGCAAGACTCTGAAGTTAAAGCCAAACATGAGGTATTATTATTTTTGTCGTATGTGCCGTCTTTGGACTATAAAGAACTAACTAACTAACTAACTAACTATCTAACTAACTAACTAACAATTTAATTGACTGACTGACTAACTAACTAAATAAGTAACTAACTAACTAAATAACTAACAATTTAATTGACTGACTGACTAACCAACTAAATAAGTAACTAACTAATTAACTAATTCTTTTGGTTCTTTGGTTATGGAAGGCCCCGGTGTCACTGCAAACGAATTAAAAATCCATAATTGCTCAACCGCCCGTGCCAGTGGAATCATCCGAATTACTAACTCATCTCTCAAACAAAGAATGGTAGCTGTAGTTTCCATCACATCAGTCTCAGCACACGCCAAATGACATAAGGCGAAACCGCACAGAAAGTGAACACAGTAAACTGTTCCCTGTCATACGATAATATCATTCATCGTAAACAATTATAATATTGAAACATGATCAAAACGGATGAAACACACAGCTCGCGGTGTGCACAGAGTACCTAACTCAGTAGCTCCTGCAACAAGCCGGACTTGGAATATGAGGAAACTGCAACAAGGAACACTTTCATACATAGTCTTCAATCGTTTCTGCCGCCTATCCACCATATTGACCAGAAGTTAGCTATTAACTAACTTAACTATCTAACTTAACTAACTTACTAACTAATTACGTAACTATCTAATTAACGAACTATAGCTCGTTTCAAATCACGTTGTCAACTTCAAAACGCTATTGCTCAGTAACCGTTTGTTAAAAACTGTTGAAATTTTCCAAATGTTATTAGAATGCAAAAGACCCTTTAAATGTATATTTAACAAATATCTTGCAGCTGCAGTTTTCTTAAAGCGGCGAATTTCTTTTGTGTTTGTCAAAATTGTAAATTGTGAACCCCTAAATAATAGAAATTACCGTAGTTGCTGGTCTGTGATTAATTTTCACTAGGTAAAGGCGTGGCCGTAATGGGGAATAACTGAATAAGGAAAAACACCAGGAGAATTATTGTCTTCTCAGTTCGAGGAGGGACGATAATATCAAGGTATACCTGTATGTCCAATGTTCATAGTTGTGTGGTCCTGAAAAGGACCGTTTGTTGAACTAATTTAAGGTAATTTAGGGGCCAACATTGTGGGGGCTATATACTTTCATTCTGAATCAGACGAGTCTAAAAGATTAATAACTGTTTGGGGTTGAACATTCCACAAACCATCATTTTTCCAATATTTCTCTACCTGTTTTAAGACGTGGTGTTCACATTTAGCCCAATAATCTTTGTCTATATTTAATAAAGCGAGATTAGCAAGAGTCTTTACATTGCATATTTTGAATGTTGTATTTTCATCTGCCACTTGTCCTTTTAATTTTGCCCAGATTAGTTCTATTGGATTTAAATGAGCATGGTAAGGTGGCAGCCTCAAACTTATATGACCGTGCTCTTGGATAATCTTATCTATTTTAAAAAATCTTTGTCCTTTGTTTTTGCTTTACTAGAGATAGTAATTCAGGTTTTAAGTACATGTTATTAAATTGTATGTGCTCCTTTGTGAGCCATATCTTAATAACATATTTTGTACTGGATGACGTCGGGACGTTATCTTCAAGTGCAACAATGTTGTGGTACTCTGCATTGTCCATTATTAGGCAAGATGGTCGATCTAGTGCTGGGAGAACAGAATTTTCAATCCAATGTCTAAATATGTGACCATTCATCTCAGAGTGATAATCCCGATTGTCTATGGATTTTGAAAGAAAAATGAGCTCTGCATTCTGTATTAGTCCATGTTGTCGACTACCTGCATGAGCAATTATCAAGCGCTGTCCTTTGCTGCTAGGCATTAATCTCTTAATCTTTCCATCTGATGACTGCTATTCCCTTTGGTTAATGTGGTGAGCATTGATCCATGTTTCATCCAAGTACACAATATCATAACCTTGCTTGCGCACCTCTTTTACTTCACGTAAGTACTTGCTTCTCATGACTACTATATGTGGCTTCTCACAGATGATGTTTCGTCTATTGGAATACTTTCTGAATGTAAAGCCTGCAGCTCTCACATTCCTCCATAATGTAGACTTTGATATTTCAATACTATTGTTCTTTTTCAGCGAAACTTTTAATTTTCTTATTGTAACAGTTTCATTCATACCCAACATTTTGCGAATTTCACTTCTAATAAGTTCACTGTCGACATTATCCAACATTTTTGCTCTTCCTTGTGATTTTGTATATTTTGAACATTGACGGTCACGTGCTTGAATCCAGCGATTAAATGACCGTTTAGATAAATCCAAAATGTGTCTTGTCCTATTCTCAGGGTTTTCTAAGAATGAAATAATCTTCCTCGTTTAGCCTCTTTGCAAAAATAGTCATACATTTTTATTGCGATGTTTTGTAAACTGCAGAATTTCATTTTAAGACTCATGATCAATGTTATCGTTCCACGTCTACACCTATGAATGAACGGAAATGGAACACACAATTTCTCGTGTTTTTTTAAAAGTGTCTAATTGTGTCAAAAAACCACGGCGAAAGCGTGAAAACGCGTCAATTTAACCGTGTATGGATTTTTACTCGCTATTTTTAACTTAAAATACTGTAAACATTAAGTTTGACTACATCAATGGGTCGTTATAAATTTATATAAATCAAATAAGCAACAATAACAACCAAATGTTTTTTTAAATGAAATTAATTCCCTGTTGGGTTCTAATCATTATAACTCTACATGCAAATTTTGAACAACTTACAACAAGAGGTTAACAAGCTATCGATTTTAAAAGTTGGGCACGAGTATGAAACAAGCTATAGTTAACTAACTAACTTAGCTAACTTAATTACTTAACTAACTAACTTAACTCTCTAACTACCTGATTAACTAACAAACTAATTAACCAAACTAACTAACTAATTAACTAAACTAACTAACTAATTAGCTAAACTAACTAATTAACTAAACTAACTAATTAACTAGACTAACCAACTAATTAACTAGACTAACTAACTAATTAACTAAACTAACTAACTAATTAACTAAAATAACTAACTAATGAACTAAACTAACTAATTAACTAAACTAACTAACTAATTAACTAAACTAACTAACTAATTAACTAGACTAACTAACTAATTAACTAAACTAACTAACTAATTAACTAAACTAACTAACTAATTAACTAAACTAACTAACTAATTAACTAAACTAACTTATTAAGTAGACTAACTACCTGATTAACTAACGAACTAATTAACCAAACTAACTAATTAACTAAAATAACTAATTAATTAACTAAACTAACTAACTAATTAACTAAAATAAGTAATTAATTACCTAAACTAACTAAATAATTAACTAAACTAATTAATTAAACTAACTAACTAATTAACTAAACTAACTAATTAACTAAACTAACTAACTAATTAACTAAACTAACTAATTATAACTAGACTAACTAACTAATTAACTAGACTAACAAACTAATCAACTAGACTAACTAACTGATTAACTATGTTCATAGTGATAAGCTTCCCCTCTGGTTAGATCGCTGGCATCACACTCTGTTCATTCTGTTCTCTAGTTCTTGTAGGTAATTGTAGTTCTTCCGTTCAGTATGGCTTGTAATTTTTATAATATTCATCGGATTCGACTCTCAATGATTGCCTACAGCATTGTTAAGGCTTTCAATCATTGCCTTAATTTTGTTGATGCCATCGCTGATCGCTTTGCAGTACTGGTCAGATAGCTTAGTAAATTTATCCTAAAATGCTTCTTGTCATTAAAAGTGTCGAACTCTTTGTATCTTGGGGATGTGTTTCAGGCTTATCAGCAGCTTGTGGTCACTACCAGCTTGATTGGGATGTGGTCACTACCAACTTGATTGGAATGTGGTCACTACCAGCTTGATTGGGATGTGGTCACTACCAGCTTGATTTAGATGTGGTCACTACCAGCTTGATTGGGATGTGGTCACTACCAGCTTGATTGGGATGTGGTCACTACCAGCTTGATTGGGATGTGGTCACTACCAACTTGATTGGAATGTGGTCACTACCAGCTTGATTGGGATGTGGTCACTACCAACTTGATTGGGATGTGGTCACTACCAACTTGATTGGGATGTGGTCACTACCAGCTTGATTGGGATGTGGTCACTACCAACTTGATTGGGATGTGGTCACTACCAACTTGATTGGGATGTGGTCACTACCAACTTGATTGGGATGTGGTCACTACCAACTTGATTGCGATGTGGTCACTACCAACTTGATTGGAATGTGGTCACTACCAGCTTGATTGGGATGTGGTCACTACCAACTTGACTGGAATGTGGTCACTACCAACTTGATTGGTATGTGGTCACTACCAACTTGATTGGAATGTGGTCACTACCAGCTTGATTGGGATGTGGTCACTACCAGCTTGATTGGGATGTGGTCACTACCAGCTTGATTGGGATGTGGTCACTACCAGCTTGATTGGGATGTGGTCACTACCAGCTTGATTGGGATGTGGTCATTACCAACTTGATTGGGATGTGGTCACTACCAACTTGATTGGTATGTGGTCACTACCAACTTGATTGGAATGTGGTCACTACCAGCTTGATTGGGATGTGGTCACTACCAGCTTGATTGGGATGTGGTCACTACCAGCTTGATTGGGATGTGGTCACTACCAGCTTGATTGGGATGTGGTCACTACCAACTTGATTGGGATGTGGTCACTACCAGCTTGATTGGGATGTGGTCACTACCAGCTTGATTGGGATGTGGTCACTACCAGCTTGATTGGGATGTGGTCACTACCAACTTGATTGGGATGTGATCACTACCAGCTTGATTGGGATGTGGTCACTAGCAACTTGATTGGGATGTGGTCACTACCAGCTTGATTGGGATGTGGTCACTGCAAACTTGATTGGGATGTGGTCACTATAAGCATGATTGGGATGTGGTCACTATAAGCAAGATTGGGATGTGGTCACTACCAACTTGATTGGGACGTGGTCACTACCAGCTTGATTGGGATGTGGTCACTACCAACTTGATTGGGATGTGGTCACTACCAGCTTGATTGGGATGTGGTCACTACCAGCTTGATTGGGATGTGGTCACTACCAGCTTGATTGGGATGTGGTCACTACAAACTTGATTGGGATGAGGTCACTACCAGCTTGATTGGGATGTGGTCACTACCAACTTGATTGGGATGTGGTCACTACCAGCTTGATTGGGATGTGGTCACTAGCAACTTGATTGGGATGTGGTCACTACCAGCTTGATTGGGATGTGGTCACTGCAAACTTGATTGGGATGTGGTCACTATAAGCATGATTGGGATGTGGTCACTATAAGCAAGATTGGGATGTGGTCACTACCAACTTGATTGGGACGTGGTCACTACCAGCTTGATTAGGATGTGGTCACTACCAACTTGATTGGGATGTGGTCACTACCAGCTTGATTGGGATGTGGTCACTACCAGCTTGATTGGGATGTGGTCACTACCAGCTTGATTGGGATGTGGTCACTACCAACTTGATTGCGATGTGGTCACTACCAGCTTGATTGGGATGTGGTCACTACCAACTTGATTGGGATGTGGTCACTACCAGCTTGATTGGGATGTGGTCACTACCAACTTGATTGGGATGTGGTCACTACCAACTTGATTGGGATGTGGTCACTATAAGCATGATTGGGATGTGGTCACTACCAGCTTCATTGGTCTATGGTCACTACCAGCTTTACTAGTCTGTAGTAAATACCAGCTTGATTGGTCTGTGGTCACTACCAGCTTTACTGGTCTGTAGTAACTACCAGACTGATTGGTCTATGGTCACCACCAGCTTTACTGTCTGTAATAATTAGTAAAGGGTTAAGGCATACAAATGCGAAGCTGCAGTATCGCTGACCCCGAGAGGTATGAATGTATCACACTCATACGCATAGTTTCCTTTTGGTGGCTCCTTCCCTTTTGCATAATCTTCTCTACTACACATATATGGGTTCTTTGGTCTACTTACTATGCCATGCTTTTTATAGTTCTTCTCCTCTAGTCCCTTATGAGACACTTCGGTTTTCTCCTCTATACTTTTTTTTTTCTGTGCTCCTTACCCCTCATTTGTTTTTATTGTACCCCACTCTCAGACATCTCACTCTTACCGTCTTTTTACATCTGTTAGTCTAGTATTCGATTCTTTCTCCTTTGTGTTTGCACACTGACCCCTGTGTGAACTCCTCTGGTTCTGTGTACATTTACGCACTTTTTTGCACGTTTCTCGACGTTCACTACAGCCACACTTGGTTACGATTTCATTTTGGATTTGACAGGATAGTTTTATTTATTTTGTTTTCTTTAACACATTTCGATTGTTTTTTGTTTTGGTTGTTTCGTTATTAGTTTTGTCTGTGTGTTTTTTTTGTTTGTTCCTGATGAAGGCCTATTGAGCCGAAACGTTGTTTAGTCTGTGTCGTCCACTTGTCACGTAAAGCTTCTTACATGCCATTTTTTTATTTTTTTATTTCTTCTGTAATAACTACCAGCTTGATTGGTCTATGGTCACTACCAGCTTTACTGGTCTGTAATAACTACCAGCTTGATTGGTCTATGGTCACTACCAACTTTACTGGTCTGTAATAACTACCAGCTTGATTGGTCTATGGTCACTACCAGCTTTACTGGTCTGTAATAACTACCAGCTTGATTGGTCTATGGTCACTACCAGCTTTACTGGTCTGTAATAACTACCAGCTTGATTGGTCTATGTTTACCACCAGTTTGATTAGTTTGTAGTAACTACCAGCTTGTTGGTCAAGAAAATGTCACTTAATTTTGTAATGTCGATCCCCTGTTGTGATATCCCAAGAAAAGAAGTCGGTACCCATTTAAATTTGGGTGCAGCTGGAAGTCGTCAATCAGAAACAACCGAATCTCCTGTCCTTAGTAGCCCAGTTCACTGTGGACTGGGCGGTCTAGTGGTAAGACTTCCACATCAGGACAAGAAGGTCATTGGTTTTATTCCCATCACAGGCGCCCCCACCCCGACGATGGGGGATTTAGAAAAAATGGGTCTGTTGTTTCTTCGTGGCTTTACCCTAACCTTGTCTCTGGGTAGTGAGATCGATGTCTAGTCCTCTCTGGGTAGTGAGATCCGATGTCTAGTCCTCTCTGGGAGTGAGATCCGATGTCTAGTCCTCTCTGGGTAGTGAGATCGGATGTCAAGCCCTCTCTGGGTAGTGAGATCCGATGTCTAGCCCTCTCTGGGTAGTGAGATATGATGTCTAGCCCTCTCTGGGTAGTGAGATCCGATGTCTAACCCTATCTGGGTAGTGAGATCCGATGTCTAGCCCTCTCTGGGTAGTGAGATCTGATGTCTAGCCCTCTCTGGGTAGTGAGATCCGATGTCTAGCCCTCTCTGGGTAGTGAGATCTGATGTCTAGCCCTCTCTGGGTAGTGAGATCCGATGTCTAGCCCTCTCTGGGTAGTGAGATCTGATGTCTAGCCCTCTCTGGGTAGTGAGATCCGATGTCTAGCCCTCTCTGGTAGTGAGATCTAATGTCTAGTCTTCTTTGGGTAGTGAGATCTAATGTCTAGTCCTCTTTTAGTAGTGAGATCTAATGTCTAGTCCTCTCTGGGTAGTGAGATCTAATGTCTAGTCCTCTTATGGGTTGTGAGATCTAATGTCTAGTCCTCTAATGGGTAGTGAGATCTAATGTCTAGTCCTCTTATGGGTTGTGAGATCTAATGTCTAGTCCTCTTATGGGTAGTGAGATCTAATGTCTAGTCCTCTTATGGGTATGAGATCTAATGTCTAGTCCTCTTTGGGTAGTGAGATCTAATGCCTAGTCCTCTTTTAGTAGTGAGATCTAATGTCTAGTCCTCTCTGGGTAGTGAGATCTAATGTCTAGTCCTCTTATGGGTTGTGAGATCTAATGGCTAGTCTTATTTGGGTAGTGAGATCTAATGTCTAGTCCTCTCTGGGTAGTGAGATCTAATGTCTAGTCCTCTCTGGGTATTGAGATCTAATTTCTAGTTCTCTAGGATAAGGGGGAAAACAGGAGGTCTCAAGTGCAAATGCGCACGTTAAAGAACTCTTGACAGTTAAAATCGAAAAGAGTAGGTCATAATGGCCGCTGTCCAGGCAAAATCTAACTATGCCAAAATGGATATCTCGGGCCGTGAGGTGCAGATACTCCGACTTTACATTAGCGGCACAACTTATCCATGCCCACTTAACGGGTAAGAGGAAGAGGAAGCAGAAGAGAAAGATGATGAAGATGAAGGAGAAGATGATGATGATAATGACGATGTAGAAGAGGTAGAAGGGGAAGAAGAAAAGTCCAGTTCACTAACCACAGAACTGCACCTTCTCTCACGTGTAATGTAAGCACTACATTATGTCGTACTTTTGCTGGACAAATCTGTAGATTTCAGACACTATGTTCTGCTTTAATGTTCTTTTTTAACAGCTAGTAGGTATATCCCTTATTCTCCCAGCCACGAGGCATAGCTGCCTAGGTCTGTTTCTTTAGATGTGCCCCGTGCCCTTACCTGAGTCAACCACCTGAACACGCAGGCCATCACAAGGCAGGCACTTCTTGACCTCCACTGACCGAGAGAGGGCACGAGGGCAGCTTTATAATGAACCCTTCGTGTGGTTTGAGTGTCCATAATGGCGAGGCTTAGCTGAAATCTGTCTGTAAGGATTTGGTCCTGTCGTGGTTTGACATCTTCCATTCAATCATGGGCCAAGAAATGTCGATTTGATAGCAACATAAAGTCATGTCAGAGAATGTCGGCACACAGACTCGCTTTGCTTGAGCACAGACAACTGTCCACAACTGAACTTGAGCGTCACAAGATGTCCTGGACTTTTCTCGTCGTTTATTGTTGGCCTTTGTATGTGGTTTCTGGAGTGGATTTAAAGATAATGCGAGACAATGATTTCAAGATAATGGGAGACAATGATTTGAAGATAATGGGAGACAATGATTTGAAGATAGATAATGGAAGACAATGATTTGAAGATAATGGGAGACAATGATTTGAAGATAATGGGAGACAATGATTTGAAGATAATGGGAGACAATGATTTGAAGATAATGGGAGACAATGATTTGAAGATAATGGAAGACAATGATTTGAAGATAATGGAAGACAATGATTTGAAGATAATGCGAGACAATGATTTGAAGATAATGCGAGACAATGATTTGAAGATAATGCGAGACAATGATTTGAAGATAATGCGAGACAATGATTTGAAGATAATGCGAGACAATGATTTGAAGATAATGCGAGACAATGATTTGAAGATAATGCGAGACAATGATTTGAAGATAATGGAAGACAATGATTTGAAGATAATGCGAGACAATGATTTGAAGATAATGGAAGGCATTGATTTGAAGATAATGCGAGACAATGATTTGAAGATAATGGAAGACAATGATTTGAAGATAATGGGAGACAATGATTTGAAGATAATGGGAGACAATGATTTGAAGATAATAGGAGACAATGATTTGAAGATAATGGAAGACAATGATTTGAAGATAATAGGAGACAATGATTTGAAGATAATGGGAGACAATGATTTGAAGATAATGGGAGACAATGATTTGAAGATAATGGAAGACAATGATTTGAAGATAATGCGAGACAATGATTTGAAGATAATGGAAGACAATGATTTGAAGATAATGGAAGACAATGATTTGAAGATAATAGGAGACAATGATTTGAAGATAATGGGAGACAATGAATTGAAGATAATGGGAGACAATGATTTGAAGATAATGGAAGACAATGATTTGAAGATAATGGGAGACAATGATTTGAAGATAATGGGAGACAATGATTTGAAGATAATAGGAGACAATGATTTGAAGATAATGGGAGACAATGATTTGAAGATAATAGGAGACAATGATTTAAAGATAATGGGAGACAATGATTTGAAGATAATAGGAGACAATGATTTGAAGATAATAGGAGACAATGATTTGAAGATAATGCGAGACAATGATTTGAAGATAATAGGATACAATGATTTGAAGATAATAGGAGACAATGATTTGAAGATAATGGGAGACAATGATTTGAAGATAATGGAAGACAATGATTTGAAGATAATAGGAGACAATGATTTGAAGATAATGGGAGACAATGATTTGAAGATAATGGGAGACAATGATTTGAAGATAATGGAAGACAATGATTTGAAGATAATGGAAGACAATGATTTGAAGATAATGCGAGACAATGATTTGAAGATAATGCGAGACAATGATTTGAAGATAATGCGAGACAATTATTTGAAGATAATGCGAGACAATGATTTGAAGATAATGCGAGACAATGATTTGAAGATAATGGAAGACAATGATTTGAAGATAATGCGAGACAATGATTTGAAGATAATGCGAGACAATGATTTGAAGATAATGCGAGACAATTATTTGAAGATAATGCGAGACAATTATTTGAAGATAATGCGAGACAATGATTTGAAGATAATGCGAGACAATGATTTGAAGATAATGCGAGACAATGATTTGAAGATAATGGAAGACAATGATTTGAAGATAATGGAAGACAATGATTTGAAGATAATAGGAGACAATGATTTGAAGATAATGGGAGACAATGATTTGAAGATAATGGAAGACAATGATTTGAAGATAATAGGAGACAATGATTTGAAGATAATGGGAGACAATGATTTGAAGATAATGGGAGACAATGATTTGAAGATAATGGAAGACAATGATTTGAAGATAATGGAAGACAATGATTTGAAGATAATGGAAGACAATGATTTGAAGATAATGCGAGACAATGATTTGAAGATAATGCGAGACAATTATTTGAAGATAATGCGAGACAATGATTTGAAGATAATGCGAGACAATGATTTGAAGATAATGGAAGACAATGATTTGAAGATAATGCGAGACAATGATTTGAAGATAATGCGAGACAATGATTTGAAGATAATGCGAGACAATTATTTGAAGATAATGCGAGACAATTATTTGAAGATAATGCGAGACAATGATTTGAAGATAATGCGAGACAATGATTTGAAGATAATGCGAGACAATGATTTGAAGATAATGGAAGACAATGATTTGAAGATAATGGAAGACAATGATTTGAAGATAATGCGAGATAATGATTTGAAGATAATGCGAGACAATGATTTGAAGATAATGCGAGACAATGATTTGAAGATAATAGGAGACAATGATTTGAAGATAATGGGAGACAATGATTTGAAGATAATGGAAGACAATGATTTGAAGATAATGGAAGACAATGATTTGAAGATAATGGAAGACAATGATTTGAAGATAATGCGAGACAATGATTTGAAGATAATGCGAGACAATGATTTGAAGATAATGCGAGACAATTATTTGAAGATAATGCGAGACAATTATTTGAAGATAATGCGAGACAATGATTTGAAGATAATGCGAGACAATGATTTAAGATAATGCGAGACAATGATTTGAAGATAATGGAAGACAATGATTTGAAGATAATGGAAGACAATGATTTGAAGATAATGCGAGACAATGATTTGAAGATAATGCGAGACAATGATTTGAAGATAATGCGAGACAATGATTTGAAGATAATGGAAGACAATGATTTGAAGATAATGGAAGACAATGATTTGAAGATAATGCGAGACAATGATTTGAAGATAATGGAAGGCAATGATTTGAAGATAATGCGAGACAATGATTTGAAGATAATGCGAGACAATGATTTGAAGATAATGCGAGACAATTATTTGAAGATAATGCGAGACAATTATTTGAAGATAATGCGAGACAATGATTTGAAGATAATGCGAGACAATGATTTAAGATAATGCGAGACAATGATTTGAAGATAATGGAAGACAATGATTTGAAGATAATGGAAGACAATGATTTGAAGATAATGGAAGACAATGATTTGAAGATAATGGAAGACAATGATTTGAAGATAATGCGAGACAATGATTTGAAGATAATGCGAGACAATGATTTGAAGATAATGCGAGACAATGATTTGAAGATAATGGAAGACAATGATTTGAAGATAATGGAAGACAATGATTTGAAGATAATGCGAGACAATGATTTGAAGATAATGGAAGGCAATGATTTGAAGATAATGCGAGACAATGATTTGAAGATAAGAAGAGGAAGAAGAATAGTAATTTAAGATTATTAGAAGAAAAAAACCAACATAAGCATAATAGAAGGAAAAAATAATAATAGAAGAAAAGTAATATAAAAATAATAAAATAAGTAAAGTAATAACGGAATATTAGTAGAAGTAGAAAAGTAATATAAGAATAATAAAAAGAAAATAAAGAACATTAGAAAAGAAAAGAAATAATTTTTAAAAAGTAGCAGTAGAATAGTAGGAGAAGGTTAGTAATATAAAAATAATGGAAAAGCAATCAACTGTGATGAATAATTGAAGAGGAGGAGGAGAAGGAGGAGGAAGAGGGTAGAAGGAGGAGGAGAAAAAGAAGAGGAAGAAAAGACATGTATGATATAATCGAAGAATAATATATATATATAAGAATAGTAGAACAGACATTTAAGATATACAGCGGGAAAAAAATAAGTAGAATTTGAAGAAGGGAAGAGGAAATATGATGCTGAAGAAGAAGTAGACATTGAAGATAAAAGAAAGATTAATGGTAATATGAGATCGTAGAAATAAGATAGGGGCAATTAAAACAAATATGTCGATGGTTTATCAAGGGCCTGCTGTTGTTAAAAGTGGGGGTTAGTCAACGAGAAGAGATGTGATAGATGCAAGGCTGTAACTATGGAAACCTATCTCTGTTTCCTTCCTTCAAGTTAGCTACGTTATCCAAGAGTTATCTGCCCGTCATCCTGTCCAATTAATCTTGGCGAGAGTTCGTTGCCCATTAGTGTTTACTGTCTCAACAACAATTAAGACGGTACAAACGTTAGCGTCTCAGACGTCTCTACCGACGCTAATTGCGTTAGTCAGGTCTTAGATTTCACACTTTATTTTTACACAATTAATGAATGTACTTTTTCATTACTCTTATATGACGTGAAGACTGGAGACCGCGGAGTTCCACAGCTTCACCATCATTGCTACTGATTTATATCAAATATCATCTGTCTCTTCACCATCATTGCTACTGATTTATATCAAATATCATCTGTCTCTTCACAATCATTGCTACTGATTTATATCAAATATCATCTGTCTCTTCACCATCATTGTTACTGATTTATATCAAATATCATCTGTCTTTTCACCATCATTGCAACTGATTTATATCAAATATCATCTGTCTCTTCACCATCATTGCTACTGATTTATATCAAATATCATCAGTCCTCTTCACCATCATTGCTACTGATTTATATCAAATATCATCAGTCTCTTCACCATCATTGCTACTGATTTATATCAAATATCATCTGTCTCTTCACAATCATTGCTACTGATTTATATCAAATATCATCTGTCTTTTCACCATCATTGCTACTGATTTATATCAAATATCATCAGTCTCTTCACCATCATTGCTACTGATTTATATCAAATATCATCAGTCTCTTCACCATCATTGCTACTGATTTATATCAAATATCATCTGTCTCTTCACAATCATTGCTACTGATTTATATCAAATATCTTCCGTCTCTTCACAATCATTGCTACTGATTTATATCAAATATCATCTGTCTCTTCACAATCATTGCTACTGATTTATATCAAATATCTTCCGTCTCTTCACCATAATTGCTACTGATTTATATCAAATATCATCTGTCTCTTCACCATCATTGCTACTGATTTATATCAAATATCATCCGTCTCTTCACAATCATTGCTACTGATTTATATCAAATATCATCTGTCTCTTCACCATCATTGCTACTGATTTATATCAAATATCATCCGTCTCTTCACAATCATTGCTACTGATTTATATCAAATATCATCTGTCTCTTCACCATCATTGCTACTGATTTATATCAAATATCATCAGTCTCTTCACAATCATTGCTACTGATTTATATCAATATAATCTGTCTCTTCACCATCATTGCAACTGATTTATATCAAATATCATCCGTCTCTTCACCATCATTCATCATCATCATTGAGTGCCATCTCCGCAACGAAGGTTGGCTACTATGGAGCGCCATTCTGCTCTATCTCTTGCTTTGATAGTGCAGCTTGTCATAGGCTGACATGTCCATCTTTTGGTGTTACTCGTCCATGTTAGTCTTGGTCTGCCTCTGCCTCTTTTATCTTGTATTTTCCACTCCAAGATTACTTTTAGTAGGTTGCTGTGTCTTTTAACATGGCCCAAAAATCGCATTTGTCACCATCATTACTACTGATTTATATCAAATCTCATCTATCTCTTCATCATCATCATTATTACTGATTTTGGACTTCCGGTCCCAAGATGGTGGAATGGAGTTTATGTTCTCTCGACCGCTGTAGGATTTACATTTGGGGTTATAGGCGGTTTACGTCAACACATTGAGTGCTGTTCAATGGACGTCGATGGAATTGTTTGACGCCAATTATTTACATATTACAACGCATTAATATGGACTGCTCTGCCAAGTCAACCGAAGGTTTCACTTTGGAGATTTTGTATCATCGTTACGGTGATGCGTGCGTTGTTGGCTGTATTCACAAGAGTAATCGGGAATTTATGGGCGCAGCCATTGTTGTGTGTGCTACGTCATCATGATCATCATCATCACGTGCCATACCGGTTGGCGTAGGCGATCATGTCCCTCCACAATCTTCTATCCACAGTTCATCGTATCAGTTCTGTTGTTGACTGTTTTCCATGCCATGACACCAAGCTATCCAGTATTTTCCCTCTTTGTCGTCCGCGATCTCTCTTTCCTTTTATTTTGCCAGTTGTAACCAAGTATTCCAACTTTCCTCTTCTCATAAAGTGCCCGAAAAATGTTGATAATCATCAGGATGGCTGATCGTAAATCCTTACTCCGGCCGTACGCTAATAATGAAGGGCGAAATGACGGAGTTTTGTTCATGGCGTTGCAGCCCCGGTGTAACTCCAGAAGTTTCATGTTAGTCAGGGGGGAATTTGTCTAGATTCAAGAGGGCTGCTGTGAGATCGAGGTGGACATGTGAACTGGTTTATAATTTCACAAATTCACATTGCAGGGAGATCTTACCGTCTTTTGTTCCATGTGCGATGGGAATAAAACGACGACTAATTGTGTTTCATGTGTTCAGATTTGGAGACTAAAACGATGTCCTAATATCATCAAGCGCTATACATTTTTTTTTAAAATGTGACAATTAACATTTTCAGAAAGAAGTGAGCTTTCGGTCAATATGGTGGATAGGCGGCGGGAACCGTTAAAATCTGTGTCTGAAAAGTGTTCCTTGTTTGCAGTTTCCTCATATTCCAAGTCCGGCTTGTTGCATGAGCTACTGAGTGGAGTGTTCTGTGCACGCCGTGAGCTGTGCGTTTCAACCGTTTTAATCGTGTTTCGATATTCCGATTGCTTACGGTGAATGATGATATAGTATGACAGGGAACAGATGGCTATGTTCACTTTCTGTGCGGTTTCGCCTTTTGTCGTTTGGCGTGTGCTGAGACTGCTATGAAAGGGACTACAGTTAACTTTCTTTGTTTGGGAGATGAGTTAGTAATTCGGATGATTCCACTGGTACGGACGGTTGAGCAATTATGGATTTTAGTTCGTTGGCAGCGATACAGGGGCCTTCCATAACCATAACCATACTATTGATGTATATAAAATATCTATCTCTTCACCATCATTACTACTGATTTATATCAAATCTCATCTATCTCTTCACCATCATTACTACTGATTTATAGCAAATCTCATCTATCTCTTCACCATCATTGCTACTGATTTATAGCAAATCTCATCTATCGCTTCACCATCATTGTTACTGATTTCTATCAAATATCATCTATCTGTCTGTGATTCTCATCATTGTTCTGTTTGAGTGTCTAGGTTACGTTCTCCTTCTTATTCCTGTCCCCTCTCCTATATCTCAGCCTCTCTCCTCCCATATCCCTACTTCTCCTATATCCTACATATCCTCCATTATCTCTATTACTCCTCACATATCCTACCACTCCTATATCCAACCTCTCCTCCATTATCTCTATTACCACTCCCATATCCTACTTCTCTATTATCCTACAACTCCTTCATTATCTCTATTACTTCTCCATATCTCTACCTCTCCTCCTAAATCCCTTCCTCTTTATCAATACCTCATTCTCTGTATGCGCCCTACTACTCTATATCATCCTCCCTTCCACTTTCTCGTTGTTCCTAGAAGCACACTTCTAACTTCCCCTCCTTCCTCCCCTTTCTCTCTAGAAGACAAACTAAATGATCGTATGTTTGTCCAGACAGAAACAACGCAGTCAACCCAACAGTGAAATTGGGTACCTACTGCGTAGAGCTAGACAAGTAAGATCACCGTCAAAGACATCACTGACCACTTCGCTACTTTGGCTCTTCCTTCAATAAGGATTAGTTCGTTGTTGAATTTGACATACAATACTCCGAGCAAACCCTTTGACGCTCAGTCTCGCTCAGCAGAAATCGAAGCGTCTTCAGTAGCTCGCTGGCTATTCACACCCATCCTTAGCCTGCCCATTTATAGACAATTTAAAAATTCATGCCCAAACAAAACATCATTTTTGTGAGAAACTGTTTGGCACAATGTCGTCATTTTTGGCATGCAGTCTTAGATTTTCCTGGACCTGAAGAATTTGGAAATATTAAGCTCAATGTGAAGTAGATTTTGCAAATATGAATATTTCTTATATAAATTGTGTAAAAAAAAAAAGTGGTATGCAAGAAACATTAGATTTGACAGTACTACACATCACACATTACAATGTCACGGTTATGGGCTCTATTTTATATTCTGGTAAGGTGAACGCTGTCTTCGGCTCGATTAGCCTCGTGATATTTCCCGGCACACTCAGCTTCTTCTATCATACTAATGGTGACGTTCTTTCACTTCGCGCAAGCTTCCTTTGTGCCAGTGACAACCACTTGGATGACTAACACATGGATGATCTAAAAGATGGATAACTAACACATGGATGACTAAAACATGGATGACTAACGCATGGATGACTAAAACATGGATTACTAAAACATGGATGACCAACTCATGGATGACTAACACATGGATGACTAACACATGGATAACTAACACATGGATGACTAACACATGGATGACTAACACATGGATAACTAACACATAGATGACTAACACATGGATAACTAACACATGGATGACTAACACATGGATGACTAACACATGGATAACTAACACATGGATAACTAACACATGGATGACTAACACATGGATGACTAACACATGGATAACTAACACATGGATAACTAACACATGGATGACTAACACATGGATGACTAAACACATGGATGACTAAAACATGGATGACTAACACATGGATAACTAACACATGGATGACTAAAACATGGATAACTAAAACATGGATGGCTAACACATGGATAACTAACACATGGATGACTAAAACATGGATAACTAAAACATGGATGACTAACACATGGATAACTACACATGGATAACTAAAACATGGATAACTAAAACATGGATGACTAACACATGGATAACTAACACATGGATAACTAAAACATGGATGACTAACACATGGATAACTAAAACATGGATGACTAACACATGGATGACTAACACATTGATGACTAAAACATAGATGACTAACACATGGATGACTAACACATGGATGACTAAAACATAGATGACTAAAACATGGATAACCAACTCATGGATAACTAAAACATGGATGACTAACACATGGATAACTAAAACATGGAAGACTAACACATGGATGACTAAAACATAGATGACTAACACATGGATAACCAACTCATGGATAACTAAAACATGGATGACTAACACATGGATAACTAAAACATGGATGACTAACACATGGATAACTAACACATGAATAACTAAAACATGGATGACTAAAACATGGATGACCAACTCATGGATGACTAACACATGGATGACTAACACATGGATGACTAAAACATAGATGACTAAAACATAGATGACTAACACATGGATGACTAAAACATAAATGACTAACACATGGATGACTAACACATGGATGACTAAAACATGGATGACTAATACATGGATGACTAACACATGGATGACTAACACATGGATGACTAAAACATGGATGACCAACACATGGATGACTAAAACATGGATGACTAACACATGGATGACTAAAACATGGATGACCAACTCATGAATGACTAACACATGGATGACTAACACATGGATGACTAACACATGGATGACTAAAACATGGATGACCAACTCATGAATGACTAACACATGGATGACTAACACATGGATGACTAACACATGGATGACTAAAACATAGATGACTAAAACATAGATGACCAACTCATGAATGACTAACACATGGATGACTAACACATGGATGACTAACACATGGATGACTAACCCATGATGACTAAAACAAAAAGAGAGAGCAATGTCAAATTGAATAAGAACACTCAAATATGCGTATGTTGACCTCATAACGTATACTTGGTCACGTTAAAAAGACCATTAACACAAATCTCCAGTTAAACAACAAACTCATCCGGTCAATTGACTTGTTAGTGTCTTAAGGTTTTCAGTACACAAACATACATGCTGTGGTCATCTATGAAACTTCGTCTATACGACTTACTTGGTAAGTGGACGATTTTGCAGTGTCTAAGGCAACTATCTCCTCAAGATATTTCTAGCCTCGTCTTTAGTTTATATGCTTTCTTATATATTAAGTACAAGATAAGAAAATCACTGGAGTCTGTAGAAATGTGGTTTTACAGCAGAATGTTGAGAATACCATGGACAGCTAGGAAGAGTAATGAAAATGTTCTGAAAGAGGTCAAAGCAAAAAGAGAGCTAGTTTCCAACATTAGGAAGAAACAATCATCATTTTTTGGCCATGTAATGAGAAGAGAACAACTGGAATATATTGTAACAACTGGAAAAATTGAGGGTCGAAGAGATTGTGGGAAGCAAAGAGAGAAAATACCAGACAGCTTAAGAGAATGGCTTGGCAGAAGGTCAACAACAGAAATGATAAAGAACTGTCGAGATCGAAAGTTGTGGAGAGACATGATCACCTACGCCAGTAGGCCCGGTACTTGATGATGATGATATATTAAGTCCAACCAAGCTTAGCTTCCTGATATATCGGCTACGCTCTGTTGGTCAATCCCTGCAATTTTTCTGTCGATTATCGCACGCAGTCAGAACTTCTGTCACGTGTCACGTGGTTACGGAAGGACTTAATTAGACAATCTTAATCAGGTATTAATGTTTATATTATCGTCATATATCACACATCACTCTGTATATCAGTTATTGCCAACATAACTTACTATCTAAATTACGTCAGTCAACCAACATTATTGAGTTATTGAGTCATTAGCGGGTCATCCTCATTGCACTCCGAACATGTCCGTAGGTGCTCAGATCTCTTCTTCAGCAAGTATCGCAGTGTCCAGCCACTGACGACTCCAGTTCTGTGTTGGTTGATAAGTCTTCTTACACACCACTAAGTTTCTCGTTTCTGGCTGTGCCCATCTTAACTCCCATCTCTTTCATCCGATCTGACGTGGACTCATGGTTGTCGAAGTCCTGTGTCCTTCCCACTTCCCGGAGGGCATTGATGATGTCCGCCCGATCCATTGGTTGCCCGTCCGCTCTATCATTTCCCCGTACTCCAGCATGTCCTGGGACGCAGAGAAGGTATTTTTGACTTCTGCAATGACTCTACCCATTGCATGCGTACAGATCCCGCCTCCACTTTTCTTAACATGCTCATCGAATCACTCAGTATACAGACGTGGGTGTAGTCTTGTGACTCTAACCAGATGAATGCCTTTAGTCAATGACATCACCTCCCTCCATCGTCATGCTACTCGTGATCATGGCGTATGCATCTCTGTCTTCCTTGACCATTCTGCCTGCCGAGCGTGCTTTAAATGCCTTACTCTCCTTTGGTGTCATATTACAGATCCGTCTGTATAGATGACTGCATCTTTCTCATCGGTGATATCCCAGATGACACCGTTGACTTCCGCATTGACACGGGCTGAGTTCTGTTCCCTATATTTCCTGTCGAATGTGACAATACACGAGAATGTCCTCCTGAATGACGTAGGCACCGGTATCCACTCATCGCCAGCGTTCATATTGGTAATCCCACAGACCTATTTGATGACATCTTTTGCTCGGCCCACCCATGATTTGTCTTTTTTTAGCCTGACACTCTAAATCCTGTTTTTGAGTTCATGACGCAATGGATGCTCTTTATCTGCACTAATCTTCAGGTATGCTCGTGCGTTCCAGATCTTGATTCCGTCATCCATGGTTGGAAAGTCGAGAGGATATCTCATTGCTACACAGGGACTATCCCTCGTACACCCCAAGAAAATGCGCATAGCTTCATTCTGTATTTTCTTCAGCTTGTCAATTTGTGTCTTACTGACTGTAAGAACCAACACTACTGTAGTTTTCTAATATCACATTAATTGTCACGCTATCACTTGACTTAATGCTATCACTTGACTGAATACTATCAATTGACTTATTACTATTATCATCATCAAGTGTCGTGCCTGCTGGCGTAGTTGATCATGTCTCTCCACCCACAACTTTTGATCTCAACAATTATTTTTAATACTATCACTTGTACTATCACTTGTCTTAATACTATCACTTGTACTATCATTTGACTTAATACTATCACTTGTCTTAATACTATCACTTGTCTTAATACTATCATTTGACTTAATACTATCACTTGTCTTAATACTATCATTTGACTTAATACTATCACTTGTCTTAATACTATCACTTGTCTTAATACTATCATTTGACTTAATACTATCACTTGTCTTAATACTATCATTTGACTTAATACTATCACTTGTCTTAATACTATCACTTGTACTATCACTTGACTTACTTAACTTAATGCTATCATTTGACGTAATACTATCACTTAACTTAATGCTATCAATTGACGTAATACTATCACTTAACTTATTGCTATCAATTGACGTAATACTATCACTTAACTTAATGCTATCAATTGACGTAATACTATGACTTAACTTAATGCTATCAATTGACGTAATACTATCACTTAACCTTAATGCTATCAATTGACGTAATACTATCACTTAACTTAATGCTATCAATTGACGTAATACTATCACTTAACTTAATGCTATCAATTGACGTAATACTATCACTTGCCTTAATATTATAACTTGACTTACTTAACTTAATGCTATCAATTGACTTAATACTATCACTTGACTTGATACTTTCACTTGACTTAACACTATCACGTGACTAACTTTACATATGCCTTGCAGGTCCTCGTGTAACAAAGGCTTGCAACCTCAATGAACCTTGTACAGTGCTGTCTTCTCCAACTGAGCCACTTCTATCACTTCAGTCTTTGCTTCTGTCTCAACGGTTATTCTCCAGGTCTGCATGGCCTTCCAGCTCTCCTAGTCCCATGTGTATTCATGCTATGACAAGTATACTTCACTTTAGTTCATAATCTCCAACATTACCACGCATGCATCAACACTCAACATTTGCCTCTACGATCTTAACATAACTATTGTCTACCCACTGTTCTTCAAGATTCTCTATCGTAGTCTTGTATACAAACCTAACTGAAGGATAACATCCATTTTGTGACATTTTGACTGATGCTAACTTCCTGTTCTGTCTGGTCTCTTGTTTACCGAGAGTTTTTTGAGTGTTCAGTTAAATGTTGTTGTTGTTGTTATTGTTCTGGTGGTCTTGTTTACTTCTTGTCTAGGCACGATTCATTCAACCACAGACTAAGTCGTTTAGGTTATATTAGACTATAATTGCCATCCAAAAATAAAATAGCCAGATCTATTATAAAACTGGTCTATATAATTGCAGTTTAATCGTTGTGGTGTGCGTCCGTTTATATCAGGAGTAGTGTTTGTTGAAGAAAATAGAAACAACAGGATACTCATGTATGGGGAAAACATCATAGCTAGACAAGCAAAGCAAATCATTTCAGGGTAAGAGCTATGTTTATAACACTCGGAAAAAAAGCACAAATAATCAAAAACAACAAAATAGACAGCCCGATGCAGGATCGAACTTCAGCGCCTTGCCAGGTGAACAAAACAACACTAGAGCACACCGCCAAGTAAGCAATCTAAAAATGTTGCTATCATTGGCGATGTCTTTCACGTATGTCTATTCATGACTATAGCACAGAGTTAGAGCACAACTCGGGAATAAATGTTAGATCTGTATTTTACCTTCCCCTGAAATGTTTTTGCTGAATTATCGTCCCTGACGTTTTCCTCCATAATGTCTCCTGACCAGACCAGAAAGACGTAGTCAGGTCTCTCCGTGATTGTTAATTAAAGTAAGGCATGGCACTTGATGGTGGTGTAGGCAGGTAACTCCGAGAATCAGAAGTCAGGCCAGCTACTGTTAAAGCATATGATGAGCGTGTGTAATCAGCAAGCTGTAGGATCAAGCGTGTAAACTTGCATCAACTGTTTAGCAGAGCATAACATGAGCGTGTGTAATCAGCAAGCTGTAGGATCAAGCGTGTAAACTTTGCATCAACTGTTTAGCTGAGAATACATGAGCGTGTGTAATCAGCAAGCTGTAGGATCAAGCGTGTAAACTTTGCATCAACTGTTTAGCTGAGCACATGATGAGCGTGTGTAATCAGCAAGCTGTAGGATCAAGCGTGTAAACTTTGCATCAACTGTTTAGCTTAGCATAACATGAGCGTGTGTAATCAGCAAGCTGTAGGATCAAGCGTGTAAACTTTGCATCAACTGTTTAGCTTAGCATAACATGAGCGTGTGTAATCAGCAAGCTGTAGGATCAAGCGTGTAAACATTGCATCAACTGTTTAGCTGAGCACATGATGAGCGTGTGTAATCAGCAAGCTGTAGGATCAAACGTGTAAACTTTGCATCAACTGTTTAGCTGAGCACATGATGAGCGTGTGTAATCAGCAAGCTGTAGGATCAAACGTGTAAACTTTGCATCAACTGTTTAGCTGAGCACCCACGAGTTTGCGGTATGTTCGATTTCTCGTTAAGTTTCAGTTATCAATTTTTAAAAAAAAGCCTGACGCTGCTGAAAGGATCAAGTGGAGGCCTTTTTATCATGAACTTGATATTATCTTCCCATCATTTCGGTAACATCGTGTTTACGTCATGATCTGTGACATATAAGCATCGATTTCATCTCACATTTGTCACAACTTTTAAAATATAGACGTCTACTAATGACGTCATGAAAGTGCGTTTAATATTTGTGGTGCCAGCAGAAGTCACGCAATCAATTAACTCGTTTAGTCCGCTGCCAGAAAGTGTGGATTTGAAAGAGTAAACAAGAAAAGAAATAAATAAACAATACGTGTTTACAACTTCATGCTGAAGAGCGACAACGCGGGACGAATCCCGACACTTCAGGAGATTAACAGCATTCATAAAATAAAACACGCTATAAGAAATAACAACAAATACATCAAACAAAGAACTAAATTAATGAAGTAAATATCTCAGCTGCAAAGTTTGGTTACAATCTCTTATACAAGATCGTTGTTTGTTTCTTTGTTATGATCATTATCACTGCACATCAGACGGATCCATAGGTGTTCCGATATCCCCCCTCGAGTAGGTTCCAGGAGAATCCTGGCCCTCGTGCACGAACTCCGTAGCACGGCCGGGGATGAACGGTGTGGTTATGTTTTTCCTCACTATTTTGTGTCAAGGGTGGGAGGCCATAAGTATAACCTACACTTTTTATATGTTAACCGCCTTTAGATCTTTAACGTGCGCGATTGCACACCGGACCTTCTATTTATTTGTGTTATCTCAGAGCCCTAGACATCGGATCTCACTACCCATGAGATCAGGGGAGGCTAACGTCATATAGAAACCAAGGATGAATTTTTCCTACTTTTTAGAAATTAAAAATCACCGCCGTTTTTGATGGGATTTCAGCGCGGGTCATTAATGTCGTGAGGCCGACGCCCTGCCTCTAGGCTAGCCAGCCATCCTGGCTGTGATGCGAGTAAGACAAGCAGCCTCGATTTCTATCGCCCGATGGACATTCTCCACGAACGTTTCAACTATGTAACTGATAACAAATAATGCCATGGTAGGTAGATGGAAGTATGGAGCCGCGATAGCTCAGTGGTTAGTGAACTGGACTACATAGGACAAGAGGTAGGGTTCGATCCAACCGACGGCTTCCGGGTTCACCCAGCCTTTAATGGGTACCGGATTTTTTTCTGGGAAAGTAAAGCGTCACGGGCGTAATACCGACCTCATTACCCCAAAAATCATGTGCGTGAAGGTCTGTAAAATTTATGGTCACTAACACCATATTCCCTATACGCCACTTGGCGTGACGGGGGTACTTTACTTTATGGGGAACTTCCGAGGCGATAATAGGGAATAATAGAACAAAGAAGTATGTGTTAGCACTCGGAAAAATTGACAGACAAACAACAATAGAAAAAAACGAAGAACAATATATGGTCCGAAGTGGGATCGAACCCGTACTCAATGGCACCGCGCCTTGCCACGAGAAGCCGAACGCTTGGTACACTGCCACGCAGCCAACTAAAAAATTGGCTATTGCAGTAGTGTCTTCCACAAAAGGCGATCTCAATGACTATAGCATAGGGTAACGATCACAGACCGGAAATAAATTGTATATTTGTACTTTCCTATTAATGCAAGTATCTCCCAGTAGGGCTGAATACTTGTGTTGTAGACAAACATTTATTGGACGAAACAGCACGAATAGTAGTTCCCAGTGGTTATATACTGGGTACAAATAATAATACATAAATATTATTATATGGGAACTTCCGAGGCGATAATAGGGAATAATAGAACAAAGAAGTATGTGTTAGCACTCGGAAAAATTGACAGACAAACAACAATAGAAAAAAACGAAGAACAATATATGGTCCGAAGTGGGATCGAACCCGTACTCAATGGCACCGCGCCTTGCCACGAGAAGCCGAACGCTTGGTACACTGCCACGCAGCAAACTAAAAATTGGCTATTGCAGTAGTGTCTTCCACGAAAGGCGATCTCAATGACTATAGCATAGGGTAACGATCACAGACCGGAAATAAATTGTATATTTGTACTTTCCTATTAATGCAAGTATCTCCCAGTAGGGCTGAATACTTGTGTTGTAGACAAACATTTATTGGACGAAACAGCACGAATAGTAGTTCCCAGTGGTTATATACTGGGTACAAATAATAATACATAAATATTATTATATGGGGAACTTCCGAGGCGATAATAGGGAATAATAGAACAAAGAAGTATGTGTTAGCACTCGGAAAAATTGACAGACAAACAACAATAGAAAAAAACGAAGAACAATATATGGTCCGAAGTGGGATCGAACCCGTACTCAATGGCACCGCGCCTTGCCACGAGAAGCCGAACGCTTGGTACACTGCCACGCAGCCAACTAAAAAATTGGCTATTGCAGTAGTGTCTTCCACGAAAGGCGATCTCAATGACTATAGCATAGGGTAACGATCACAGACCGGAAATACATTGTATATTTGTACTTTCCTATTAATGCAAGTATCTCCCAGTAGGGCTGAATACTTGTGTTGTAGACAAACATTTATTGGACGAAACAGCACGAATAGTAGTTCCCAGTGGTTATATACTGGGTACAAATAATAATACATAAATATTATTATATGGGGAACTTCCGAGGCGATAATAGGGAATAATAGAACAAAGAAGTATGTGTTAGCACTCGGAAAAATTGACAGACAAACAACAATAGAAAAAAACGAAGAACAATATATGGTCCGAAGTGGGATCGAACCCGTACTCAATGGCACCGCGCCTTGCCACGAGAAGCCGAACGCTTGGTACACTGCCACGCAGCCAACTAAAAATTGGCTATTGCAGTAGTGTCTTCCACGAAAGGCGATCTCAATGACTATAGCATAGGGTAACGATCACAGACCGGAAATAAATTGTATATTTGTACTTTCCTATTAATGCAAGTATCTCCCAGTAGGGCTGAATACTTGTGTTGTAGACAAACATTTATTGGACGAAACAGCACGAATAGTAGTTCCCAGTGGTTATATACTGGGTACAAATAATAATACATAAATATTATTATATGGGGAACTTCCGAGGCGATAATAGGGAATAATAGAACAAAGAAGTATGTTTAGCACTCGGAAAAATTGACAGACAAACAACAATAGAAAAAAACGAAGAAAATATATGGTCCGAAGTGGGATCGAACCCGTACTCAATGGCACCGCGCCTTGCCACGAGAAGCCGAACGCTAGGTACACTGCCACGCAGCCAACTAAAAAATTGGCTATTGCAGTAGTGTCTTCCACGAAAGGCGATCTCAATGACTATAGCATAGGGTAACGATCACAGACCGGAAATACATTGTATATTTGTACTTTCCTATTAATGCAAGTATCTCCCAGTAGGGCTGAATACTTGTGTTGTAGACAAACATTTATTGGACGAAACAGCACGAATAGTAGTTCCCAGTGGTTATACACAATATACAAATATACAATTTATTTCCGGTCTGTGATCGTTACCCTATGCTATAGTCATTGAGATCGCCTTTCGTGGAAGACACTACTGCAATAGCCAATTTTTTAGTTGGCTGCGTGGCAGTGTACCAAGCGTTCGGCTTCTCGTGGCAAGGCGCGGTGCCATTGAGTACGGGTTCGATCCCACTTCGGACCATATATTGTTCTTCGTTTTTTTCTATTGTTGTTTGTCTGTCAATTTTTCCGAGTGCTAACACATACTTCTTTGTTCTATTATTCCCTATTATCGCCTCGGAAGTTCCCCATATAATAATATTTATGTATTATTATTTGTACCCAGTATATAACCACTGGGAACTACTATTCGTGCTGTTTCGTCCAATAAATGTTTGTCTACAACACAAGTATTCAGCCCTACTGGGAGATACTTGCATTAATAGGAAAGTACAAATATACAATTTATTTCCGGTCTGTGATCGTTACCCTATGCTATAGTCATTGAGATCGCCTTTCGTGGAAGACACTACTGCAATAGCCAATTTTTTAGTTGGCTGCGTGGCAGTGTACCAAGCGTTCGGCTTCTCGTGGCAAGGCGCGGTGCCACTGAGTACGGGTTCGATCCCACTTCGGACCATATATTGTTCTTCGTTTTTTTCTATTGTTGTTTGTCTGTCAATTTTTCCGAGTGCTAACACATACTTCTTTGTTTCTATTATTCCCTATTATCGCCTCGGAAGTTTCCCCATATAATAATATTTATGTATTATTATTTGTACCCAGTATACTCTCCCCTAACCCTGTCAGACAATAATTGACGTTGGGCTTGTACACTGAAAGTTTCTGTAGGTCTATACACTTCTTATCTATCATCATAGTCGCTTTATACTACCAAGCCTTACTCCCTATTCTCGCCATATCATATCTGCTTCCCGGTCAACAATAATACTCAATCAAATATATCAATTAGTTGTTTGAAGTCCTTTAATATAACATTGACACATGTAGATAAGAGGAGTATCTTGGTCTACGCCCTATGGGCCGGCTACGGCTCGAAAGGTGAATAGATAGAATATAACATTTTCGTAACCAATGTATTTAAAAAAAAAAACATCCCAGGATGGTAAACATTTGTTACCTGTTTTAAAAGCAATGCGTAATGAGAACATTAGTCGTCACGTGGTCATGAAAGTAAAACAGAAATCGGTGTCTATTTACATAACCATCGTTCATCCCCTGGCTCCTGTAGAAGCATGGGGGTCATCTCTGCAGGTGTCCACTGTGCAGGAAGTCAGCTGAAATATATGCACGATGGTCTTGATGTGAAAGTTATACAAGAAAGGAGCAAATGCTTCAGATAAATCAAGACATCAAGGGATTTACAAGTTTGAAGGAAACAATTTCTTACATAAGAAGGAAGCGAAAGACGAGTAATAGATGATTGCGAAAATGTACGGCAGAATAATGCATGAGTGGTGTGAGTTATGTTCTACATTAGAGCTTTTCATGTAAGTGAAACTAAAGTAATCAGTTTTAGAGGGCAGAAGATAATGTAGTATATGTTAGTGTGACATGATCGTCATCAGTGTAGTATATGTTAGTATGACATAATCGTCATCAGTGTGGTATATGTTAGTATGACATGATCGTCATCAGTGTAGTATATGTTAGTATGACATGATCGTCATCAATGTAGTATATGTTAGTATGACATGATCGTCATCAGTGTAGTATTGTTAGTATGACATGATCGTCATCAGTGTAGTATATGTTAGTATGACATGATTGTCATGAGTGTAGTATATGTTAGTATGACATGATCGTCATCAATGTAGTATATGTTAGTATGACATGATCGTCATCAGTGTAGTATATGTTAGTATGACATGATCGTCATCAGTGTAGTAAATGTTAGTATGACATGATCGTCATCAGTGTAGTATATGTTAGTTATGACATGATCGTCATCAGTGTAGTATATGTTAGTAAGACATGATCATCATCAGTGTAGTATATGTTAGTATGACATAATCATCATCAGTGTAGTATATGTTAGTAAGACATAATCATCATCAGTGTAGTATATGTTAGTATGACATGATCGTCATCTGTGTAGTATATTGTAGTATGACATAATCATCATCAGTGTAGCATATGTTAGTATGACATGATCGTCATCAGCGTATGATGACGTCACAAATTATATGTGAATATTAGAGTAAGGACTAGCTTTCCTCTTATTTACTCTTTTAATGTTCAATATTAAAGCGATAGAAGATGATGTTGAACATTAAAAGAATTAGAAAATTTAAAAAAAAAGTACAGTGCCCCGTGACGCCAAGTGGTGTATAGAAAATATGATGTTAGTGACCATCATTTTTATAAACCTTCGACACATGATTTTTGGGGTAATGTGGTCGGTATTACGCCCGTGCTGCTTTACTTTCCCAGAAAAAAATCAGGTACCCATTTAAGACTGGTGAACCCGAAGCCGTCGGTTGGGATCGAACCCTACCTCTCGTCCTTTGTAGTCCCAGTTCACTAACCTTTGAGCTATCGCGGCTCCCAATAGAAAATAATGAAATAATAATACAAGAAGATGTGGGGATTATATGAAGTACGACACAATGCCAAATTTAATAAAGAAATAGAAGAGGAAGAGGATGAAGCAGAATTTAAAAAAAGAAGTGGAAGAACAAGAAACAGAAAAAGAATAGAAAAATGGTATAAAAAATATAAAAATTTGGTAGAATATGAAGAAGATGGAAAAAAGAAGAATTATAAGAAATATAATAACAGAAAGGAGAAAAACAAGGTAAGGAAAAAAAGATAATAAGAAGAGGAGGAAAATAATAAGAGAGGATTAAATGAAAAAAAAAAGATTACATAGAAACTAGTTTCCTCATAAAGAAAAGAAATAAATACAAATAAACTATAACGTAGGAAATATGGTTAAGTGTAGAGCTACTGATATTAGAAAACCTAGGAGAATGTTTGATCTCTAGTCTATTAAGATATTGTTGAATCGCTGTGTCGCGCACATGAAAAGATGATGACCGACCATTGTCATCCCATGTTCACACATACATTCAAATACACATTTCCAATAAAACACCTAAAATACCACCAAATAAATTCTGTAATTAATTAATGTGCTCACATTTGTTCACATCGCCTGCAAGGTAAATAAATGACCTCACAAATAGCACCAACAAACAACAAGACAAGAATAGCTAGGGAATCGTGCATAACTTATTTTACCTAACTAATGTAGAACTTTTAGAGCAAAAGTTGTTTGTCAAACACCATTCTCTAATTAACGTTACCTCAATTAATAACAGGTAAATGACAAAATATAGAGCTAGCGCAAATTAATCAAGGAAATGAAGATGTTAAACAAAACTAACGGACTGACTATGCGAGACTGTCCACGATTGCTACCTTAGATGAAAGGTCTCTGAAAAGTGTTGAATGTAGCAAAGACCGTGAGGCTGACATATTGGAAGTGTTCGTTAGTGCACACATACTTCTAGAACATTTATGGGGTAAAATAGTTAGTACATACTTCTAGAACATTTATGGGGTAAGATAGTACATACTTCTAGAACATTTATGGGGTAAAATAGTTAGTACATACTTCTAGAACATTTATGGGGTAAGATAGTTAGTACATACTTCTAGAACATTTATGGGGTAAAATAGTTAGTACATACTTCTAGAACATTTATGGGGTAAGATAGTTAGTACATACTTCTAGAACATTTATGGGGTAAAATAGTTAGTACATACTTCTAGAAACATTTATGAGGTAAGATAGTTAGTACATACTTCTAGAACATTTATGGGGTAAAATAGTTAGTACATACTTCTAGAAAATTTATGGGGTAAGATAGTTAGTACATACTTCTAGAACATTTATGGGGTAAGATAGTTAGTACATACTTCTAGAACATTTATGGGGTAAGATAGTTAGTACATACTTCTAGAACATTTATGGGGTAAAATAGTTAGTACATACTTCTAGAACATTTATGGGGTAAGATAGTTAGTACATACTTCTAGAACATTTATGGGGTAAAATAGTTAGTACATACTTCTAGAACATTTATGGGGTAAAATAGTTAGCACTACATCAGTGCCGTCTTTGTTTAACTCTTTCGGAATTGAAGGTTTTTTTTTTATGAATTCAGCGGTAGAGACTTCAGAAACAACAATTTTTCATGATTCCAAAAATTCATCTCCATGTTTCTATTTATCCAACACTTAACATTTAATTAACGGAATTTTAGATAATTAAACAAGGAATTAGATTTCACAATACCAAGATGATCATCATCAAGTACCAGGCCTGCTGGCGTAGGTGATCATGTCTTTCCACAATTTTCGATCTCGACAGTATTTATCATTTTTGTTGTTGACCTTCTGCCAAGCCATTCTCTTAAACTGTCTGGCATTTTTTCTCTTTGCTTCCCTCTATCTCTTCGTCCCTCAATTTTTCCAGTTCTTACAATATATTCCAGTTGTTCTCTTCTCATTACATGGCCAAAAAATGATGATTGTTCCTTCCTAATATTGGAAATTAGCTCTCTTTTTGCTTTGACCTCTTTCACAACATCTTCATTACTCTTCTTAGCTATCCATGGTACTCTCACATTCTTCTGTAAAACCACATTTCTACAGACTCCAGTGATTTTCTTGCCTGTTGTCCTATTGTCATGATTCACATCCATAAGTTAAGACTGGCTCCACATAATATTTAATAACTCTTTTTCTTGTTTCGATTGTCAGAAATGGATTGCATAGTATCTTCCTCATTTTTTGGAAAGCTGATTTTGCCTGAGCAATTCTGCATCTCACATCTTTTGTACATCATCCGTCTGAGGTTAACAAAGTTCCCAAATATTTAAATTCATTTACCTGCTTTAATATTGTTCCACATGTCTTTATTTTGCACTGAGGTGATGTCTTTTTCTTTGCTGTTACCATTACTTCTGTCTTTTTGCTATTAAGACTGAGTTCTTAATTTTGCTTTCTTTCACTATAACGTCTAACATTTATTGTAACTCATTTTCTCTCTTAGCGATTAAGACTGTATCATCAGCATACCTTAGATTATTTATATTATGACCTCCAATTGTTATTCCAGGCATGCCCCTTGTTAATCTTAAAATAATCTCACTATATGTATTAAACAAATCTGGTGACAGCACGAAACCTTGCCTAACACCCTGTTTTATTTGTTGAAACAAGATGATACAAGACCTATAAAAAGAATATGGTTTGATGACGATTCACACTAATCAAATTTGAGAGTGACACGCTGTGCGGCTAACGTACATGACCGAAATCGGCATGGCGCATGATGCGTCGAAACGTAAGGAAAGAGTTAACAGAGGAAAAAACCTCTGCTACCCACCTGAATTTTCTTCCAGCCGGAACTGTCCGAACGCACTCTGGTAAACTTTAGCGGTGACTTCACAACTCACATGTAGTTTTACAGTTCACTTTTATAAATGTTATATACATGTAATAGTATAATATGAACGAATGAGTACTATATCCATTATAAAAAAAAAAAAAGTAAAGTACCCCTGTCACGCCAAGTGGTGTATAGGGAAATATGGTGTTAGTGACCCTATATTTTACAGACCTTCAGCACATGATTTTTGGGGTAATGTGGTCAGTATTACGCCCGTGCTGCTTTACTTTCCCAGAAAAAAAATCCGGTACCCATTTAAGGCTGGGTGAACCCGGAAGCCGTCGGTTGGGATCGAACCCTACCCCTTGTCCGTGGTAGTCCAGTTCACTAACCACTGAGCTATCGCGGCTCACTATATCCATTATACAAATATAAATATGTCGGAGTTTCGTGGCCTATCCCTACACAGACACAATTTGTGTTTGTGCGCGCGCGCGTATGTATTATGTTTCTATCGTATAACGATCATAATTTTGTGGCCATGTAATAAGGAAATATCTGGAATATATTGTGACAACTTGAGAAATAAAGGGAAAAAGATATAAGGAAAACATGGAGAAAAAATGAGCATCATTTTAAGAGAACGGTTTGGTAGAAAGTTAACAACAGAAGTGATAAACACCAGTAGAGCTAGAAAACTGAGAAGAAACATGATCGCCTGCGCCAGCCGGCACGGTAATTGATTACTCTCCCAGCTAATTCATCCTCAGCTGTTTCTACACTCCGCTCCACAACATTGGCGCTTCTAATTGTCAGACTCAAAATCAGCTCAAAATTTCATCCGACTCCAAGTGAAAGACTCCGACTCCAAGTGAAAGACTCCGACTCCACATCATACTAGTATTAATAATGATGGGAATATTGCGATACTCTCTTGCGACGATGATTGATATGGTTAAGATTAAACCGAAACGAAAGCGGAGCGAGACACAGGAAGTGAATCGCTCAATACCGACTCGGCTTACTGGTACCAATGGGGAATTTGCCTGTGATACGCTTCCATAATGATATTTGGAGACTGGCAAGGCAGGGGCCGATTTATCTTGGTCGATTTTCTGTTCTGTCTATACACAAAAATGATCGCTGGCTCGGATTGCCAATTTCATTTTTTCCCCGTTATTTTTTGGAAAGGAAGAAATAGAAGATATCGAACAGAATAGAGGAACACTCATCTCAAATCAGGCAGTTTGGGTATGGTAACCGCTTTTTTAAAACGATAATTGAGGAAAAACAAATATAGAAAGATAAGTGACATTGGAGGGCGAACTGTGTTTTTCTTGGTTAGGTGTTGTAGACTGCTGGCAGTGGCGCGTGCCGATCACTGAGCAAGACTTTAACGGGAATGTTAAGTTACGAGAAGGGGAGAGGAATGCCAGTTCTTATACGGTGTTAAGTGGGCGTTGTTCCTATGTGTCTTAGCTGAAATATTTGCGTTTTCGACCCGACACATCAGACTTCAGCACGACATTTTTGAGTAGCGGGATGTCTTTCCGCTTGATCAGACTGTTTATGGTAAGGTAAAGTAGGATATTGATCAATGCTATTGGCTGATCATGACGCGATCAGTCAGCTGTGAGTCGCTCGAGAGCTGCTGGTGTCTATGTCACAACTACGATTTAATAATGATCTGTAGAAGTGATAGTTCCGCAAATGAAATAATCAATTTGCTCTCACTCAGAAACCTCTTTTCTGGTCTCAGCTAGCGCAAGAGGGACTTTGTTTGCCATAAAAAAAAATAGACAAATAGGAAAGACTATCTGACATCAGAAAAGTTTCCGAATAACTGTACAGCAATCAAATAAGTAGCAACTGCAAATGAAACGCTTTAAAAGAGAAATGCAATGCATTTTGACAATGGATACAAAATGAGCAACATACACCTTAGTATTTCTGCCGATGTTGTATTACAAGTGCCAAACAGGGGTGTAAACTAGGAAACATCAAAATGAAGGTAACAGCTACTTTAATGAGATGTTTTCAGGGATTACTTAACATAGATTAAATTAGGAAAAGAATACGTACAATATTAGTCGTGATCGTCATCCAGAGATAAGAAATGAAGTGGTTTGGTTATGTAGCACGGTTCCCGACAGACAGTAGCTCCACAACAAGTATTAAAACCAGAAGCAACAACACAAGAAGTAGAGAAAGTTCTTTTAAAAAAATGAACAAACAAGATATTTGACGCCTACGTATCAGCATGGTCGAAGCGAGCACTCTCAGATGACACTGACCCTGATGACACTGACCCTGATGACACTGACATTTTCTTCGACGCAGAAAGGGAAAAAGAAAAGAGGACAGAGAACAAGACAAGCCTATAGGAGAGAAAAACCATTTACGGAAATATCGTATTCGTCATGGGCACTTTGTCAGTAGTTACAGCATTGAGAAGTCGCGTAAATTCTGGTATGGGCGATCTAAGAGCACCACTCTACAAGTTATGTCAGTCTTCTCCACAACCACACTTTCAGGGAATGCTGACATTGTTGGTCTTCATCAACATGATCTAAGAGCACCACTCTACAGCTATGTCAGTCTTCTCTACAACCGCACTTTCAGGGAATGCTGACATTGTTGGTCTTCATTAACATGATCTAAGAGCACCACTCTACAAGCTATGCCAGTCTTCTCTACAACCACACTTTCAGGAATGCTGACATTGTTGGTCTTCATTAACATGAGCTAAGAGCACGACTCTACAAGCTATGTCAGTCTTCTCTACAACCACACTTTCAGGGAATGCTGACATTGTTGGTCTTCATCAACATGATCTAAGAGCACCACTATACAAGCTATGTCAGTCTTCTCCACAACCACACTTTCAGGGAATGCTGACATTGTTGGTCTTCATCAACATGATCTAGATCACCACTCTACAAGCTATGTCAGTCTTCTCTACAACCACACTTTCAGGGAATGCTGACATTGTTGGTCTTCATCAACATGATCTAAGAGCACCACTGTACAAGCTATGTCAGTCTTCTCCACAACCACACTTTCAGGGAATGCTGACATTGTTGGTCTTCATCAACATGATCTAAGAGCACCACTATACAAGCTATGTCAGTCTTCTCCACAACCACACTTTCAGGGAATGCTGACATTGTTGGTCTTCATCAACATGATCTAAGATCACCACTCTACAAGCTATGTCAGTCTTCTCTACAACCACACTTTCAGGGAATGCTGACATTGTTGGTCTTCATCAACATGATCTAAGAGCACCACTCTACAAGCTATGTCAGTCTTCTCTACAACCACACTTTCAGGGAATGCTGATATGTTGGTCCTCATCAACATGATCTAAGAGCACCACTATACAAGCTATGTCAGTCTTCTCCACAACCACACTTTCAGGGAATGCTGACATTGTTGGTCTTCATCAACATGATCTAAGAGCACCACTATACAAGCTATGTCAGTCTTCTCCACAACCACACTTTCAGGGAATGCTGCCATTGTTGGTCTTCATCAACATGATCTAAGATCACCACGCTACAAGCTATGCCAGTCTTCTCTACAACCACACTTTCAGGGAATGCTGACATTGTTGGTCTTTATCAACATGATCTAAGAGCACCACTCTACAAGCTATGTCAGTCTTCTCCACAACAACACTTTCAGGGAATGCTGACATTGTTGGTCTTCATCACATGATCTAAGAGCACCACGCTACAAGCTATGCCAGTCTTCTCTACAACCACACTTTCAGGGAATGCTGACATTGTTGGTCTTCATCAACATGATCTAAGAGCACCACGCTACAAGCTATGTCAGTCTTCTCTACAACAACACTTTCAGGGAATGCTGACATTGTTGGTCTTCATCAACATGATCTAAGATCACCACGCTACAAGCTATGCCAGTCTTCTCCACAACCACACTTTCAGGGAATGCTGACATTGTTGGTCTTTATCAACATGATCTAAGAGCACCACTCTACAAGCTATGTCAGTCTTCTCCACAACAACACTTTCAGGGAATGCTGACATTGTTGGTCTTCATCAACATGATCTAAGAGCACCACGCTACAAGCTATGCCAGTCTTCTCTACAACCACACTTTCAGGGAATGCTGACATTGTTGGTCTTCATCAACATGATCTAAGAGCACCACGCTACATGCTATGTCAGTCTTCTCTACAACAACACTTTCAGGGAATGCTGACATTGTTGGTCTTCATCAACATGATCTAAGATCACCACGCTACAAGCTATGCCAGTCTTCTCCACAACCACACTTTCAGGGAATGCTGACATTGTTGGTCTTCATTAACATGATCTAAGATCACCACTCTACAAGCTATACCAGTCTTCTCCATAACCACACTTTCAGGGAATGCTGACATTGTTGGTCTTCATCAACATGATCTAGAGCACCACGCTACAAGCTATGCCAGTCTTCTCGACAACAACACTTTCAGGGAATGCTGACATTGTTGGTCTTAATCAACATGATCTAAGATCACCACGCTACAAGCTATGCCAGTCTTCTCCACAACAACACTTTCAGGGAATGCTGACATTGTTGGTCTTCATCAACATGATCTAAGAGCACCACGCTACAAAGCTATGCCAGTCTTCTCTACAACAACACTTTCAGGGAATGCTGACATTGTTGGTCTTCATCAACATGATCTAAGATCACCACGCTACAGCTATGCCAGTCTTCTCCACAACAACACTTTCAGGGAATGCTGACATTGTTGGTCTTCATCAACATGATCTGAGAGCACCACGCTACAAACTATGCCAGTCTTCTCCACAACAACACTTTCAGGGAATGCTGACATTGTTGGTCTTCATCAACATGATCTAAGATCACCATGCTACAAGCTATGCCAGTCTTCTCCACAACCACACTTTCAGGGAATGCTGACATTGTTGGTCTTCATTAACATGATCTAAGATCACCACGCTACAAGTTATGTCAGTCTTCTCCACAACCACACTTTCAGGAATGCTGACATTGTTGGTCTTCATTAACATGATCTAAGATCACCACGCTACAAGCTATGTCCAGTCTTCTCTACAACCACACTTTCAGGGAATGCTGACATTGTTGGTCTTCATCAACATGATCTAAGAGCACCACGCTACAAAGTATGACGAACATGACGATAAATATGAATTACTTTCCTCGATGAAATAAGTTAGGAATAGCCCCCGATATACACATATAAGAAACAACAGATAAAATGGTTTGGTCACGTGACAAGGCAGAAAGATCAAAATACAGCACAACGAGCCTTCAACAAACGTTGTGAGAATACCAGACCCAATGGTCGATCACGAAAAAGATGAATGGATGAAAATTAGAAGCATTAGGAAACATAACAGCAGCAGAGGTGAACAGAGGAGCAAAGACCGCAAATTATATCTCTCTCTGACGCTGAAACGTAAATGAGGACGGAAAGAAGAAGAAGAATGAAATAAGGAACGATGTACAACTCACAATTTTGTGTCATCCCTGGTGCATAGAAAAATTGTTCGTCTTTGTGTGCCTTTTATATTGTCGGACAAAGTGTCGATACAACATGGTCGGTTCCATAAAGAGTTACTTAGTTTTCTAATATAAGCACAGTTCTATTGTGGTTTGCACAGTTCTACTGTGACTTGCACAGTTCTGGTGTGAGTTGCACAGTTCTATTGTGGTTTGCACAGTTCTACTGTGACTTGCACAGTTCTGGTGTGATCTGCACAGTTCTATTGTGGTTTGCACAGTTCTACTGTGACTTGCACAGTTCTGGTGTGAGCTGCACAGTTCTATTAAGACCTGCGTAGCTCTCTTGAGATCTGTATAGTTATATTAGAACCAGCACTGTTCGAATGACGTTAACAAAGTTTAACTGGAAACTGTAGAATTAATAAAAAAACGTCATTAATTTAAACAATGCAATAGTCGAAGAACGCTGCTTATATTACTGACGCCATATAGCTCCACTAAACTAAACTGAACTCCATAGAACCTGTCTTGCTCCACTACAAATCATATCCTAGATTATTTATATTATGACCTCCGATTGTTATTCCAGGCATGCCCCTTATGGATCTAAAATAATCTCACTATACATATTAAACAAATCTGGTGACAGCACACAACCTTGCCGTTTTATTTGTTGAAACATTCCCAATTGGTTTCCAATTGTTATGGCCGCTGTTTGTTGCCAGTACATGTTTTTTTTTTAATTATTCTTAGATCTTTGCTGTCTACGTTTTATGCTTTCTAAAATTTTGATTATTTCTTGGTGCTTTACTTTGTCAAAAACTTTGTCCTTTACTAAAAGCTGCTGTAAAATAACATTACTTTGTCCTTCGTCATATAATATCATAATTCATCGTAAATAAATGGAATATCGAAACACGATCCGGGTGAAAGGCACAGCTTACGGTGTGCACGGAGCACTAAACTCAGTAGCTCCAGCAGCAAGCCGGACTTGGAATATGACGAAACTGCAACAAGAAACATTTTTTCAAATTGAGTCTCAACGGTTCTTGCCGCCTCTCCGCCATGTTGAGCGGAAGTCAACATTCTTCTGTATATCCACATTTCTACAGCCTCCAGTTATTTTCAAGTCTTTTGTCCCATTGTCCATAATTTACATCCATATGTTAACACATTCTCTACATAACATTTAAGAACTCTTCATCATTAGATTAATATAAAAGTGCTGATTCCTGTTGATCTTCATCATTAGATTAATATAAAAGTGCTGATTCCTGTTGATCTCTATCATTATATAAACGTAATGAAAGTGGATGGTTCTAAAAAATTATTAGTTCTCTTTGTGTGTTCTACTGGAATGATCATCTTTTATTTTTCGTTGAAAACTACAACAGCAAATCTAGATTTGTTCACTAGAAATGAAGTAATTGAACATGGCATTTTTGCTACAGGTGAGATCACCAAAGAACTAAGAGACTAACATTGACTAGAACACGGTAAGTGCAGGTTCATTTGGAGAGAATGATTCAGATGAGATGTCGATGTTGATCATCGAATTGTTGAAGCTGTAGAGAACATAACAGCAGGAGGGGTCAACAGAAGAGAACATAACAGCAGGAGGGGTCACAGAAGAGAACATAACAGCAGGAGGGGTCAACAGAAGAGAACATAACAGCAGGAGGGGTCAACAGAAGAGAACATAACAGCAGGAGGGTCAATAGAAGAGAACATAACAGCAGGAGGGGTCAACAGAAGAGAACATAACAACATGAGGGGTCAACAGAAGAGAACATAACAACATGAGGGGTCAACAGAAGAGAAAAAAGACAGAAAACTATATCTCCCCTCGACTCTGAAAGGCAAATAAGAAAGGAAAGAAGAAAAAGAATGAAAGAGACGATGAGAAGAAGGGAGAAGAAGAAGGGAGAAGAAGAGAGAAGAAGAAGGGGTTCGAAATCAGCGTGAGGAAACATGGGGAGATGGGCAGATCAAACTAGTTAATAAAATAGTTAATATAATAGTTAATATAATAGTTAATATAATAGTTAATAGAGTAATATAAATGTTATAATTTAATCATATAAATATTATAATAAATAGTGTATGTTAAATTATCATCTAGAAGGTGTGATCGAAGTAGTAAGATGTGAGCAGACCGATGAGACAGAGCACTCTCCCCGTGTCAATAAATCACAGATGAGGTATTGAGAAACGTGACAAATAAAACAAGAATACGCTTCAGGCACACGAGTCTGTCAGCTAAAGACAACGGCTATTCATAAACATGCTGGAGCAGGTCGGCCAATCCACGGCTAACCTGGGGATGATATAATAGTATAGCAGCAAACAAATTTAGTCTATTTGAAAGTAAGATTCTCAGACTATCAGCCCACGGTCGCGACTAATTTGCTGGCTGGACTATCTTGTGTTTGTTTTGCATTTGTTTATAGTACAACCGTTTAGTGTTAAAAATAGCACAACATAAAGAATGTATTTAGCACCATTAAACAAAAAAAAAAACAAAAAATCAGAATATAGGCAAAAAGGTGTGTTATTTAACACGTTTATTCAGTAGTGTTAGTGTTTATTCAATCTTTTTTTTTTTTTTCAATGCAAAGCTATGACAGCTAGCTTGTAGAACAATCAATTAGGCTAAAAAAAAAGCGTGAGATTAGATGAGTCAATCGTTTTAATGGGAGCTAATTTTAAGGACAAAGTTAGAGGTAAAGAACTAAGAAGAAAGTTGAATCATTCCCGCAGTAGAATATAAACTACAAATGAAATGGTTTTAATCAATCGAGAAGACAGAAAGAAAGCGTAACCCATGCAACTACCAACAAAAGTCATAGAGGGCGTCCATGAGAACTCGATAGAAAGAATAGTGGAAGCATTTAGAAGGTGAAAGGAAAATAATGTATGGGCACAGCTTTACGTAAGTAACAGACAACACACGGTCGAATGATGTTGCAGCTTAATACAACTTCAGCGGGAACAATGGACAAACACACAGTCGAATGATGCTGATACAACAGAGAGAGCGAGAGAGAGAGAGAGAGAGAGAGAGAGAGAGAGAGAGAGACAGACAGACAGAGATGTAAGCAAATAAAATGAACACCAGATGGAAAGATGGTAATAAAATATCTGAAAAGGAAAATAATATTTAAAATGAACGAAAGTTTACTTCTCTGCAGTGCTTGATTGCTGGCAGAAGGAGCCAAGAAAAGAGAGAAAGACAGTAAACTCTCTCACGCCTTGAAGCTGAAAGGCGAACGAAGCAGAATTTCACGATTAGACCGACTTTGCACATTTGTGTTTCTATCATTCTTTTCAATTATGGCCAACAATGATTTCTTATTTATGTATATACGGTCATCATCAACATTATAATTATATTTACTCATGAGTCCAGAGGTCGGGTTCGATCCTGATCGACGGCTTCCAGGTTCACCCAGCCTTATATGGGTACCGAAACTTTTTGAGGGAAAGTAAAGCGGCACTGGCGTAATACCGACCACATTACCCCAAAAATCATGTGCCAAAGGTATATAAAATTGTGTACTTAGCACATTATTAAATAGATCTGAAATCTGTACAGCATACTCAAATCACGAAAAAAGACTAATGTCATCCACATGCTATGTCTCCGCAGATTAATGCACATCAAATGGCAGGACAAAATAACCAACTTAACTGTCCTGCAACGTGCTAAGGCCCCAACAATCATGTCGCTGCTCAGATGTCGAAGACTAAGATGGCTGGGTTATGTCCAGCGAATGGAAGAAAAACGCATCTCCAAACAAATACTATATGGTGAACTAACACACGGAAAAAGACAAATCGGCAGACCTAAACTACGATATAGAGATATCTGTAAATCATCTCTGAATGACTTCTCCATCTGTGAAAATGACTGGGAACATCTGGAAAGTGATCGCACATCATGGACAGCATGTATAAGGAATGGTAAAACATCATTTGAGACTGTGCTAAGGCAAAACTTAGAAGAGAAAAGACTCATGAAAAAGAATGGAAAACTTTTTGGATCAGTGGGCCTGACTTGTTCATTTTATGGCCGTGTGTGTTTATCAAACGTTAGTAGAATTAGCCACGATAGAAGCTGTTCGACAAAAAACAAAAACAAAATACACAATAGCCTCCACTAGACCGTCTGACAAGACGAAGGGAGCCATATGTAGGTTTGTAAAATATTATGGTCACTAACACCAGTTTCCCTATACGCCACTTGGCGTGACGGGCACTTTACTTTTTTTTTTTTTTTTTTTTTTTACTCATGAGTCACCTAATTTCTTGGCCAAGAAGGTTTCAGCACAGCGCACACACACATCGTGATCCCCTCATGACCTCATTGGGGAATCTTCTACTTCAACGAACACCTTCAAAGGTAAAACTCAATAGTTCAAAGAGATCATCTGTCAACTCAAAACTGATATCAGCTTATGACTTGTCCAGGTACGGTGTGCCGGTGATGGCCACACATGCCTCCTATTTATGTTGGACATCTTATGTAGCAGCCGTCCTTCTGCCACAGTCACAGTCATCAGAGGTTAATATCTCTATGCTTTAAAAAATGGTTCTTCAATCTGTTATGGTCTGGTCGGAGTTTTCAAAGTTGTTTACTGTATTATTGGCATCATTCTTCTGCTCACATTGGTTTAAACGCAGTAGGGACCTGGGAGAAGTGTCAAGAGACTAAAGTACTGAAACGCTTCTTTGACGAGGGTCCTTTTCTAAAGATCAGATTGCCTCCTGTTATGAAGCTCTATATACTGATACATGATGACCTGGCCGAAGTTTAAAACATTGCTATTTGTTCTTACTTATTCTTGCTCTATTGAACATTTATTGTTCTGGTCACCTGTAGTTCAGTACCCCATTATTTGATATATGTTTTTGACCCACCTCTTGAACTCCTCATATATTGTACTTGTATCTATATGGTGTAGTTCATTATGTTATTTTGTTTTCACGGAATAGAAATTGTTTGATAAACTATAATTGTTGTTTGATAATCTATAATTATTGTTTGATAATCTATAATTGTTGTTTGATAATCTATAATTTTTATTTGATAATCTATAATTGTTGTTTGATAATCTATAATTGTTATTTGATAATCTATAATTGTTGTTTGATAATATATTATTGTTGTTTGATAATCTATAATTGTTATTTGATAATCTATAATTGTTGTTTGAAAATCTATAAGTGTTTTTTAATAATCTATAATTGTTGTTTGATAATCTATAACTGTTGCTTGATACTTTGTAACTGTTGCTTAATAATCTATAATTGTTGTTTGATAATCTATAACTGTTGTTTGATAATCTATAACTGTTGTTTGATAATCTATAACTGTTGTCTGATAATCTATAATTGTTGTCTGATAATCTATAATTGTCGTCTGATAATCTATAACTGTTGCTTAATAATCTTAACTGTTGCTTGATAATCTATAATTGTTGTTTGATAACCTATAACTGTTGTTTGATAATCTATAACTGTTGGTTGATAATCTATAACTGTTGCTTGATAATCTATAACTGTTGTTTGATAATCTATAACTGTTGTTTGATAATCGATAACTGTTGTTTGATAATATATAACTGTTGTTTGATAATCTATAACTGTTGTTTGATAATCTACAACTGTTGTATGATAATCTATAACTGTCGTCTGATAATCTATAACTGTTGTTTGATAATCGACAACTGTTGCTTGACAATCTATAACTGTTGTTTGATAATCTATAACTGTTGTTTGATAATCTATAACTGTTGTTTGATAATATATAACTGTAGTTTTAGATAATCTATAACCAAGCCAATAATTATTGGATATAGACACAAACACATAATGTAATCAATAGATAGACACAAACACATAATGTAGTCAACAGATAGACAAAAACACATAATGTAGTCAACAGATAGACAAAAACACATAATGTAGTCAATAGATAGACAAAAACACATAATGTAGTCAATAGATAGACAAAAACACATAATGTAGTCAATAGATAGACAAAAACACATAATGTAATCAATAGATAGACAAAAACACATAATATAATCAATAGATAGACAAAAACACATAATGTAATCAATAGATAGACACAAACACATAATGTAGTCAATAGATAGACAAAAACACATAATGTAGTCAATAGATAGACACAAACACATAATGTAATCAATAGATAGACACAAACACATAATGTAATCAATAGATAGACACAAACACATAATGTAGTCAATAGATAGACAAAAACACATAATGTAGTCAATAGCAGGACCTTTGATGTAACTGCAGGTTACATGTTCAATTAAAAAATAAATGGTTTGTGATGGTCTTTTTACAAATATTCGTTGTTTTGTACCTGATGAAGTATATTGCCGAAACTTCGTAGATTGTTCTGTCTTTATACATGTTTAGCTGCTTAATACGATTATATGTTTAAATATTTATTGGCAGATTTCTTCAATGGTGACCACACAGAAAAAAAAAAGTTAAAATACCCCCGTCACGCCAAGTGGCGTATAGGGAATATGGTGTTAGTGACCATCAATTTTATAGACCTTCAGCACATGATTTTTGGAGTAATGTGGTCGGTATTACGTTGTTATGTTTCCCAGAAAAAAATCCGGTACCCATTAAAGGCTGGGTTAACCCGGAACCATTCCCGTGTGTTACCGGGGCCTCATTATGAAGGAAGTAAAGAATAGTGACACTGTGACCTTCCAGGCATGTCGTAAGAGGCGACTAAGTCGGTTGATCGATGGCTTGACAAGCTGTCATTGTAAAAAGTATTGTTATGGAAACAGAGCATAGATTTTAGAAGCAGTGATCTCTGCAATATGTGCCGTTTTGGCACGCAAGGTTTTTGTTTTTGAGATTGTGGTTCTGCCCTATGTGCCGTCTTCGGCTCGAAAGGACGATAGATAGATAGATAACCCGGAAGCCGTCAGTTGGGATCGAACCCTACCTCTTGTCCTATGTAGTCCAGTTCACTAACCACTAAGCTATCGCGGCTCCCATGACCACACAGGGTGTACTATGAATGGTAGTTGATACAGAGGAAACAGAAAATCTTCCAAATCAGGCATTATTCAATCTTCAAACTGCTTTGCGTGAAACAGATCGTAGAACTCGCGAAAGCACATCTTTTTCATCGCTGCTCCACGCCTTTTAAAGAATGAACAGAGAGCAGACTAAATATCTATCTATCTATCTATTGTCCTTTCGAGCCGAAGACGGCACATAGGGCAGAACAACAATCTCAAAAACAGAAACCTTGCGTGCCAAAATGGCACATCTTGCAGAGATCACTGCGCTAAAATCTATGGCGCTGTTTCCATAACAATACTTTTTACAATGACAGCTTGTCAAGCCATCGATCAATCTCCTTAGTCGCCTCTTACGACATGCCTGGAAGGTCACAGTGTTACTATTCTTTACCTCCCTCATAATGAGGCCCCGGTAACACACGGGAAAGACTAAATATACAAGTAGTGAATTCTCTCAACGAGGTATTTTACTGAACATAAAAATTAATCTCAGTAATCTGTATATTGATGTCGTTTAATAATAAATGACATAGAACGTATTTGAATTGTAATTGGTATTGTGTGAGTGTGTGTAGATTAACTGTTGGTTTTAAGATTAGATAATCGTGAGAGAGCTGGCTGGAAAAAAAACAATAATAGAAGGCATGGTTTCTAGACGACGCATCAGGGGCAGACCAAGAAGAAGATGGTTTCAATACATCAAAGAGACATTGAACCAGTCAACAGAAGTGGGAGATCTCGCTAGAGACAGAGATGCTTTCAGACGGGCTGTGGTGAGTGCAACGTTCTGTGGGAGATCTGGCCAGATAAAGAGATTCTTTCAGACAGACTGTGGTAACTGCAACTTTCTGTGGGAGATCTGGCTAAAGACAGAGATTCTTTCAGACAGACTGTGGTAACTGCAACTTTCTGTGGGAGATCTGGCTAAAGACAGAGATTCTTTCAGACAGACTGTGGTAACTGCAACTTTCTGTGGGAGATCTGGCTAAAGACAGAGATTCTTTCAGAGAGACTGTGGTAACTGCAACTTTCTGTGGGAGATCTGGCTAAAGACAGAGATTCTTTCAGACAGACTGTGGTAACTGCAACTTTCTGTGGGAGATCTGGCTAAAGACAGAGATTCTTTCAGACAGACTGTGGTAACTGCAACTTTCTGTGGGAGATCTGGCTAAAGACAGAGATTCTTTCAGACAGACTGTGGTAACTGCAACTTTCTGTGGGAGATCTGGCCAGAGACAGAGACTCTTTCAGACAGACTGTGGTAACTGTAACTTTCTGTGGGAGATCTGACTAGAGACAGTGATTCTTTCAGACGGACTGTGGTGAATGCAATGTTCTGGGGGAGATCTGGCTAGAGGCAGTGATTCTTTCTGACGGGCAGTGGTGAATGCAAAGTTCTGTGGGAGATCTGGCTAGAGACAGAGATACTTTCAGACGGGCTGTGGTGAATGCAACGTTCTAGAAAGGACATGCGACCTGAAGAGTGAGTGAGTGAGTGACAAGCTATTGCACTCGACAATGTTGTATGCCTCTTTTACAAAAAGTGAGGGAAATAATAACAATAGTATATTCTTTCAATTAGATTCACTTCATCCTGTCTGGTTTATTCGTTTTCGCGGGTACCGCGATGAGGTGGAGTAGACTATGGATATTTCTGATTCACTGATATTGACGGAAGCCAACATGAGACGCTGACAGCTTTGAGCCCTGTTGTTGACGTGCGTCCCGGCGTCCCGATTCTGACCTTTGATGGAATGTTTTTCCCGCTCAGTCTTTGATATTGTAAATCCATTTATTACTGTATATTATATATATATATATTACAATCAATCAATTTATATCCTCAATCCATATTTACGTATATAACAGTCAATTCATTTATATCTATGATTCCAAACCTGTAGGTCGCCAAGTGTTTTCAAGAAGGTCGAGGAGGTTACTTTCAATTACAATCAATTGTAAAACTAATGTCTGAAATCCTCCTTTAGAATTTTCATTTTTTTTTAAAAAATGGAAGTGATCACAGTGACTTGGCTATTCCATGAGGAGAGAGGGCGTGGGGGTGGCATATTACTTGATATTTCTTTCGTTCACCTGAAGTGATGTTTATAGCTGCAGTGTCGTTGTTCTGTGTTTAATGTTAAAGGGTAGCTAATTGACTGCTTTCAAATGGGCTCGAATGTCGGGAAAGGTTGCAAAAACTAAAATTGATAGCATGAGTCCATTTATTGTCGCATATATTACAATACATTAGGGGGAGGGGATGGTGGTTCCAGAGGTAGGACCTCTGAGTAAGATGGTTCCAGGTTCACACCTCAGATAGGAAACAAATCCGCTGTTGTTTTGTGGCTATCCGATGGTCTCTGGATAGTGACAGCCACTCGGATAATTGTGAAAAACAGGAGGTGCAGTCTTCTTACGTTAAAGTAGATAGTTGGATATCGTTAAGGGTAGGCCAAAAATTGTCGCTGCTCGGGCATAATTGACAGGAAGAAAAATGTCCCCCGAAAAGTCAAAACTCTTCACAGTAGAAACATGGGAGTATCTCTGAAGTCTGAGATTATCTCGCGAGAAAAGACATTACTTGTCAAGTGTCTCAAACAGCCTTGATGGTGGTTAATAAGGAACAGTCATTTAACAATTATAAATATGAAACTAATTTATAGAAAAATTAATGAAGTTGCCGTGGTGACCTATTCTTCATTCAACCATAATTATTATTCATCATTTTGGAAATTAAATTAAAAGTGCTCTTAGAAGCAACATTATAGATCTACAAATGATGATTTATTTAATTATTGATGAATCTACTGCTGTATGTTGGAAGTCAAATTTCATTATATATATTCGCCTCTTAATTAAAGTATGTACTTTTTTTTTGCCTGTAGAATATTTTTCTCGATTTGATTGAACGAGATAATGTGACAGATCTTGGAATATTGACTTCATTGCTTTGGCACTTTTGAGTCTTGAAAATAAAGAAATCATTACAAAATGAAACATTTACTATCTGTGACGTGGGATAGAGCAGCAGTTATGTTGGCTGTACGTAGTGATGTCACAAAGCTCATTAAAGATAACATCCCCTGTTATTGTATGACACTGAGCTAATCATTGCCTCGTATGTCGATGATGCTGTTAAGTTAATGTGAATAATAGAACAAAGAAGTATGTGTTAGCACTCGGAAAAATTGACAGACAAACATTTGTTATACCTGACAGCTTAAAAGAATGGCTTGGCAGAAGGTCAACAACAGAAATGATAAATTACTGTCGAGATCGAGAGTTGGGAAAAGACATAGTCACCTACGCCAGCAGTCATGGTACTTAATGATGATGTTGTTCCGAGTGCTAACACATACTTCTTTGTTCTATTATTCCCTATTATCGCCTCGGAAGTTCCCCATATAATAATATTTATGTATTATTATTTGTACCCAGTAAGTTAATGTGACCAGAGTGAATTATTTGAACTTTCTTAGATAAGTTGTCTGTGCTCTACCGTGCCTCACCTATAAATGCCAGAGACCTACAGACATGTCTACGATACTGGAGTTTCAGCTGCTAAAAGTTGGCATAATTTTGAGCGCACTTCCGGTTGCATAAAGCGTTTGGTCAGTCTCCGCCCATGACAGGAACGATTGTACTTTATTTTCAGGTACAGGCAAAATGGTCGCCCTGGGGGGGGGGGGGGGGGTAAAGAGGAACGGTGAACCTATGAGGGAACCCTTCACATCAGTTGAATTCATTCCTGACTTGGGATTTACGATCGACGCTCTTCAAGAACGTTCACAGTTAAGACAGCAAATAAACATAAAATGGTAATGAATAGCTAGACTCCAGCCCGGCACAGTATGTAATATGTTGTTATATATGATTTGGTTATTTGGTTATGGAAGAATAAACAAAAGAATAGGTATGGCAGAAAGTAACTTTAATGTCATGAAAAATATACTAACAACAAAACAAATAACAGTAGGGCTGAAGCTTAGAATAGCAAAGTGTTACATCTTCTCAATATTCATGTATGGTACAGAAACATGTACATTAGACAAGAAAACAGAACAGAAAATTGAAGCCTTTGAAATGTGGATATATAGAAGAATAGTTAGAATTGGAGGAAAGAAATAAAAACAAACAACAAACGATGAAGTTTTAAAAAAACTAAAAATAAAAAGAGTACTACTAAATACAATTAAGACAAGACAAATGAAATTTTTGGGTATGTTAAAAGACAGAACAGCCTACTAAAAGTAATATTGGAAGGGAAAATACAAGGTAAAAGAGGCAGAGGCGGACCAAGACTAACATGGACCAGTAACATCAAAAGATGGACAAATCAGTCTATGACACCCTGCACCATCAAAGCAAGAGACAGAGCAGAATGTCGCTCCATGGTAGCCAACCTTCGTTGCGGAGATGGTTCTCGGTGTTGATGATGATATTTGTATGTAGATATAAAAGGCAATAGAAGCTTTCATCGCACTACGAACACGGACATTCACAGAATTAGGCTAAATACTAAAATAACATTGTTTAACTCCAATGTTAAACCAGTACTGTTATACACAAAAGTGAAACACGAAGAGCAACAAAAATGACAATCACGAAGATACAGACCTTCATTAGAGGGTGCTTGCGCAGAATAACATGATGGAAATGGCAAGACAAAATCACAAATGTAGAATTATGGAAAGTACCAGTTATAAAGAAAGAGATACAACGAAAACCCACATAAGCCAACTGAGAGTATTAGTTTGTATCTATAACAACAGGATTTTACAGGATAGACTCTTTGGAAATCCACAGAGAAGGAGATCATGTCATAGAGACATGATCACCTACGCCAGCAGGCCCGGTACTTGATGATGATGATATATTAATACAATTCTACAAACAAGGAACAAATACTTTATGGTGACAGTTGTGCATGTCGAATTAGCTACCAGCTATAGCAGACATACATTAGTATTATTTAAAAAAAAAAAAATTGGAGCGAAAATATTTTTTATAAACATAAACATTTGTAGTTCTCGTAATTTTTTCCTACTTTTTTTTTTTTTTACATTACTTTCTTTTTCTTAACAGAGATTTTCAAACGAAAAAAAAAAAATTTATGAGTGAGAAATGCCTCACAGCAAACACGTGATGTCTAGAGGCACCCACTGCAGTCGTCAGAATGAAACATTGAAGGATTAACTCACATAATCCGCACGTCCAACGTATCGTATATGTCTTCCTTGAAATGTGAGGTTTCATTTCAGTTTTTTGTTGTCTTACGTACAAAGAAGTTAATAGTCACGTGACGTATAAGGCAGGGTCAATGAAGGCTAACGACCATACTTCGGGCTATTTATTCTTATATGTGTTTTGATGATTAAGACAAATAAATCTTAAATGTTATGCAGAGCCAGTATTCACATGTGGATGGGAATCATGGACAAAAGGACAACAGACAGGAAAATCATTGGAGTCTGTAGAAATGTGGTTTTACAGAAGAATGTTGAGACATTGATGGACAGCTAAGAAAAGTAATGAAGATGTTCTGAAAAAGGCCAAAGCAAAAAGAGAGCTAATTTCCAATATTAGGAAAATCATCATTTTTTGCCCATGTAATGAGAAGAGAACAGCTGGAATATATTGTAGGAACTGGGAAAATTGAGGCACGAAGAGATAGAGGGAAGCAAACAGAAAAGATACCTGACAGCTTAAAAGAATGGCTTGGCAGAAGGTCAACAACAGAAATGATAAATTACTGTCGAGATCGAGAGTTGGGAAAAGACATAGTCACCTACGCCAGCAGTCATGGTACTTAATGATGATGTTGATGGTTTTCTCCGAGTGTTTGAAAAAACCTAAACCCCTAAAATATTTCTTGGATTTGTCGCCTCATAAATTTCTGTTTCCTGATAATATTCGTTATATATTTATTCTTTTATTCTTTTATTTGTTTATTCGTTTATTTGTTTATTCGTTTATTTGTTTATTCGTTTATTTGTTTATTCGTTTATTCGTTTATTCGTTTATTCGTTTATTTGTTTATTTGTATCCAAATAAGGATACATCTCCGTGGAAGTAATCTTAGGCAGCAGATTTGTGTCTTTCAACAAAGTCTTATCAAACATCTCACATTTAGTAACACACCTTCTTATCAAACATCTCACATTTAGTAACACACCTTCTTATCAAACATCTCACATTTAGTAACACACCTTCTTATCAAACATCTCACACTTAGTAACACACCTTCTTATAAAACATCTCACATTCAGTAACACACCTTCTTATCAAACATCTCACATTCAGTAACACACCTTCTTATCAAACATCTCACATTTAGTAACACACCTTCTTATCAAACTTCTCACATTTAGTAACACACCTTCTTATCAAACATCTCACATTTAGTAACACACCTTCTTATCAAACATCTCACATTTAGTAACACACCTTCTTATCAAACATCTCACATTTAGTAACACACCTTCTTATCAAACATCTCACATTTAGTAACACACCTTCTTATCAAACATCTCACATTTAGTAACACACCATCTTATCAAACATCTCACATTTAGTAACAAACCTTCTTATCAAACATCTCACATTCAGTAACACACCTTCTTATCAAACATCTCACATTTAGTAACACACCTTCTTATCAAACATCTCACATTCAGTAACACACCTTCTTATCAAACATCTCACATTCAGTAACACACCTTCTTATCAACCATCTCACACTTAGTAACACACCTTCTTATCAAACATCTCACAATTAGTAACACACCTTCTTATCAAACATCTCACATTCAGTAACACACCTTTTTATCAAACATCTCACACTTAGTAACACACCTTCTTATCAAACATCTCACATTCAGTAACACACCTTCTTATCAAACATCTCACACTTAGTAACACACCTTCTTATCAAACATCTCACATTCAGCAACAAACCTTCTTATCAAACATCTCACACTTAGTAACACACCTTCTTATCAAACATCTCACATTCAGTAACACACCTTCTTATCAAACATCTCACACTTAGTAACACACCTTCTTATCAAACATCTCACATTCAGTAACACACCTTCTTATCAAACATCTCACACTTAGTTACACACCTTCCTATCAAACATCTCACACTTAGTTACACACCTTCTTATCAAACATCTCACACTTAGTTACACATCTTCTTATCAAACATCTCACATTTAGTAACACACCTTCTTATCAACCATCTCACACTTAGTAACACACCTTCTTATCAAACATCTCACACTTAGTTACACACCTTCTTATCAAACATCTCACACTCAGTAACACACCTTTTTATCAAACATCTCACACTTAGTAACACACCTTCTTATCAAACATCTCACACTTAGTAACACACCTTGTTATCAAACATCTCACACTTAGTAACACACCTTCTTATCAATAATCTCACACTTAGTAACACACCTTCTTATCAAACATCTCACACTTAGTAACACACCTTCTTATCAAACATCTCACACTTAGTAACACACCTTCTTATCAAACATCTCACACTTAGTAACACACCTTCTTATCAAACATCTCACACTTAGTAACACACCTTCTTATCAAACATCTCACACATAGTAACAAACCTTCTTATCAAACATCTCACACTTAGGTACACACCTTCTTATCAAACATCTCACACTTAGTAACACACCTTCTTATCAAACATCTCACACTTAGTAACACACCTTCTTATCAAACATCTCACACTCAGTAACACACCTTCTTATCAAACATCTCACACTTAGTAACACACCTTCTTATCAAACATCTCACACTTAGCAACACACCTTCTTATCAAACATCTCACATTCAGTAACACACCTTCTTATCAAACATCTCACACTTAGTAACACACCTTCTTATCAAACATCTCACACTCAGTAACACACCTTCTTATCAAACATCTCACACTTAGTAACACACCTTCTTATCAAACATCTCACACTCAGTAACACACCTTTTTATCAAACATCTCACACTTAGTAACACACCTTCTTATCAAACATCTCACACTTAGTAACACACCTTCTTATCAAACATCTCACACTTAGTAACACACCTTCTTATCAAACATCTCACACTTAGCAACATACCTTCTTATCAAACATCTCACACTTAGTAACACACCTTCTTATCAAACATCTCACACTTAGTAACACACCTTCTTATCAAACATCTCACACTCAGTAACACACCTTCTTATCAAACATCTCACACTTAGTAACACACCTTCTTATCAAACATCTCACACTTAGCAACACACCTTCTTATCAAACATCTCACACTTAGTAACACACCTTCTTATCAAACATCTCACACTTAGTAACACACCTTCTTATCAAACATCTCACACTTAGTAACACACCTTCTTATCAAACATCTCACACTTAGTAACACACCTTCTTATCAAACATCTCACATTCAGTAACACACCTTCTTATCAAACATCTCACATTCAGTAACACACCTTCTTATCAAACATCTCACACTTAGTAACACACCTTCTTATCAAACATATCACATTCAGTAACACACCTTCTTATCAAACATCTCACATTCAGTAACACACCTTCTTATCAAAAATATCACATTCAGTAACACACCTTCTTATCAAACAACTCACATTCAGTAACACACCTTCTTATCAAACAACTCACATTCAGTAACACACCTTCTTATCAAACAACTCACATTCAGTAACACACCTTCTTATCAAACATCTCACACTAAGTAACACCTTCTTGTCAAACATCTCACACTTAGTAACACACCTTATCAAACAACTCCCACTCAGTAACACACCTTCTTATCAAACATCTCACACTCAGTAACACACCTTCTTATCAAACATCTCATATTGGGTAACACACCTTCTTAACAAACATCTCACACTCAGTAAAACACCTTCTTATCAAAGAACTGAAACTCAGTAACACACCTTCTATCAAAGATCTCACACTAAGTAACACACCTTCTTATCAAACATCTCACATTGAGTAACACACTTTCTAATCAAACAACTCACACTCAGTAACACAGCCCTCATCAAGGCCAGCTCCTTTTCGTGGGGATGAGGCTTAACAGTCACCAGGGACTGAAAACCAAGACTCGCCAGGCCTTCCTACACCCGAGCAAGACCACAGTCTGCTCTAGCAAGTTTTAGTGCTGAAGTCGAAGGCAACCAGCCAAAAGGTGTACTACAACAATCAGGATGCCACGCACTCATGCCAAAGGGAAGTATGTCTATAACCGCAAATCGATATGGCACTCGCCCTGTGATGGGCACTCAGGCAGGTGCAGCGACGGGCCCTCAGCCTCGAAAGGGCCCAACCTCTATTACTGGATGTCCTTCTCAACCGCTCTGTGGAGTAAGGGGGCGAGAGAATAGAGCTACCGGCCAATCCAAAATAAGACCACACAAAATAATGCACTGGAATGCTGAAGGCATCAACAGCAAAAGAGATGGGTACAGTAAAAAGATAGAATTAGAAAATATCCTGCATGAAGAACAAATAAGCATGTGCTGTTTGCAGGAAACCCATCTAAACAACGACATAGCCTTGAAGATTAGGAGATACCAGTGCTACCAATCTGACAGAAAAAAACAAACAAAAGGGCGGAATATTGACACTTGTAAAGAACAACATCAATGCATGTCAGATTGAAGTGTATATGTATGGGGCAGAAGATCAAATACTGCACCTCAGGACAGAAAATACAGACGTTCATCTATTTAACTACTACTGTCCGAGTGACCGCCCACTAGCACTAGACACAATTACATTAAAATAAAGAATAATTGTATGTGGAGACTTTAACAGCCATTCACAGAGCTGGGGCTATGAACATATGGACAAGAGAGGTGAAGAGCTTGAAAATTGGCAAGATGGCAATGGGCTTATACTATTAAACCAGACAACAAATCCACCAACATTCTACTCCAGATCATGGCATACCACATCTACACCAGACCTTGCTTTCCATTCACCAGACCTGGATTGGAATATCACACGAATTGTTGGGAAACAACTTGGAGGCAGCGACCACCGACCTGTCTTTTTAGTGGTGCAAAATGAGGCCGTCAGGGAGAGCAGCACTCTCTCCAGATGGAATTACAAAAAGGCAGACTAGAAAATGTATCAACACTACACCAGTGTGCTGACTAAAGATATAAATACAGACAGAGACATCAACAAAATAGTTGATGAATTCAGTAGACTAATAATACAAGCTGCCAGTGAAACAATACCTAGAGGGGCACGGAAACAATACAAACCATACTGGAGTAGTGAACTAGAGCAACAGTACAATGACATGGAAACATCTCGAAAGCAACCCTTGCCAGGAACACCACAATAACTATCAGCATGCTAAAGCCAAATTTTAAATGGTCTAAACTACAAGCCAGACGGAGAAGCTGGAAAGAGAAAACTGAGTCATTGAATTCTTGAACGAGACACAAGAAAAGTGTGGAAGCTTGTAGAACAGCTGAATGATGAGGGTACAGAAAGGAACACCAAAATTACACTGAAGAAGGATGGAGACATCCTAACAGGTAAGCATGCAGCAAATCACTTTGCAGACTTCTTTGCAAATAACAATAATATTGAAATTAGCCTAGAGAAACGACAAGAGACCCGTTTAAAACAACAAAATGCAAGACAAGAAGAGACCACACACGAAGTCATTGAAATACCCATTACACAAAGAGAGCTAGAGCTGGAAATATCCAAATTAAAATGAAAAAGTCACCAGGCAGTGATGGAGTGTCCAATGAAATTATTAAGAACTTGGGAACTGCAGCTAAATCAAAACTACTGCAGATCTACAACATTTGCTGGATCACAAGTAGAGAGCCACAGGAATGGAGAGAAGCAATTATGATACCATTACTAAAGCCAGGAAAAGATGGTTCAACGACATCCAGCTATAGACCAATCAGCCTTACAAGCTGTTTGTGTAAAACAATGGAACGTATAATCAATCTCAGACTGCAGTGGTACATGGAAAGTGAAAATCTCCTTGTCCCACAACAAGCAGGCTTTAGACAGTGTTACTCTACCGAAGATCAGGCAACCTATCTTTCCCAGGAAATTGAGGATGCATTTCAAGAAAAGAAACTGGTACTAGCAGCATGGATATACCTAAATAAAGCATTTGATAAGGTATGGAAAGAAGGACTTTTGAAGAAAATGAGAAATTATGGAGTAAATGGCAGAATGTACAAATGGGTCAAAGCATACCTGCATAACAGGAGAGCCAGAGTGCAACTGGATGGTCTTAAGAGTAAGAAGGTCTTACTGCGCCAGGGCGTTCCACAGGGAGGGGTACTATCTCCGACACTTTTTCTGATCTACATCAATGACCTAGTTACTGAACTACCACATGGCATCAAAGTGGCAATGTATGCAGATGACTTGGTAATGTGGTGCACAGAGGAGTATGCAACAGTGGTCTCCAAATTGCTACAAAGAGCTATGAATGCACTGAATTCATGGACAAATAGATGGTGTATCAGCATCAATACAGACAAATGCAGTACTACACTTTTCACTCTCTCCCTAAAACAAAAAGCAGGAGCCATCTACATAAACAATGAGCCTGTGAAAGAAGACATACAAGCTACATATCTCGGAGTTACATTTGATAACAAACTATCTTGGAAACAGCAGGTAAATAAGGCAACCCAAAAAGCAAGGAGGAAATTGGCTATTCTAAGAAAGTTGTGTGGATCCACATGGGGTGCGAGTGGGAAAATACTCAGTAAAGTTTACCAACAGAGTATACGCCCACATTTAGAATATGGATCATCCGCATGGTGCTCAGCATCAAACACCACATTGCAAGAACTGGATAAAGTACAAAACCAGGCACTTAGGGTCATCACAGGAGCAATGAAATCAACACCAATATTGGAGATGGAGAAATTGTGGAGGATACCAGCACAGAGAGAACGGAGGGACACAAAGGTGCTGATACAGGCAGAAAAATTTGTATGCATGCCGAGACATCCAATGAAGGACCGATTCCAAAATCTTGCATTGGGACGACTTAAGAGAAGCAGTTTTATCCACCAAGCCAAGCGTATTAGTAGACAAACACCAGACATGCCAAGAGTTGTTAAACCCCTTCTGCCCATACCAGAACAGACTCCCTGGACAGATGAATCAGGATTATCAGTTCAAATACGAACAGAAGTGAAAGGAATAGTTGACAAAGAGGAACATAATAGTCTACAGCGAAAAACAATAACTCTCAGTTTCCTGGATGAAGAATACCCACAAGACCTATGGATTCGTGTGTACACAGATGGATCAGCACAGAATGCAGTAAAAAATGGGGGTGCAGGTGCATATATAGAGTACCCAAATAACACTAGGGATATGAATAAAATAGCAACAGGGAAATATTGTCACAATTATGATGCAGAAATACAAGCAATAAAGTTGGCAATAGAAAAACTGAAGAACAGTAATTTTAGCCCACAGCCTGTAGTGTTTTTGACAGGTGCAAGATCAGTACTCCAGGCACTACAATCCAGAAAATTACCACATCTGCAGACCTTATTGACTGAACTCTGCAAGCACCACAGGGTTGCCCTGCAGTGGATCCCGTCTCACTGTGGAATACCAGGAAATGAGAAAGCAGATCAGTTGGCAAAGTAAGGTTCAACAGGCACACAACTAGATACACCGGTTACATACCATCATAAGAAACATATAATCAAATCAATCAGAGGAGCACAAGCTCCAAATCAGGATGCCATTCATAATATGAATAGATGTGAACAAGTTATCATTATACGCCTCAGAACAGGACACAATCGACTCCATAGTCACATGTATACAAAATTCAAGATCGGCACATCAACTACTTGTACATGTGGACAGGCGCCCCAGACTGCTGAACACATACTTCAAGACTGCACTGAATATAGTAGACTAAGGAAAACCCATTGGCCCATAGATACAACACTACAGACAAAACTATATGGACCACTGCAAGAATTACAAAAGATAGTAAAATTCATACAGGAAACGACATTGCAGATATAGACAATAGTTCGGGTGAACCAGAGATAGATAGTAAAACACCTTCTTATGAAACATCTCACACTCAGTAATATACCTTCTTATCAAACATCTAACACTCAGTAATATACCTTCTTATCAAACAACTCACACTCAGTAACACACCTGCTTATCAAACAACTCACACTCAGTTACACACCTGCTTATCAAACAACTCACACTCAGTTACACACCTTCTTATCAAACAACTCACACTCAGTTACATACCTTCTTATCAAACAACTCACACTCAGTAACACACCTTCTTATCAAACATCTAACACTCAGTAATATACCTTCTTATCAAACAACTCACACTCAGTAACACACCTGCTTATCAAACAACTCACACTCAGTTACACACCTGCTTATCAAACAACTCACACTCAGTTACACACCTTCTTATCAAACAACTCACACTCAGTTACATACCTTCTTATCAAACAACTCACACTCAGTAACACACCTTCTTATCAAACATCTAACACTCAGTAATATACCTTCTTATCAAACAACTCACACTCAGTAACACACCTGCTTATCAAACAACTCACACTCAGTTACACACCTGCTTATCAAACAACTCACACTCAGTTACACACCTGCTTATCAAACAACTCACACTCAGTAACACACCTTCTTATCAAACAACTCACACTCAGTAACACACCTTCTTATCAAACAACTCACACTCAGTAATACACCTTCTTGTCAAACAACTCACACTCAGTAACACACCTGCTTATCAAACATCTCACACTCAGTTACATACCTGCATATCAAACAACTCACACTCAGTTACACACCTGCTTATCAAACAACTCACACTCAGTTACACACCTGCTTATCAAACAACTCACACTCAGTTACACAACTGCTTATCAAACAACTCACACTCAGTTACATACCTGCTTATCAAACAACTCACACTCAGTTACACACATGCTTATCAAACAACTCACACTCAGTTACACACCTGCTTATCAAACAACTCACACTCAGTTACACACCTGCTTATCAAACAACTCACACTCAGTTACACACCTTCTTATCAAACAACTCACACTCAGTTACACACCTGCTTATCAAACAACTCACACTCAGTTACACACCTGCTTATCAAACAACTCACACTCAGTTACACACCTTCTTATCAAACAACTCACACTCAGTTACACACCTGCTTATCAAACAACTCACACTCAGTTACACACCTGCTTATCAAACAACTCACACTCAGTTACACACCTGCTTATCAAGCAACTCACACTCAGTTACACACCTGCTTATCAAACAACTCACACTCAGTTACACATCTGCTTATCAAACTACTCACACTCAGTTACACACCTGCTTATCAAACAACTCACACTCAGTAACACACCTTCTTATCAAACAACTCACACTCAGTAACACACCTTCTTATCAAACAACTCACACTCAGTAACACACCTTCTTATCAAACAACTCACACTCAGTTACACACCTGCTTATCAAACAACTCACACTCAGTTGCACACCTGCTTATCAAACAACTCAGACTCAGTTACACACCTCCTTATCAAGTAACTCATACTCAGTTACACACCTGCTTATCAAACAACTCACACTCAGTTACACACCTGCTTATCAAACAACTCACACTCAGTAACACACCTTCTTATCAAACAACTCACACTCAGTAACACACCTTCTTATCAAACAACTCACACTCAGTAACACACCTTCTTATCAAACAACTCACACTCAGTTACACACCTGCTTATCAAACAACTCACACTCAGTTACACACCTGCTTATCAAACAACTCACACTCAGTTACATACCTGCTTATCAAACAACTCACACTCAATTACACACCTGCTTATCAAACAACTCACACTCAGCAACACACCTTCTTATCAAACAACTCACACTCAGTAACACACCTTCTTATCAAACAACTCACACTCAGTAACACACCTGCTTATCAAACAACTCACACTCAGTTACACACCTGCTTATCAAGCAACTCATACTCAGTTACACACCTTCTTATCAAACAACTCACACTCAGTTACACACCTGCTTATCAAACAACTCACACTCAGTTACACACCTGCTTATCAAACAACTCAGACTCAGTTACACACCTCCTTATCAAGTAACTCATACTCAGTTACACACCTGCTTATCAAACAACTCACACTCAGTTACACACCTGCTTATCAAACAACTCACACTCAGTAACACACCTTCTTATCAAACAACTCACACTCAGTAACACACCTTCTTATCAAACAACTCACACTCAGTAACACACCTTCTTATCAAACAACTCACACTCAGTTACACACCTGCTTATCAAACAACTCACACTCAGTTACACCTGCTTATCAAACAACTCACACTCAGTTACATACCTGCTTATCAAACAACTCAGACTCAGTTACACACCTCCTTATCAAGTAACTCATACTCAGTTACACACCTGCTTATCAAACAACTCACACTCAGTTACACACCTGCTTATCAAACAACTCACACTCAGTAACACACCTTCTTATCAAACAACTCACACTCAGCAACACACCTTCTTATCAAACAACTCACACTCAGTAACACACCTTCTTATCAAACAACTCACACTCAGTAACACACCTGCTTATCAAACAACTCACACTCAGTTACACACCTGCTTATCAAGCAACTCATACTCAGTTACACACCTGCTTATCAAACAACTCACACTCAGTTACACACCTGCTTATCAAGCAACTCATACTTAGTTACACACCTGCTTATCAAACAACTCACACTCAGTTACACACCTTCTTATCAAGCAACTCACACTCAGTTACACACCTGCTTATCAAGCAACTCATACTCAGTTACACACCTGCTTATCAAACAACTCACACTCAGTTACACACCTGCTTATCAAACAACTCATACTCAGTTACACACCTGCTTATCAAACAACTCACACTCAGTTACACACCTGCTTATCAAGCAACTCATACTCAGTTACACACCTGCTTATCAAACAACTCACACTCAGTTACACACCTTCTTATCAAGCAACTCATACTCAGTTACACACCTGCTTATCAAACAACTCACACTCAGTTACACACCTGCTTATCAAGCAACTCATACTCAGTTACACACCTGCTTATCAAACAACTCACACTCAGTTACACACCTGCTTATCAAGCAACTCATACTCAGTTACACACCTGCTTATCAAACAACTCACACTCAGTTACACACCTGCTTATCAAGTAACTCATACTCAGTTACACACCTGCTTATCAAGCAACTCATACTCAGTAACACGCTCAGGAAACAAAAAGCCGGGATTTAAACCCACAACCTCTCTGTTTCGAGGCCGGCGTCTTACCGAGACCAACTAGTCCCCCAGATGAGTACATAAAGTTGAGGTTGAAATTACATTTCTTTATCTTTCTGTGTGCAGCGTTCACACGGAGGCTACTAAAGTCATGAACAGACATTGTCCTCATCGTCACTCGCCTTAAAAGTGCATTTAGTGGCGTAAATGTGTTTTGATTTGTGGTTTATTTGTGCATTTCGGCCCAAGTCATCCGACTTCAGCACGACATTTTATAGTACCAGGTTGTCATTTCTCTTCGATCTTTACTCACCTGAATATACTGGGTGGTCTGTTTCCAGAAGCACCGCTGGGAGATGGAGCACGGTATTGATCAGCTCTGTTGTTCCCCGATCATAACGCCCCCAGCTAGCCGAAGGTCGCTCAGCTCTGTTGTTCACCGATCCTAACGCCTTAAGCCGTCGGTCACTCAGCTCTGTTGTTCACCGATCCTAACGCCTCCAGCTGTAGGTCACTCAGCTCTGTTGTTCACCGATCCTAACGCCTTAAGCCGTAGGTCACTCAGCTCTGTTGTTCACCGATCCTAACGCCTTAAGCCGTAGGTCACTCAGCTCTGTTGTTCACCGATCCTAACGCCTCCAGCCGTAGGTCACTCAGCTCTGTTGTACACCGATTCTAACGCCTCCAGCTGTAGGTCACTCAGCTCTGTTGTTCACCGATCCTAACGCCTCCAGCCGTAGGTCACTCAGCTATGTTGTACACCGATCCTAACGCCTCCAGGCAGCCGTAGGTCACTCAGTTCAGTTTCTGGACAGCGTCGTGGCCCGGTACAACATTTTAGTCTTCTCTGGCACTATTTCCTTGCAGTTACATTTATGTTAGTGACATAAAGATAGAGCCCCCGTTTGTTAACGTAATTCTCGGTTGTTTCAATCATTTCTGCTAAGCTTTCAAGACTTCAGACAAGCAGAGAAGAGATTAGTGTTTTCATCCGTATGTCTTTCTCTATGACTATCATCATTCTGTTCGGACAATGTCTATTTTCGTTGCTATCTATTTGTTGATAACACAGAATGATCACACAGCACATAAATTTAGTTTAGTTTTGTTTAGTTTAGTTTAGTTTAGTTTAGTTTAGTTTAGTTTAGTTTAGTTTAGTTTAGTTTAGTTTAGTTTAGCTTAGTTTAGCTTAGTTTAGTTTAGTTCAGTTTAGTTGACGAATCATCGACACTTCACATCAGACACAACTGTAGAGAATTTACACAATACAAATTACACAACTAGCAAAGACCAACAAATTACACACATACTCTCCTGTCTGTGACAATACACAGTACAAGCAGTAGGATAATAGAAAGAATGAAAGAAAGTTAAAAGTTGTGAAGATGGTAAATACTTCACTGCAGTAAATTAAAAAAAGTAAAGTACCCCCGTCACGCCAAGTGGCGTATAGGGAATATGGTGTTAGTGACAATACATTTTTACAGACCTTCGGCACATGATTTTTGGGGTAATGTGGTCGGTATTACGCCCGTGCCGCTTTACTTTCCAAGAAAAATATCCGGTACCCATTTAAGGCTGGGTGAGCCTGGAAGTCGTCGGTTGGGATCGAACCCTACCCCGTGTCCTTTGTAGTCCAGTTCACTAACCACTGAGCTATCGCGGCTCCCAATACTTCACTGTTCTTTGTAATATTTCGTCCGGGAATGGCATACAACATGTTCTTGCCTATTTCCAACAGTGGATGATTCTTTCTCCCATGCTCGGCATGACTTTCTTATCGTCCGTCCCCAACAGTGGATGATTCTTTCTCCCATGCTCGGCATGACTTTCTTGTCGTCCGTCCCCAACAGTGGATGATTCTTCCTCCCATGCTCGGCATGACTTTCTTATCGTCCGTCCCCAACAGTGGATGATTCTTTCTCCCATGCTCGGCATGACTTTCTTATCGTCCGTCCCCAACAGTGGATGATTCTTTCTCCCATGCTCGGCATGACTTTCTTATCGTCCGTCCCCAACAGTGGATGATTCTTTCTCCCATGCTCGGCATGACTTTCTTATCGTCCGTCCCCAACAGTGGATGATTCTTTCTCCCATGCTCGGCATGACTTTCTTATCGTCCGTCCCCAACAGTGGATGATTCTTCCTCCCATGCTCGGCATGACTTTCTTATCGTCCGTCCCCAACAGTGGATGATTCTTCCTCCATGCTCGGCATGACTTTCTTATCGTCCGTCCCCAACAGTGGATGATTCTTTCTCCCATGCTCGGCATGACTTTCTTATCGTCCGTCCCCAACAGTGGATGATTCTTTCTCCCATGCTCGGCATGACTTTCTTATCGTCCGTCCCCAACAGTGGATGATTCCTTTCTCCCATGCTCGGCATGACTTTCTTATCGTCCGTCCCCAACAGAACAAAGTAATCGATCTCAGGGGTCTCTGGATCAACTCCGATCGTTCTAACTGAGGTTCAAACCCGGGTACCTATTGAACATGAGATGGGCACGTTAACATCACACTACAGCGACTGCCCAAGAAGAGCGTGAGACGGGAACCCAATCATGTCACAGCTGCACGGCTGTAAACCCCCTTCCCCCAGAAGTTGCAAGATAGCTCCTGACAAACAGATAAAACTGTTCTTTTGGGCGTTTGTGACGTGTATACAGGCCCGTACGATTTGTAAAAATAGTTGGACAGCCAAGTCTAAACACATAATGATGACAAACGGGCGTAAGGTACACACAAAGACACAAGTCATCTTTTTCAGTGACTTGCCATGCATGGGCGTCCGTTGAAATTTCTCACAAAATGAACGGGAATAAAACTACTTTACTTTGTTTATTTTACAACGGAATGGAAGGCTGAGCTATGAGTCGATAAAAGACACCTCACACCTTTAAGAAATCGTTGTTGTATCTGCTGTCTTGGACATAAAAGAACAGATCATTTTGTAAACTTTTAAGAAATCGTTTTGTATCTCTGTCCTTGACATTCAGCCTTCACTAAAGGTGTGGTGTGGGCTTGGAGAGGGCTTGACATCGAATCACATTACCCAGAGTCTAGGAGAGGGCTAGACATCGAATATCAATATCAAGAGTCTAGGAGAGGGCTAGACATCGAATATCAATATCAAGAGTCTAGGAGAGGGCTAGACATCGAATATCAATATCAAGAGTCTAGGAGAGGGCTAGACATCGAATATCAATATCAAGAGTCTAGGAGAGGGCTAGACATCGAATATCAATATCAAGAGTCTAGGAGAGGGCTAGACATCGAATATCAATATCAAGAGTCTAGGAGAGGGCTTGACGTCGAATCACATTACCCAGAGTCTAGGAGAGAGCTAGACATCGAATCTCAATATCAAGAGTCTAGGAGAGGGCTAGACATCGAATCTCAATACCAAGAGTCTAGGAGAGGGCTAGACATCGAATCACATTACCCAGAGTCTAGGAGAGGGCTAGACATCGAATCTCAATATCAAGTCTAGGAGAGGGCTATATATCGAATCACATTACCAGAGTCTAGGAGAGGGCTAGACATCGAATCACATTACCCAGAGTCTAGGAGAGGGCTAGACATCGAATCACATTACCCAGAGTCTAGGAGAGGGCTAGCATCGAATCTCAATATCAAGAGTCTAGGAGAGGGCTAGACATCGAATCACATTACCCAGAGTCTATGAGAGGGCTAGACATTGAATCTCAATATCAAGAGTCTAGGAGAGGGCTAGACATCGAATCACATTACCCAGAGTCTAGGAGAGGGCTAGACATCGAATCTCAATATCAAGAGTCTAGGAGAGGGCTAGACATCGAATCTCATTACCTAAAGTTTGGAAGAGGATAAAGGTAAGAAGAAACCAAGGACTCGAAAACAACTATTCCGACAACCAGTGTGAAGATTCGAATCCAAGACCCTCTTGTCACGAAGCCAACGCTTTACCTTTAAACCATCTAGTCCACCAACACATGAACAGTCAATATCGAAGCCTTTACAAGAGTTCGTGTGGATTTACTTTCCTGTACATAAAAAAAACTGATTATATGAAAGTATCCAATTTGTAAGTGTCTGCGTCCACCGGTGCTTACGTCATTCAGAGCACATTGTCATATATTGTCACTCTCGACAGGAAATGTAGGGAGCAGAATCCAGTCATGGTTGATGCGGAGGTCAACGGCCTAATCTGGGACAATACCGATGAGAAAGATGCAGTCAGAAATCATGAAAAATGCAGACAGGTCCGTACGTAATACGACACCAAAGGAGGGCATGAGTATTTATAGCACGCTCTGTAGGCAGAAGAGTCAAAATAGACACGGGGGGGGGGGGAAAGACGTTATGACCACGAGTAGCATAACAGTAGAGGTGTTGGCAGTGATCAGGGCATTCATCTGGTTGGAGTCACCAAACTACACCCACATCTGTATACTGAGTGATTCGATGCGAATGATGAGAAAGGTGAAGGCGGGCTCGACACACAGGCAGTTGGTCGAGTCATAACAGAAGTCAACGAAACGCACAACTGTAACGGTGTATTACACAACACCAGGTGCCACCTGTAACGGTGTATTACACAACACCAGGCACCACCTGTAACGGTGTATTACACAACACCAGGCGCCACCTGTAACGGTGTATTACACAACACCAGGCGCCACCTGTAACGGTGTATTACACAACACCAGGCGCCACCTGTAACGATGTATTACACAACACCAGGCGCCACCTGTAACGGTGTATTACACAACACCAGGCGCCACCTGTAACGGTGTATTACACAACACCAGGCGCCACCTGTAACGGGCTTGTAAACGAGAAATTGTAACGGTGTATTACACAACACCAGGCGCCACCTGTAACGGTGTATTACACAACACCAGGCGCCACCTGTAACGGTGTATTACACAACACCAGGCGCCACCTGTAACGGGACTGTAAACGAGAAATTGTAACGGTGTATTACACAACACCAGGCGCCACCTGTAACGGGACTGTTGCCATCTTTCGTGCACCATTTGTGGTGGGCTCACAACCTCCCTCGTGGACCTGAATCTGGAGATCGGTAAAGCAGAAAATTCGCCAATAACCGAGCCTCCACTATAATTGAATGGGAACTGTGTTAAGCAGCACTCTCGTTCAGATTATGCCTTCCCGTTGTCTTGACAAGAAATTCTGGAGATCAGCCCACTTGCCTGTTACCTCAGGTTATTGCCCCCCCCCTCCCCCCGACTAGGGGCTGCACTGGTTCACTGCTCACAGATTCCGCCCTTGGCCTTTGATCGGTTCCTTACCGACTCCGCGTTGTGACTTCCGTTGTTCATGACACCCAGTGTCAGTTCATCGCTAGGATAACAACACAGCTACAAGAATAAACATGAATTAACACCATTGAGAATTCATACGAATTGGATTATTCATGTAATGACCACCTCTGATGGCCAGTCAACACCATTGAGAATTCATATAATTGGTTTATTCATGTAATGACCACCTCTGATGGCCAGTCAACACCATTTCAAGTCCATTCATCCACCACTCAAGATTCGTGCTTCCTGACTTACTCGAGTCTATTACTTGTGGACAACCACCTTCTACTAAGTCTATTCCCTAACTGCATTTCTACATTCATAACTGTGTCACTTTGCTTGGCTTACTCTCAGCCTATAGATGTGGCACAACCACATTATCACAGTCTCTTCAAAAGAACTGCACTGCTCAATTCATAATAATGTCAGTCCTCTCGGCTTAATCTAAGCCTATAGATTGCGGTACAACCACGTTATCAAAGTCCCTTCACAAGTAATGCACTACTAAATTTCTAATTATATTACTTCCTTGGCTTACACCAAGCCTATAGATTGTGGCACAACCACGTTATCAAAGTCTCTTCACAAGAACTGCACAGCTAAATTCATAACGTCACTTGTCTTGGCCTATTCCAAGCCTATAGATTGTGGCACAACCACCTTATCAAAGTCTCTTCCCAAGAAATGCACTACTAACTTCATAATTATATTATTTGCTTGGCCTACACTAAGCCTATTGCCGTTGGAACACTCCCATTAATGCAAGTCTTTTCAGAAACACTGCGAATTTAATCTTAATGTCCCTTAGCTGATCGTCCCGTTGCTGATCGTCCTAACACATCTGCCTAGCTAGACTGCTACCTATTTAACCTGCTATCGCCAAGTCCTTATCAACTTTCTGGTTCCCAGTGCCGGCTGTAACACCATCTACCGTAGTCTGGATTGAACCCTCGTCATGCCGAAAGAATTCGCGCGTCTATCCTTTGTCTCAGTTTTCCTTTTTTTTTCCCCTCCAATCATAATCCCTGCTTCATTTACCCTCGTTTCTACATTGTTCCCAAATCCCTTGCCTCCCGATCTGCTCAGACCGTTCATACTTAACGTGAATCCGAAGCTTCCTCTTGTTAACGACTCCTATCCCTTTTCCCCACACCTTTCTCTAACCTTGGCCTTTATACTACCACACTTCTCTTTCCCGTCTTCCTTTATTTTACTGCTATCTCACCCTTTCAGAACCACCTTTTTCTACGTCCCTCGACATGAGGGAGTACGGGAAAATGAAATAGCGAACAGGCTGGCTAGCTCTGCTGTTGTCGGAGACGATCAAGCAGTGGATTAGACGGACGTCATTACAGAGGTCCCTTTCGAGATGCCAGAAGGGCTCAGGAATTCGACAACCATGAGTAAACGTCATTCTTTCGGATCAAAGAGATGGGATACATTCAGAAACTGGAGGCTTAGTGGGCGCATGAGAGGACTTATCAAACAACACAGAGCTGAAGTCGTCAGTCAACAAGACAGAGCTGAAGTCGTCAGTCAACAAGACAGAGCTGAAGTCGTCATTCAACAAGACAGAGCTGAAGTCGTCAGTCAACAAGACAGAGCTGAAGTCGTCAGTCAACAAGACAGAGCTGAAGTCGTCAGTCAACAAGACAGAGCTGAAGTCGTCAGTCAACAAGACAGAGCTGAAGTCGTCAGTCAACAAGACAGAGCTGAAGTCGTCAGTCAACAAGACAGAGCTGAAGTCGTCAGTCAACAAGACAGAGCTGAAGTCGTCAGTCAACAAGACAGAGCTGAAGTCGTCAGTCAACAAGACAGAGCTGAAGTCGTCAGTCAACAAGACAGAGCTGAAGTCGTCAGTCAACAAGACAGAGCTGAAGTCGTCAGTCAACAAGACAGAGCTGAAGTCGTCAGTCAACAAGACAGAGCTGAAGTCGTCAGTCAACAAGACAGAGCTGAAGTCGTCAGTCAACAAGACAGAGCTGAAGTCGTCAGTCAACAAGACAGAGCTGAAGTCGTCAGTCAACAAGACAGAGCTGAAGTCGTCAGTCAACAAGACAGAGCTGAAGTCGTCAGTCAACAAGACAGAGCTGAAGTCGTCAGTCAACAAGACAGAGCTGAAGTCGTCAGTCAACAAGACAGAGCTGAAGTCGTCAGTCAACAAGACAGAGCTGAAGTCGTCAGTCAACAAGACAGAGCTGAAGTCGTCAGTCGCTGAACGCTGCGGGACCAGGAGGGGGCCAGAGCACCAATGGACATGTTCGGAGTTTAAAGATGATAACCCACAAATACCTCAATAGCTGTCTGTGTCTACTGACGAAGACTTCATAGTTAAAACTTGCTTAAGGTTCGTCTTATATTCCTAACGATGTAATACACACATTTTATAGTTTTTTTCTGGTCACTTAATACCTTTATTTTCACTTAATACCTTTATTTTCACTTAATACCTTTATTTTCACTTAATACCTTCATTTTCACTTAATACCTTTATTTTCACTTAATACCTTCATTTTCACTTAATACCTTTATTTTCACTTAATACCTTCATTTTCACTTAATACCTTTATTTTCACTTAATACCTTCATTTTCACTTAATACCTTTATTTTCACTTAATACCTTTATTTTCACTTAATACATAATGTCATCATCATCGTGTGCCTTCTCCGCAACGAAGGTTGGCTACCATAGATCGCCATTCTACTCTGTTTCTTGCTTTGATAGTGCAGGCTGTCATAGATTGACTTGTCCATCTTTTGATGTTACTGGTCCATGTTAGTCTTGGTCTGCCTCTGCCTCTTTTACCTTGTATTTTTCCTTCTAATATTACTTTTAGTAAGCTGTTGTCTTTTAACATGCCCAAAAAATTTCATTTGTCTTGTCTTAATTGTGTTTAGTAGTTCTCTTTTTATTTTCAGTTGTTTGAAAACTTTATCGTTTGTTATCTTTTGTTTCCATCCAATTCTACCTATTTTTCTATAAATCCACATTTCAAAGGCTTCAATTTTCTGTTCTGTTTTCTTGTCTAATGCCCATGTTTCTGCACCATACAGGAATATTGTGAAGACGTAACATTTTGCCATTCTTAGTTTCAGCCCCGCTGATATTTGTTTTGTTGTTAGTATATTTTTCATGGCATTAAATTACTTTTTGCCATACCTATTCTTTTGTTTATTTCAATTTTACATTTTCCATCATTGGTTATAGTATGTCCCAGGTAGTTGTAGCTCTGGACTGTCTCCAGATGTATTCCCTCAACTGTGATATTTAATTGTAGGTCTTGAGAATTTTCTTTGTTTATGATCATAGTTTTAGTCTTTTGATATTTATTTCTAGTCCATATTTTTTGCTTGTTATGTTTATCACATTAATCAATTGTTGTAGGTCTTTAGGATCTTCTGCTAGTAGAACAGTATCATCAGCATATCTTAGGTTGTTGATTATCTTTCCATTAATGTTTAGGCCTGGTATCTCTGAGATGTTTTTAAAGATTTGCTCAGTGTATAGATTTAACTAGCTTGGTGATAGGATGCATCCTTGTCTTACTCCTCTTTTTATGTCCATGGGTGTAGAATTCACCTTGTTATATCTTATTATTGCTGTTTGCTCCCAGTACAAATTACATATTAGTCGTATGTCTGCGTCGTCTAGATTTATATCCTTTAGGCAGTCTATGAGTTGGTTATGGTGTATTCTATCGAAAGCTTTGGTGTAGTCTATAAAGCAGGCATATATTGGTTTGTTTACTTCTATGTACTTTTCAATCAATGTTCTCATGCTGAATATGGCTTCTTTTGTCCCACTGTTTTTTCCTGAATCCAATTGTTGCTCATCTAATTCAGTATTGATTTTATTCTGAATCCTTCCCTGTATAACATTTAGTAAAATTTTTATTACCTGGCTCATTAGGCTTATTGTTCTGAAATCACTGCATTCAACTGCACCGTTCTTTTTAGACAATGCAATGAAAGTTGATGTTTTTAGATCGTTTGGTATGTATCCTGTATGGTATATGTCATTGCATATGTCTGTGATCACTTCGACGCCAAACTCTTCTAGAGCCTGTATCATCTCTATCTGTGTATTGTCAGGCCCTGCTGCCTTTCCCTTTTTCATTGTTTTTATAGCTTTTTCTACTTCAGATTTCAGGATTTTATAGTTGTATGTACATTTTATGTCTGGCTTTTTGTCCCTTTCGTCATGAAATAATTATGTTATATATTCTTGCCATCTATCTATAATATCATTGTTGTCTGTTAGCATTCTTCCCTCTTTGTTTGCAATACATCCGTTTCCTGCATTTTTTGGGGTCTTTATTCGTCATATATGTATTTGTCTATATTCGTCAATACATAATATAGTTTATTTTATTGGTTCGCATATTCTTGGTATCACCTGGAAGGATAAAGTGACAAACGTGGAGGTCCTGACTCGCACAGGCCTACCGAATATCTACACGTTACTCAAACAACGTAGGTTACGCTGGCTTGGCCATGTACACCGTATGAAAGATGGCCGCGTACCAAAAGATATACTCTACGGACAACTGGCATATGGTAAAAGAACTAGGGGGCGCCCAAAACTTCGATTTGTAGATGTGTGTAAACGTGACATGAAGAATCTGAACATAAACCCTGCATCATGGGAAGACATAGCTGCAGACCGCAATCTCTGGAAACACACTCTAAAGGTTCACCTCAAACAAGAAGCAGACAGATTCATAGAGAAAGAGAATACACGGCGAAAGAAATGAAAGGGAAAAAAATAACATTTCTAGGGGCGCTGAAAATCCATAGTCAACTGTGACTGACGGAGGCTACTACTACTACTATATTCTTAAAGAGTCTCTCCTACCAACTGGTTAATGCGGTTCTCCTGTCTAATAAATCAAGGCTAACATAACCATCCTCTTTGCACATTTTGTTATATTTCTTTTTAAAGTTTTGCCTCCGCGTTTTTTAAAAGCCAAATAAGTATCATCATCATCATCAAGTACCGGGCCTACTGGCGTAGGTGATCATGTCTCTCCACAATTTTCGATCTCGGCAGCTATTTATCATTTCTGTTGTTGACCTTCTGCCAAGCCATTCTCTTAAGCTGTCTGGTATTTTTTCTCTTTGCTTCCCTCTAGCTCTTCGTCCCTCAATTTTTCCAGTTCTTACAATATATTCCAGTTGTTCTCTTCTCGTTACATGACCAAAAAATGATGATTGTCTCTTCCTAATATTAGAAATTAGCTCTCTTTTTGCTTTGACCTCTTTCAGAACATTTTCATTACTCTTCTTAGCCGTCCATGGTACTCTCAACATTCTTCTGTAAAACCACATTTCTACAGACTCCAGTGATTTCTTGTCTGTTGTCCTATTGTCCATGATTCGCATCCATATGTTAAGACTGGCTTTACATAACATTTAAGAACTATTTTTCTTGTTTCTATTGTCAAAAATGGATTCAAATAAGTATAGGGACATAGAATGTGATAATTTTGCGAAAACAGCTGATTCTATGTGTATTTGATCGCAGAGTTTGCCACGATGAGTCCATTATACAAGAACAAACCTGGTGCAGTGAAAGATGTTCCTAAGGCAATCATTATGCAGTTATAAAACACATATCTTTATTGTAATATTGAATCCTCTAAGTAGTTTACGTGAACAGCTTCATCATGTACCATGTCACTGTCCACAGTGCATTGTATCAATTCGGATGACTTTTTTCTGTGCCGCGACACCAAGCTATATAGTATCTTCTCTCTTTGTCGTCCACAATATCTCTTTCCCTGTATTTTCCAGTTGTAACCAGGTATTCCAACATTCCTCTTCTCATGATGTGCCCGAGAAGTGAGAGTTATTTCTTTCTGTTGTTATTTAGGAGCCCTCTTGACGTGATCAGAAAGTTTAAATAAATGTTTTGTTTCCTCTCATCTCCTGATCGTTAGTGATTATGATAAAGTCGAGACAGAACTGCCTGCCAGAGACCATGGGTCATATGTTTGTATGTGTACAGAGATGTTTGTTTTATTGCAACAATATTTAAATTCCACGTCACTCTGTGGCTTGTAGCATAATAGATTCACTTGATGTGTAACTTAAACCTACTGTGCAGAAACAATCAAGAGTGGGCGAGTGCCCTTTATCGTCCCACATGTTTTCCCGTTAAAACAACGCCCATGCATAGAATTATTATTATTTTTAAAATTATGAAAATCAGGAACTTTTTTTATGTTGAATCTGTCCTGTTGGGGTAGTTTCATTATTTGTCCCTTCTCTTACGTTCTGTGACAATTTATTGTTCCCGATGCAGTGTGGGAAAAAAACCAAGGTCGTGCAATTTGCTAACAATTAATAATTCAATTAAAAAAAAAGTAGTTTAGTTTGTTTCTTGCTGACCAGATGTTGATGCTTAGACAGTTGGCTAGAGATATCTTTATTTGATTAGTACTATCATCACCATAATTATATTTTAAGAGATCGAAATTTTGATACTGATACTTTTTAATTACCTAATATATATATAGAACTACTTTATTGCAGAAATTATTTGTAAATACCTCTGTTACTTATTTAGGTCTTACTTTAGTTGACTACATAAGATGTTCAAGCCCGGGTACTTAGAAGAAGGAGAAGGGTGTGCACTTAGTTTTACTTTTCTTACTTTTATATTTCTTTTACCCTAATCTTAATTATCTTCCTTTATAAAAATTGTAGCTGGCATTTTTTTAATTTTCCCGTGTGTTACCGGGGCTTCATTATGAGGGAAGTAAAGAATAGTGACACTGTGACCTTCCAGGCATGTCGTAAGAGGCGACTAAGGAGGTTGATTGATGGCTTGACAAGCTGTCATTGTAAAAAGTGTTGTTATGGAAACAGAGCCATAGATTTTAGAAGTAGTGATTTCTGCAAGATGTGCCATTTTGGCACGCAAGGTTCCTGTTTTTGAGATTGTGGTTCGGCCCTATGTGCCGTCTTCGACTCGAAAGGACAATAGATAGATATATTTTTTAATTACTTATATTAGTCTTGCTCAGTGTTTTTGTCACACTAATTCTTTCTTACATTACATGGCATCTACTTTCTTCCTTCATGAAGTCATTTTTCATATTCTAAATCCTAGTTGAATTGTTTCCTACTTTACTTGCATGCTGCTTTAAGTATATCGTACACAAATTATTTTCTACTCTCAATAGTTCCAGCTTTTTTATTCTGAGTCTAACCTGCTTTAATTAATTCTTACATTACTTATATGCTAATATAAGTCTACTCTGCTTTAATTAATTCTTACATTACTTATATGCTAATATAAGTCTACTCTGCTTTAATTAATTCTTACATTACGTATATGCTAATATAAGTCTAATCTGCTTTAATGATTTTCTACTTTACTTATATACTACTCTAAGTTTAACATACTTTAATTATTTCCTACTTTACTTGTATGCTTCTGTATGTTTAACATACTTTAATTATTTCCTACTTTACTTGTATGCTTCTGTATGTTTAACCTACTTTTATTATTTCCTACTTTACTTGTATGTTAATCAAAATTTCAGTCAGTCAATCAAAACTCTTAAAACATAATTTTGGATTTAAGAACATGTACAAGATCTATCCACCCATCTCTATTTTTGGATCTTCACCGAATATACTTTTGGCCTAAACCAGTGTACTTGAGGCTTCCATGATTTCTCTTCTTCACGTATTCGTGGTACTCCTGGCTTTCTCTTTCCCTGTGGGTTCCATGACAGTGCCTGTATTGCTATGCCGACATTAACATGTTTTTAGTGTGTCATTTTCTGGATACATGAACATAGTATTGTCATAATCATAAAGTATCGTGCCTACTGGCGTAGGTGATCATGTCTCTCCATAACTTTCGATCTCGACAGTTATTTATCATTTCTGTTGTTGACCTTCTGTCAAGCCATTCTCTTAAGCTGCCTGGTATCTTTTCTCTTTGCTTCCTTCTTTCTTTTGTCCCTCAATTTTCCCAGTTGTTACAATATATTCCAGCTGTTCCCTTCTATCACATGGCCAAAAAATGATGATTGTTTCTTCGTAATATTGGAAATTAGCTGTATTTTTGCTCTGGCCTCTTTCAGAACATTTTCATTACTCTCCTTAGCTGTCCATGGTATTCTCAACATTCTTCTGTAAAACCACATTTCTATAGCCTCCAGTGATTTTCTTGTCTGTTGTCCTATTGTCCATGATTCACATCCATATGTGTGTATACACCCATAGTATTGTAGTAGAGGTGATTATGTGGAACATGCAGAAGGAAGGAAAGTCTAGTAGTATTGCATAGATGTATGGTACACAAACACACACGCGCACAAATACACAGACACATACACAAACACACACGCGCACAAATACACAGACACATACACAAACACACACATAAAGACACAAAATGAGAGGAAGGAATGTTAATAAACGATGACTGTGTTCTGCCGAAGTCGGAAGAGGTACACTTAAGTGGTGCAAGAAAAGAAAGTCTACATACAACGAAACAATACAACACGTTCTACTTAAAACAACATATGTTACATAACACAACACATGCTACACAATACAACACATGCTACACAATACAGCACGTGCTACACATTACAACACGTGCTACACAAAACAACACATGCTACACAAAATAACACATGCTACACAAAACAACTCGTGCTACACAATACAACAAGTGCTGCATAAAACAACACATGCTGCACATTACAACACGTGCTACACAAAACAACACATGCTACACAAAACAACACATGCTACACAAAACAACTCGTGCTACACAAAACAACACATGTTACACATTACAACACGTGCTACACAAAACAAAACGTGCTACACATTACAACACGTGCTACACATTACAACACGTGCTACACATTACAACACGTGCTACACAAAAACAACACATGCTACACATTACAACACGTGCTACACATTACAACACGTGCCACACAAAACAACACATAGTTCACACAACCAGACCGCTTTAAAGAGTCAGCCATTCTGGACTCTGTCCAGCAGCGTCGAGGCATCAGCCCCACATAACCCACCCAAATAGACCGAAGATAGAAAACCTCAAGTGTCTTTTCTTACCCGTATCGATCTAGGCGTACAACAAACGTTACTTGCTAAAGAAGATAAAGAATGAGAAGATGAAGGATGAGAAGAAGAGAAATGAGAAGATGAAGAATGAGAAGATGAAGGATGTGAGGATGGAGAATGAGAGATGGAGAATAAGAAGATGATGGATGAGAATAAGGGAACAGAAAAAGAAGGGGGAAATGAAGAAAGAACAACAGCAATGGAGAAGAATGGAAATTCCAGAAGAATGGAAATGGAACTATATTTAAGAAAATGACAGTTATGATTATAGATCCATCTAAATATATAGGTTCCCGTGGAACTGGTTGTTCATGTTGATGATGATACCCAACCGGATCTCTAGCCTTCCCTATCTCCCATCCAACAACAACTCATGAAACATGAAAAATAAGACTAGGAGGCCGACCCACTTAACTTCATGACTTTAATAAGACTAAATCAATTCAGACTTGTCGAAATAAAGATCTTCAGAAAGGACACAAACACAGCTCTAATCCCGTCTTAGACGACATCCCGCTTACTGGAATGTATGTCCCCCCAGGGTTGATCGGCACTGAAAGATTCCGATTTCGCTCATATTTGCAACATTTTCACAAACACACACTTCTAACTAGGCAGCCCGGATGTCTGATCACGTCCTGAGTTTTGTCACTCAATCTAATGCGTCCCTTGGCCGAGCCAGCTACTGCTCAAATGATCGAAATCTCTACACGGGTGTGCACTTAATTTTCACCAGAAAAATGGGAATTTCTAATGGACTCTGATGTAGAGACGAGGCTCAAATGATATTTTCAACATTTTCCTAGCGCTGGATGGCGAAGATATTTGACTTATTTGTGACACGTAGAAAGCGTTTTTATTGTACTCTTATCGCTGTTGTCATTAAAACATTCTCAAGTTGTCACTTCAATTTGCTTAGCTTTTCAACTTCGCTTCAAGGATGGTTCCAAATTTCTGTCTCCCTGTCGTCTCAGTGTTGAAAGTAACTGAATTTCCGAGTATTTTTTATAATTACATACTTCATAGAAGTGTGTAGTTGAGCCGTTCTTTCACTCCCAATCGAGCATAGGCGGACAATACACTTAACTTTCGCTCCCAATCGAGCATAGGCGGACACTACACTTAACTTTGGCTCCCAATCGAGCATAGGCGGACACTACACTTAACTTTCGCTCCCAATCGAGCATAGGCGGACACTACACTTAACTTTCACTCCCAATCGAGCATAGGCGGACAATACACTTAACTTTCACTCACAATCGAGCATAGGCGGACAATACACTTAACTTTCACTCCCAATCGAGCATAGGCGGACAATACACTTAACTTTCGCTCCCAATCGAGCATAGGCGGACACTACACTTAACTTTCGCTCCCAATCGAGCATAGGCGGACACTACACTTAACTTTCGTTCCCAATTGAGCATAGGCGGACACTACACTGACTTTCGTTCCCAATCGAGCATAGGCGGACACTATACTTGAATTACAATACAACACATAGTACACAATGCAACACATGCTACACAATACAACATCCATATATATATAAGAGGTCGCATGTCCAGCACAGTCCAGTACGAGATGTTCGGATCTGAGTTTTTATTGGAGTCGTCAGTCGCTGGACACTGCGGGACTTGCTGAGGAGAGGATCTGAGCACCTATGGACGTGCTCGGAGTGCAATGATGATGACCCGCAAATAACTCAATAACTCAATACTTGAACTATTAGTCTAAAGCACATTATTGTTGAATGATGACAAAGATCATCGTCATCATCATCATGTATCATGTTGACTGATGAAGCCAACCATGAATTTCCACGTCTTCATGTTTCTATCAGTGTCTGTCGTGTGTCATTATTACATTTCTTCTCTTCCACACTACAAAGTTAATTCAGAACTACAGCAAATTATTGCTGACTTGTTCAACATTACTGTCTTTATGTAGAGGGATATCATCGTTACTGTTAGATAATGTCCATTAGTATATCAATCACTTTCCTGACAACACAGTAAGATCTCCGCGCAGTGCATGAACTCCGTAACACCAGCGGCCATACATTGTAATTAGAAAAGCTGATTAGTTATTGCGAGTAAAAGTAAAGTACCCCCGTCACGCCAAGTGGCGTATAGGGAATATGGTGTTAGTGACCATAAATTTTACAGACCTTGGGCACATGATTTTTGGGGTAATGTGGTCAGTATTTCACCCGTACCGCTTTACTTTCCCAGAAAAAAATTCCGATACCCATTTAAGGCTGGATGAACCCGGAAGCCGTCGGTTGGGATCGAACCCTACCCCTTGTCCTTTATAGCCCAGTTCACTAACCAGTGAGCTATCGCGGCTCCCAGTTATTGTGAGAGACGGTAGGAATCTTTCTTTTTCTTTCTTCCTTTTAGCGTTCACCCGTTAAGCGTGCGTGGTTGTGCCGCTAGTTGACGGCAAAGCCGCGATATCTCCACCTTTAGACCCGATATATCCTTCTTCGGCATGGGTAGGATTGTTGTACAGATGTGTTGCCATGCAGCTGATGACCCACTTTCTTCGACTTTTAACTGCCAAGGGTTCTTTAGTAAATACTGCCCCCCCCCCCGGCAGTACGTCGCTGACCGCTCTCAGCTCTGCTGTTGTCAGCAGTAGGTCAGTGGCCGCTCTCAGCTCTGCTGTTGTCAGCAGTAGGTCGCTGACCGCTCTCAACTCTGCTGTTATCAGCAGTAGGTCGCTGGCCGTTCTCAGCTCTGCTGTTATCAGCAGTAGGTCGCTGACCGCACTGAGCTCATGAATTATGACTCATAGATGAGTGCTGACCTTAGGATCAGGGAACAATAAATCAAATTGTAACAGCGGACATGGATATAGAAGAAACTCTCTTAGAAGAAGCATATAAACTCACTCTCTATACTCGGACAGCTCGTCCAGAATAGGGACAATTGGCGGGAGACTAAGAGCTCTATACGCCATCTAACGGCGCTGGAAGGATCAAGAATATAGCAGCAGCTCAACTAAACAGATGACACAATTATGAACGTTTCTATTCACAGGTATTCCTAATTAGGAAGAAAAGCAACAGTGACGTTTGAGACGATTACATGAATCGATTTATTGAAAGAAAGGGTAGGTTGACACCTGGAAGGACAAATTGATACACTTGGAGGTCTTCACTCGCACAGGCCTCCCAAAAATCTACACGCTGCTCTAACAAAGTAGAAGTCTGGCTTGGCCACTTTCACCGAATGAAAGATGGCCACATACCAAAACATATACTTTATGTACAACTAGCAGGTGGCAAAAGTCCGCTATATACGACGAAAGAAAAGAAAAATAACATTTTTGGGGCGCTGCAAAATCCGTAGTCAATTTTGAATGACGAAGGCTATTTGGTAGGCATGATGGAGACGGGAGACAAAGATGACCAGGAACAAACATTAAGTAACGGGAGAGCGACAAAACGAGAATAAGCACAAACAGTATCGTTGGATTTCGATGAAATGCTGAATGAAACGTGGACAAATAATTGTACACTTTATTTATTATATAAATATAGCAGCTTTCCTAACTCCTCCATTGGATGAGTAAACTAAGTTTCCACTTCACGCATCAATAGCAGTCCGTGGATAGACTAATTAGTCTAAACAAATGAGTATAGAGAACTAATTAGTCTAAACAAATGAGTATAGAGGACTAATCAGTCTAAACAAATGAGTATAGAGGACTAATTAGTCTAAACAAATGAGCATAGAGAACTAATTAGTCTAACCAAATCAGTATAGAGAACTAAGTAGTCTAACCAAATGAGTATAGAGAACTAATTAGTCTAACCAAATGAGCATAGAGAACTAATTAGTCTAACCAAATCAGTATAGAGAACTAATTAGTTTAACCAAATGAGTATAGAGAACTAATTAGTCTAACCAAATGAGCTTAGAGAACTAATTAGTTTAACCAAATGAGCTTAGAGAACTAATTAGTCTAACCAAATGAGTATAGAGAACTAAGTAGTCTAACCAAATGAGTATAGAGAAATAAGTAGTCTAACCAAATGAGCATAGAGAACTAATTAGTCTAACCAAATGAGTATAGAGAACTAAGTAGTCTAAACAAATGAGTATAGAGAACTAAGTAGTCTAACCAAATGAGCATAGAGAACTAATTAGTCTAAACAAATGAGTATAGAGAACTAAGTAGTCTAACCAAATGAGTATAGAGAACTAAGTAGTCTAACCAAATGAGTATAGAGAACTAAGTAGTCTAACCAAATGAGTATAGAGAACTAAGTAGTCTAACCAAATGAGTATAGAGAACTAAGTAGTCTAACCAATGAGCATAGAGAACTAAGTAGTCTAACCAAATGAGCATAGAGAACTAAGTAGTCTAACCAAATGAGTATAGAGAACTAAGTAGTCTAAACAAATGAGTATAGAGAACTAAGTAGTCTAACCAAATGAGCATAGAGAACTAATTAGTCTAAACAAATTAGTATAGAGAACTAAGTAGTCTAACCAAATGAGCATAGAGAACTAATTAGTCTAAACAAATGAGTATAGAGAACTAAGTAGTCTAACCAAATGAGTATAGAGAACTAAGTAGTCTAAACAAATGAGTATAGAGAACTAAGTAGTCTAACCAAATGAGTATAGAGAACTAATTAATCTAACCAAATGAGTATAGAGAACTAATTAGTCTAACCAAATGAGTATAGAGAACTAAGTAGTCTAAACAAATGAGTATAGAGAACTAATTAGTCTAACCAAATGAGTATAGAGAACTAATTAGTCTAACCAAATGAGTATAGAGAACTAATTAGTCTAACCAAATGAGTATAAAGTAATGAAGAGAGGGCATGGCAGACACGTAAAGTCAGTGTTGAAGTATGTTGTAGTGGACCCAGAGCGACACAAACTGTAAACCAGGAAACACTGACACGTACATACAAGACGACAAGAAAACAGCCATTGCCAGATGAAGAAATTGAGAGACCTAAATGTGAGCAGGGTAGAAGACAACACGTTTTTGTTTAGTCATGTCAGAGATTAGTCAAGCAGTAACAACTGGGGTATTTAACCAAAACTATTGTTACGGCACTATATCATTTCAAGGGTCTACCGCAGGGGTGGGGAGGGAAGGTGCATATAAGATATAAGAATAGAGGTCGCATGTCCAGCACAGTCCAGCACGAGATGTTCGGATCTGAGTTTTTATTTCACCCCGGATAGAAAAATTATAACTTTCGACCTAACCAGGATTCGAACTCGCGCATTTCTAGTATCAAGCACATGTTCAGAAGATAACATGTGACCAGGAAGACGACCATCGGCACGTTACTGTTTAGTCATGCCATCGATTCGTTAAGTGGTCAACATCCAATTCATATTATCCCGAGCCCTCTTTGATGTAGAAAACAGGGAATGGATGCAATTGGTAGGGAGAATAATTGTTTGTTGTAAGCGACCAATGAAAATGGAAAGTTTATTACTGGCATTGAAAGATAACAATAAGCACTCCTTCCATGTAGTGTTAATGACAAAGTTATAACAAGCGAGGGAAGAGGACACACACAAACAGCAGGGAAGATAGCAGATTGTTTCAGGTCATTTCACGGTAGAAAGTCACGGTACATTGATACATAAATGTAGCAACAAAACGTGGAGATTGAAAAGAAAACTAGAATACGCCCAGAAGAAGAAAGGTTTACAAATCACCAGTGAGAGAGGAGGGATTTCTTTAACTTATGGTTTCTAGCATGTTGTTTGTGTTGGGCATGTCCGTATATAAAATATGAATATTTTGCTATTTGATTTCTTGAATGTTCAGTAGAATGTGTGCCTGATAAATTTAGTCAGGCATGACTTCCGGTTTCACGTCGCGACTTTCAGATCCAGGTTAGGTCAATGGGTCAAGACGTCACGTGAACTATGAGAACATCCGGTCAGGAGTTTTCAGTTATTCTCCAAAGGCTGTCTTTGTTTTGACAAAATTGAAGATTTTTACAAAAAAAATACTCATATCTATTCTTCTTTTCCGTCTTCATTTATTCTCATAAAACGAGATCAATTTCAATAATGGAATGTCCTATTTGAGGCAGGCTGTTTGTGTTGAGTTACAAATGGAATGTCCTATTTGAGGCAGGCTGTTTGTGTTGAGTTACAAATGGAATGTCCTATTTGAGGCAGGCTGTTTGTGTCGAGTTACAAATGGAATGTCCTATTTGAGGCAGGCTGTTTGTGTCGAGTTACAAATGGAATGTCCTATTTGAGGCAGGCTGTTTGTGTCGAGTTACAAATGGAATGTCCTATTTGAGGCAGGCTGTTTGTGTCGAGTTACAAATGGAATGTCCTATTTGAGGCAGGCTGTTTGTGTCGAGTTACAAATGGAATGTCCTATTTGAGGCAGGCTGTTTGTGTCGAGTTACAAATGGAATGTACTATTTGAGGCAGGCTGTTTGTGTCGAGTTACAAATGGAATGTCCTATTTGAGGCAGGCTGTTTGTGTCGAGTTACAAATGGAATGTCCTATTTGAGGCAGGCTGTTTGTGTCGAGTTACAAATTGCTTCAAGTTAGGTTTGGGGTGGGGGTCTCCTACTTACTCTTACCTCCATGTTGTGCTATCAAAGTCTGACGTGGGCACTGGCTTCTAGAGCAATCGATAAGATAAACTCCACCGAAATGAAACCTCTCAGACACGATTGTGCTTCATTGACAAAGTTTGAAGTGAAGAACTTAGCAGACAACTAGAAGTGGAGACCACTCCAGCAGTAGACTATATAAAGGAGTAACAAATGAAATGGCTTGGTCATGTGACAAGACAGATAGTACCGAGCACGCAGTTATCAACTAGCGATATGAAAACAATAGACGGAGATGACAGTCTCGCAAAAGATGGATGGGCGGAGTACATGAAACACGCAAAACGTGACGACAGAAGAATCCAAGCACAGAACTAACAAAGAAATAGGCAAAATATCTCTACCCTCTGACGCTGAAAGGCAAACCTGGAAGGAAAGAAGGAACCAATTATGTTTCTATGTCCATCCAAAAGTAGAGTCATGACATGCTGACTACTTTGATACAGTTACACATGACATGCTGACTACTTTGATACAGTTACACATAACATGATAACATGCTACATTAATGAACTCGTGCAAATGTTATTGCCCATTGTCATCAAGCATTGAAAATAATGATTCTGACCGTGCTTGACTGCTTGTGGGACACCTCTTATGCTTTCAATTTGTTCATGCATTTTCATCAGTTTATTATTGTTTGTGTCTTTACAACTATCGTTATGTATCTTTGATCTATATATGCGTACTTCTGTGATCTAACTATCTTTTTATATATTTTATCTATGTATGCGCCTACCTGTAACCCAACTATCCTTATATCTCTTAAATATATATATATATATATATATATATATATATATATATATATATATATACGCACACCTATGACCCGCCTTTATATATCTTCTTAAATGTTATATTCCGCTACTTGTGGTACGACTAAAGGCAACAATAATTAATAAATAAATGCTGTCGTTTATGAATTTCTCAGAGTGCTGTCAAATCAGTGTCACTAATTTGTTTGCCCGGCCCTATAACTGTATATATCAAACATCTATATATTTGTACAACATAGACCCGACTATCACTATATATCTGTCATCCATAAATTTGTATATCTGTGTTTCGACTATCAGTATGTATCTGTCATTTATAAATTTGTATATATGTGTTTCGACAATCAGTATATATCTGTCATATATAAATTTGTATATCTGTGACTCAACTATCAGTATATATCTTTTTATCTATATATTTGTACACCTGTGACACGACTATCTATATATATCTTTCATCTATAGATTTGTACACCTGTGACTCCACTATCTGTATATATCTTTCATCTATATATTTGTACACCTGTGACTCAACTGTCTGCATATATCTTTCATCTATATATTTGTTCAAGATCTTTAGTAGAAAGAGCCATTGAGGTGAAAACAGATCTATATCTATGTTTCATAGTTTACACCAATGCATTTGTCAAAGTAAAGCACCAAGAAATAATCAACATTTTAGAAAGCATAAACGTAGACAGCAAAGATCTAAGAATAATAAAGAACATGTACTGGCAACAAACAGCGGTCATAAGAACTGGAAACCAATTGGGAATGTTTCAACAATAAAACATGGTGTTAGACAAGGTTGTGTGCTGTCACCAGATTTGTTTAATATTTATAGTGCGATTATTTTAAGATCCATATGGGGCATGCCTGGAATAACAATTGGGGGTCATAACATAAATAATCTAAGATATGCTGATGATACAGTCTTAATCGCTAAGAGTGAAAATGAGTTACAAGAAATGTTGGACATTATAGTGAAAGAAAGCAAAAATAAAGGACTCAGCCTTAATAGTAAAAAGACAGAGGTAATGGTAACAACAATAAAAAGACATCACCTAAGTGCAAAATAAAGACAAGTGGAACAATATTAAAACAGGTAAATGAATTTAAATATTTGGGAACTTTGTTAACCTCAGACGGAAGATGTACAAAAGAGGTGAGATGCAGAATGGCTCAGGCAAAAGCAGCTTTCCAAAAAATAAGGAAGATACTATGCAATCCATTTTTGACAACAGAAACAAGAAAAAGAGTTCTTAAATGTAACGTATAGCCAGTCTTGACATATGGATGCGAATCATGGACAATAGGACAACAGACAAGAAAATCACTGGAGTCTGTAGAAATGTGGTTTTACAGAAGAATGTTGAGAGTACCATGGACAGCTAAGAAGAGTAATGAAGATGTTCTAAGAGAGGTCAAAGAAAAAAGAGAGCTAATTTCCAATATTAGGAAGAAACAATCATCATTTTTTGGCCATGTAATGAGAAGAGAAATACTGGAATATATTGTAACAACTGGAAAAATTGAGAGACGAAGAGATAGAAAGCACAAAGAGAAAAAATAACAGACAGCTTAAGAGAATGGCTTGCCCGAAGGTCAACAACAGAAATAATAAATAGCTGCCGAGATCGAAAGTTGTGGAGAGACATGATCACCTACGCCGCAGGCCCGGCACTTGATGATGATATATTTGTACACTTGTGACTCCACTATCTGTATATATTTTTCATCTCTATATTTCTACACCTGTGACCCTACTATCTGTATATATCTTTCATCTATATGTTGGTACACCTGTGACCCCACAATCTGTATATATCTTTCATCTATATGTTGGTACAGCTGTGACCCCACTATCTGTATATATCTTTCATCTATATGTTGGTACACCTGTGACCCCAGTATCTGTATATATCTTTAATCTATATGTTGGTACACCTGTGACCCCACTATCTGTATATATCTTTAATCTATATGTCGGTACACCTGTGACCCCAGTATCTGTATATATCTTTAATCTATATGTTGGTACACCTGTGACCCCACTCTCTGTATATATCTTTAATCTATATGTTGGTACACCTGTGACCCCAGTATCTGTATATATCTTTCATCTATATGTTGGACACCTGTGACCTCACTATCTGTATATATCTTTCATCTATATGTTGGTACAGCTGTGACCCCACTATCTGTATATATCTTTCATCTATATGTTGGTACAGCTGTGACCCCACTATCTGTATACATCTTTCATCTATATGTTGGTACACCTGTGACCCCACTATCTGTATATATCTTTCATCTATATGTTGGTACACCTGTGACCCCACAATCTGTATATATCTTTCATCTATATGTTGGTACACCTGTGACCCCATTATCTATCAATATCTTTGATGAAGGCGCCTGACAGCAACAAAACTCGAAGCTGTCAGCGACTCATAGTCAATGGCATGCCCCAGGATCGGTGAACCCCAACCATCCATATCTTACTCCACCTCTTCGCGGTGCTTACAGAAACATATTAACCAGTTTAGTCTGACCAAGCGAGTTACGATCGAAGAGGGAAGGCAACCGAGTATTCAAAAAAGCTATGCTGACATCGGATGTGTTGGGTCGAAAGGCGCAAATATCACAGTTCTACTGCATACCACAACACAACGTATCGACGCCCCTTTAACGTTCTTTTATGAACTGATGACGAAGAGGTCGATCAGTTCCTTTAGTCATCAGCTGAACGCCGGCAAGAAAGAAAGAAACACAGAAAGAAAGAAGGAAAGAAATATCTTTATATATTACCACACCTGTGGCCCGACTATCTGTATATATCTTTCATCTTATATTAGCATACCTGTGGATTGACTATCTGTATATATCTTTCATCTTATATTACCACAACTGTGGCCCGACTATCTGTATATACATGTATCTTTCATCTTATATTAGCATACCTGTGGATTGACTATCTGTATATATTTTTCATTTTATATTAGCATACCTGTGGATTGACTATCTGTATATATCTTTCATCTTATATTAGCATACCCTTGGATTGACTATCTGTATATATTTTTCATTTTATATTAGCATACCTGTGGATTGACTATCTGTATATATCTTTCATCTTATATTAGCATACCCTTGGATTGACTATCTGAATATATTTTTCATTTTATATTAGCATACCTGTGGATTGACTATCTGTATATATGTTTCATTTTATATTAGCATACCTGTGAATTGGCTATCTGTATTGTGAGAACGGCAGTAGTGTAGTGGTAACGCGGTGGCTATGCGATATAGTGAGTATGGGTTCAAACGCGATTAGAAACTCCCGACCGACCCGGCTGAGCAAGGAATGTGTACCTGACTCACTGAGTTGGGAAAAAGTAATAATAACAAGTCCCCCTCCCCAACTCCCAATGTAGTGTTCTATTACTATGAAATGTTAGTTCATATACCGAAGATATTACCTGTTACAGGCATGACTCGTTACTTCAATCTGCGCACTTGTCTTTGTGTCTCTTAATTGTACATTTTCGTGAAATTATGGTGGTTTTTTTATATCTCAGCAATCAGTATACGTAATGATAGTAAATGAATTTAAATATTTGGGAATTTTGTTAACCTCAGACGGAAGATGTACAACAGAGGTGAGATGCAGAATGGCTCAGGCAAATGCAGCTTTCCAAAAAATGAGGAAGATACTATGCAATCCATTTTTGACAATAGAAACAAGAAAAATAGTTCTTAAATGTTATGTAGAGCCAGTCTTAACATATGGATGTGAATCATGGACAATAGGACTACAGACAAGAAAATCACTGGAGTCTGTAGAAATGTGGTTTTACAGAAAAATGTTGAGAATACCATGGACAGCTAAGAAGAGTGATGAAAATGTTCTGAAAGAGGTTAAAGCAAAAAGAGAGCTAATTTCCAATATTAGGAAGAAACAATCATCATTTTTTGGTCATGTAATGAGAAGAGAACAACTGAAATATATTGTAACAACTGAGAAAATTGAGGGACGAAGAGATAGTGGGAAGCAAAGAGAAAAAATAACAGACAGCTTAAGTGAATGGCTTGGCAGAACGTTAACAAAAGAAATGATAAATTATAAAATGGAGAGACATGATCGCCTACACCAGTAGGCCCGGTACTTGATGATGATGAATGATAGTAAAGGTAAAACTTTTTCCTACCTAAAAGCTCCGAGGTCTACCCAACCTCTTTAAATGGATAGTAGAGATACTTGTCTCTGGGAAAGTAAGGCAACGAGGAAGGGAACTTGTCATCGGACCTCATAAAGTTGAGGCTTAGTACAATAACGTTATTGAAGCTTCATTACCCAACAATCTGTTTAGGACCGTGCTCCACCTCCAAGTGGTGCCCATAGAAACAGACTAGCCAATCTTGACAAGCTGGATCAAAGGGCAACCCGGTTATCACACATTTCGTGCGGAAGTTGGACATGTTGGACCGCGCATCAAGGCCCCACCCCCCCCCCCAAGTTGGACATGTTGGACCGCGCATCAAGGCCCCACCCCCCCCCAAGTTGGACATGTTGGACCGCGCATCAAGGCCCCACCCCCCCCAAGTTGGACATGTTGGACCGCGCATCAAGGCCCCACCCCCCAAGTTGGACATGTTGGACCGCGCATCATGGCCCACCCCCCCCCCCCAAGTTGGACATGTTGGACCGCGCATCATGGCCCCCCCCCCCCCCCCCCCCCAAGTTGGACATGTTGGACCGCGCATCAAGACCCCACCCCCCCCAAGTTGGACATGTTGGACCGCGCATCAAGGCCCCACCCCCCCCAAGTTGGACATGTTGGACCGCGCATCAAGGCCCCACCCCCCCAAGTTGGACATGTTGGACCGCGCATCAAGGCCCCACCCCCCAAGTTGGACATGTTGGACCGCGCATCAAGGCCCCACCCCCCCAAGTTGGACATGTTGGACCGCGCATCAAGGCCCCACCCCCCCCCCCCCCCAAGTTGGACATGTTGGACCGCGCATCAAGGCCCCACCCCCCCCCCCAAGTTGGACATGTTGGACCGCGCATCAAGGCCCCACCCCCCCCCAAGTTGGACATGTTGGACCGCGCATCAAGGCCCCACCCCCCCCCAAGTTGGACATGTTGGACCGCGCATCCCCCCCCCCCCCCCAAGTTGGACATGTTGGACCGCGCATCAAGGCCCCACCCCCCCCAAGTTGGACATGTTGGACCGCGCATCAAGGCCCCCCCCCCCCCAAGTTGGACATGTTGGACCGCGCATCAAGGCCCCACCCACCCCCCAAGTTGGACATGTTGGACCGCGCATCAAGGCCCCACCCCCCAAGTTGGACATGTTGGACCGCGCATCAAGGCCCCCACCCCCCCCCCAAGTTGGACATGTTGGACCGCGCATCAAGGCCTCACCCCCCCCCCCCCAAGTTGGACATGTTGGACCGCGCATCAAGGCCCCACCCCCCCCCCCAAGTTGGACATGTTGGACCGCGCATCAAGGCCCCCCCCCCCAAGTTGGACATGTTGGACCGCGCATCAAGGCCCCACCCCCCCCCCCAAGTTGGACATGTTGGACCGCGCATCAAGGCCCCACCCACCCCCCCAAGTTGGACATGTTGGACCGCGCATCAAGGCCCCACCCCCCCCCCCCCCCAAGTTGGACATGTTGGACCGCGCATCAAGGCCCCACCCCCCCCCCCCAAGTTGGACATGTTGGACCGCGCATCAAGGCCCCACCCCCCCCCCCAAGTTGGACATGTTGGACCGCGCATCAAGGCCCCCCCCCCAAGTTGGACATGTTGGACCGCGCATCAAGGCCCCACCCCCCCCCAAGTTGGACATGTTGGACCGCGCATCAAGGCCCCACCCACCCCCCCAAGTTGGACATGTTGGACCGCGCATCAAGGCCCCACCCCCCCAAGTTGGACATGTTGGACCGCGCATCAAGGCCCCACCCCCCCCCCCAAGTTGGACATGTTGGACCGCGCATCAAGGCCCCACCCCCCCCCCAAGTTGGACATGTTGGACCGCGCATCAAGGCCCCCCCCCCCCAAGTTGGACATGTTGGACCGCGCATCAAGGCCCCACCCCCCCAAGTTGGACATGTTGGACCGCGCATCAAGGCCCCACCCCCCCCCCCAAGTTGGACATGTTGGACCGCGCATCAAGGCCCCACCCCCCCCCCCAAGTTGGACATGTTGGACCGCGCATCAAGGCCCCACCACCCCCCCCCCCCCCAAGTTGGACATGTTGGACCGCGCATCAAGGCCCCACCCCCCCCCCCCCCAAGTTGGACATGTTGGACCGCGCATCATGGCCCCCACCCCCCCCCAAGTTGGACATGTTGGACCGCGCATCAAGGCCCCACCCCCCCAAGTTGGACATGTTGGACCGCGCCTCCACCCCCCCCACATGTTGGACCGCGCATCACCCCCCCAAGTTGGACATGTTGGACCGCGCATCAAGGCCCACCCCCCCAAGTTGGACATGTTGGACCGCGCATCAAGGCCCCCCCCCCAAGTTGGACATGTTGGACCGCGCATCAAGGCCCCCCCCCCCCCCAAGTTGGACATGTTGGACCGCGCATCAAGGCCCCACCCCCCCCCCAAGTTGGACATGTTGGACCGCGCATCAAGGCCCCCCCCCCCCCAAGTTGGACATGTTGGACCGCGCATCAAGGCCCCACCCCCCCAAGTTGGACATGTTGGACCGCGCATCAAGGCCCCACCCCCCCCCCAAGTTGGACATGTTGGACCGCGCATCAAGGCCCCACCCCCCCCCCCCAAGTTGGACATGTTGGACCGCGCATCAAGGCCCCACCCCCCCCCCCAAGTTGGACATGTTGGACCACCCCCCCCCCCCCAAGTTGGACATGTTGGACCGCGCATCAAGGCCCCACCCCCCCCAAGTTGGACATGTTGGACCGCGCATCAAGGCCCCCCCCCCCAAGTTGGACATGTTGGACCGCGCATCAAGGCCCCACCCCCCCCAAGTTCGACATGTTGGACCGCGCATCAAGGCCCCACCCCCCCCCCAAGTTGGACATGTTGGACCGCGCATCAAGGCCCCACCCCCCCAAGTTGGACATGTTGGACCGCGCATCAAGGCCCCACCCCCCAAGTTGGACATGTTGGACCGCGCATCAACCCCCCCAAGTTGGACATGTTGGACCGCGCATCAAGGCCCCACCCCCCCCCCCCAAGTTGGACATGTTGGACCGCGCATCAAGGCCCCACCACCCCCCCAAGTTGGACATGTTGGACCGCGCATCAAGGCCCCACCCACCCCCCCCCCAAGTTGGACATGTTGGACCGCGCATCATGGCCCCCCCCCCCCCCCCAAGTTGGACATGTTGGACCGCGCATCAAGGCCCCCCCCCCCAAGTTGGACATGTTGGACCGCGCATCAAGGCTCCACCCCCCCAAGTTGGACATGTTGGACCGCGCATCAAGGCCCCACCCCCCCAAGTTGGACATGTTGGACCGCGCATCAAGGCCCCACCCCCCCAAGTTGGACATGTTGGACCGCGCATCAAGGCCCCCCCCCCCAAGTTGGACATGTTGGACCGCGCATCAAGGCCCCCCCCCTCCAAGTTGGACATGTTGGACCGCGCATCAAGGCCCCCCCCCCCCCCAAGTTGGACATGTTGGACCGCGCATCAAGGCCCCACCCCCCCCCCCCCAAGTTGGACATGTTGGACCGCGCATCAAGGGCCCCCCCCCCTCCAAGTTGGACCGCGCATCAAGGCCCCACCCCCCCCCCCAAGTTGGACATGTTGGACCGCGCATCAAGGCCCCACCCCCCAAGTTGGACATGTTGGACCGCGCATCAAGGCCCCACCCCCCAAGTTGGACATGTTGGACCGCGCATCAAGGCCCCACCCCCCAAGTTGGACATGTTGGACCGCGCATCAAGGCCCCCCCCCCCCCAAGTTGGACATGTTGGACCGCGAATCAAGGCCCCACCCCCCAAGTTGGACATGTTGGACCGCGCATCAAGGCCCCCCCCCCCCCCCCCCCAAGTTGGACATGTTGGACCGCGCATCAAGGCCCCACCCCCCCCCCCCCAAGTTGGACATGTTGGACCGCGCATCAAGGCCCCACCCCCCCTCAAGTTGGACATGTTGGACCGCGCATCAAGGCCCCCCCCCCCCCCCCCCAAGTTGGACATGTTGGACCGCGCATCAAGGCCCCACCCCCCCCCCCCAAGTTGGACATGTTGGACCGCGAATCAAGGCCCCACCCCCCAAGTTGGACATGTTGGACCGCGCATCAAGGCCCCACCCCCCAAGTTGGACATGTTGGACCGCGCATCAAGGCCCCACCCCCCAAGTTGGACATGTTGGACCGCGCATCAAGGCCCCACCCCCAAGTTGGACATGTTGGACCGCGCATCAAGGCCCCACCCCCCAGGTTGGACATGTTGGACCGCGCATCAAGGCCCCACCCCCCAAGTTGGACATGTTGGACCGCGCATCAAGGCCCCACCCCCCAAACGCCCTCTATGGGCGGACAATGGTCCATTCATTCCTTTAGTAGCCATCTGGTGAATGTCAGGAAAACAGAGAAAGATTGCCCATGGAAGTTGCTATAGATCTACCTTTACCATCTATCTATCTATCTATCTATCTATCTATCTATCTATCTATCTATCTATCTATCTATCTATCTATCTATCTATCTATCTATCTATCTATCTATCTATCTATCTATCTATCTATTTATTGTCTTTTCGAGCCGAAGACGGCACATAGGACAGAACCACACTATCAAAAACAGAAACCTTGCGTGCCAAAATGGCACATATTGCAGGGATCACTGCATCTACATATACCAACCCTTTTATTTATTTTCTAAACATATATAATTTATCTGTGCATCTGCCACGTGTCAGCTGCCTTTACATATATTATATATAAACTAAGTGTACCACTATATTGTTTTCAATCTCTATGACTCTCAAATATGTATATAACCTGATTGTATCATTTCTCAGAACAATGTTGAAAGTTCCCCGAACAGCTGAAAAGACCAATGATGAAATTTTCAAAGAGGCCAACACAAAAAGGGAACTCCTAAAAAACATCAGAAAGAAACAATCAACATTTTTTGGGCACATCATGAGAAGAGGAAAGTTGGAATACTTGGTTACAACTGGCAAAATAAAAGGAAAAAGAGATCGCGGGCGACAAAGAGAAAATACTAGATAGCTTGGTGTCATGGCATGGAAAACAGTTAACAACATAACTGATACGATGCACTGTAGATAGAAGATTGTGGAAGGACATGATCGCCTACGCCAACCGGTATGGTACACGATGATGACTGTACCATGATGTTGTTTCCAATCTCTATGACTCTCAAATTTATATATTTTCACAACTGTGTCTTCAACTATATTTATAACTTCAGATTGACATCTTGAGACACCAGTAGCTACAATTATCTTTGTATATCCCACATACATGTACGATTGTATGTGTCTGTTCTACTTTTCTTTTTTCTTCTTCTCCAGACTTATCCACACAAGCTTCCGGTGACCTAATTTGTGCACGACCTACCTAAAAGGTCAAAATGTCGTTTGGCATCTGCTGTTGTCCAGTTCTGACCACTACCGTGACCCACAGTTCGCCTGGCCTGCGTTCAGTAATGCCGCCTAACCTCGCTAGCCCCAAAATACACTAAGGCCAGCCATTATGAGCCCACGGAACTCATGCCACAGTTTAGAACACGTTACTGCATTAAGACAGATGTGTCATACAGCAAAGCGTTCAGCGTACAGGGCTGCCCTGTCTAGCGTGGACGACTTAACGCCGAACTGGCCATTGGGGTGGATTGACCTGGACCAGGCCTGTGACCTGTTTACCGAAGAATTTCTTACTTCTTCTTTCCTTCCTCATTTGCCTTTCAGCGTCGAGGTGAGAATTTGTTATTGCTTCTTGACTACTCGCCTTCGGTACACCTGATGACCATATCCATCAAACTCGTGGTTAGTCAAATATTGAACTACCAACCGGATATACGATCGTAAATCGTGCGTCTCAGTGGTGGTTAATAAGTTTGCGCGTCCCATGACACTGTGATGGCGTTCAATGTTCATCATCATCATGTGCCATGCCGGTTGGCGCAGACGATCATGTTCTTTCCGATGTTTGTATCCACAGTCCATCGTATTAATTCTGTTGTTGACTGTTTTCCATGTCATGACACCAAGCTATCTAGTATCTTCTCTAGTTGTATTCTAACTTTCCTCTTCTTATGATGTGCCCGAAAAATGTCTGTTGTTTCTTTGTGATGTATTTTAGGAGTTCCGTTTTTGTGTTGGCCTCTTTGAGAATTTCCTCATTGGTCTCTTTAGCTGTCCAGGGAACTCTCAATATTCTTCTGAGAAATCCCACCTCTGTAGTCTCTAATCACTTTTTGTTTGTCTACTGTCCATGATTCGCATCCATTATTCAGAACTGGATCTGTATAGCACCGATGAACTCTCTTTCTCATTTCCATTGATACAGAATTGTTGCATAAGATGTTGTTCATTTTCTGAAATGCTATTTTAGCATGAGCTACTCTACTTTTTATTTCTGTGGTGCATCTTTCATCTGATGTTATTATTGTACCCAAGTATTTGACGCTACGCATTTATTTCAGATTTGTCCGCTTATTTTTATATTGCATGGGGTGATGGTTGTTTCATTGATATTTACCATTATTTTTGTTTTGTTGCTATTCAACTGAAATCTTTCTTGTTTGCTTTCTTTCACTACTATGTCTAACATTTCTTGTAGTTCATTCTCAGAGAGAAGTTCTTTAAGACTGTGTCATCCACTTATCGCATATTGTTTACAGTATGACCAGTGACTTCAATTTGTTTTCTGTCTACTATTAATCTCACAATATTTTCGCTGCATAGAGGGAACAATTCTTTCTGGATTAAAATACAGAAATCATAGATAACGCGTTGTGTGATAAACTGAATACATCGGGACAATAACGGTCAATGGGTCTGCAACTAGAGGAAAGGAAGTAAGGAATAATGCGAGTGTGAGCTAAATTGTAGATAGATAGAAGGGAATAGAAACAGAAGAATATCATATACTGTCAAATTGGCAACGTTTCAGAAATAAACAATAGCATAGAATAAAGAGTAAATAAAAGCAGCTCTCGAGACAAACTACTCTGTGATCATAACAAAGAAAACAAGGACAAAGTCCGTTTAATCGGACAAAACGAACTTAATTCTTGCTTTCCTTCAGGCGAGATTACCCGATGATGAATATAAGAATGAATATCTCTCTTTGAATATAAGAATGAATAGCTCTCTTTGAATATAAGAATGAATAGCTCTCTTTGAATATAAGAATGAATAGCTCTCTTTGAATATAAGAATGAATAGCTCTCTTTGAATATAAGAATGAATAGCTCTCTTTGAATATAAGAATGAATAGCTCTCTTTGAATATAAGAATGACTAGACCTCTTCTAATATAAGAATGAATAGACCTCTTCAAATATAAGACTGAATAGCTCTCTTTGAATATAAGAATTAATAGACCTCTTCGAATATAAGAATGAATATACATTTTCTAATATAAGAATGAATAGACCTCTTTGAATATAAGAATTAATAGACCTCTTCGAAAATAAGAATGAATATACATTTTCTAATATAAGAATGAATAGACCTCTTCAAATATAAGAATGAATAGATCTCTTCAAATATAAGAATGAATAGACCTCTTCGTCCTTAAATAGACTTTAACTGGGCGTAGATTAGTTGTGTTGTGGTCTATTTGCGATTTTCAACCCAACACGTCCGACTTCAGCACGACATTTGTGAGTACTTGGTTGCCTTCCCTCTTCGACCCTATCTCGCTTGCCAGACTAGATTGGTCAGTCTGTGTCTATAGGCAAGAGGTGGAGCAGAATCTGGACTGTCCTGGTTTACCAATCCTGTCGGAAGCCATCAGCTATAAGTCATGGGCACCTTCCAGTTCTGTTGATGTTAAGAGCTGTGCATCCGAACAGAAACTAACAATGATTTTGAATGTCTGAGTTAACTATATATGGAAAGAAGGAAAGAAAGAACAAAGAAGAATAGCAAGATATGGAGAAAATAAGGGCAGAATGAAGCAAAGCAGAAGTAAAGAGCCATACCCACATTTCTGAACGGTGTATAAGGCGATGCTATTGTCATTTGTGTTTTTTTTAATCACTAACACATTTTTGAATATTATGGTCAGCATTACGCCAGTGCCGTATTTTTTCCAATAAAAATCCCCCTTTCTTTTAGCAGGGTAACCTAGAAAAGTAATAAATAAGACTGTTCTGGTTCCATGTAGTTTTCACTTCACTGTTGTAATGCCATTTATGGTTCAATATAGAAAATGTAGTCTCATTTTGTGTGGGTAATGCCTGGTCAAAGAAAAGGGCAACAACTTTGAAGGCCAACCAGAGCCGAAGATCTGGACCTTCACCTCGCGACCACTCTTCCCTGTCTGCTGTTAAAAGGATGACAAGTAAGCGTAGATGCGTTGTGTCGTTAGTTTAAGGCATGGTCGTAAAATTAGGGTCTTTCGGGCTGACAGACTCATCGTTGGCAGGAATAGATCATGTCCGCAGTTTACTTACCACTGCAAAACGCGAGAAAGAAGGAAATAAAGATAGACAAGGAAAGAAAGCAGGAATGAAAGAAGAAAACTAATGCAGAAACAGAAAGTGATGCGAGATTGTGTGCTTGTTCGATCTCAAAGAGAAGGTGATGCGAGATTGTGTGCTTATAAGATCTCAAAGAGAAAGTGATGGAAAAATGTGTCCTTGTTACATCTCAAAGAGAAAGGGATGCAAGATTGTGTGTTTGTTAGATCTCACTGAGAAAGTGATGCGAGATTGTGTGCTTATAAGATCTCAAAGAGAAAGTGATGCGAAATTGTGCGCTTATAAGATCTCAAAGAGAAAGTGATGCGAGATTGTGTGCTTATAAGATCTCAATGAGAAAGTGATGCGAGATTGTGTGCTTGTTAGATCTCAAAGAAAAGGTGATGTGAGATTGTGTGCTTCTAAGATCTCAATGAGAAAGTGATGCGAGATTGTGTGTTTGATAGATCTCAAAGAGAAGGTGATGTGAGATTGTGTGCTTATAAGATCTCAATGAGAAAGTGATGCGAGATTGTGTGCTTGTTAGATCTCAAAGAGAAGGTGATGTGAGATTGTGTGCTTATAAGATCTCACTGAGAAAGTAATGCGAGATTGTGTGTTTGATAGATCTCAAAAAGAAAGTGATGCGAAATTGTGCGCTTATAAGATCTCAAAGAAAAAATGATGCGAGATTGTGTGCTTGTTAGATCTCAAAGAGAAAGTGATCCGAGATTACGTGCTTGTTAGATCTCAAAGAGAAGAGAAAGTGATGCGAGATTGTGTGCTTGTTAGATCTCAAAGAAAGGAGAAAGTGATGCAAGATTGTGTGCTTGTTAGATCTCAGGGAAAAGAGAAAGTGATGCGAGATTGTGTGCTTGTTAGATCTCAAAGAGAAAGTGATGCAAGATTGTGTGCTTGTTAGATCACAAAGAAAAGAGAAAGTGATGCGAGATTGTGTGCTTGTTAAATCTCAAAGAGAAGAGACAGTGATGCAAGATTGTGTGCTTGTTAGATTTCAAAGAGAAGAGACAGTGATGCAAGATTGTGTGCTTGTTAGATCTCAAAGAGAAAGTGATGTGAGATTGTGTGCATGTTAGATATCAAACAGAAAGTGATGCGAGATTGTGTGCTTGTTAGATCTCAAAGAGAAAGTGATGCGAGATTGTGTACTTGTTAGATCTCAAAGAGAAAGTGATGCGAGATTGTGTACTTGTTAGATCTCAAAGAGAAGAGAAAGTGATGCGAGATTGTGTGCTTGTTAGATCTCAAAGAGAAAGTGATGCAAGATTGTGTGCTTGTTAGATCTCAAAGAGAAAGTGATGCAAGATTGTGTGCATGTTAGATCTTAAAGAGAAGAGATAGTGATGCAAGGTTGTGTGCTTGTTAGATCTCAAAGAGAAAGTGATGCAAGATTGTGTGCTTGTTAGATCTCAAAGAGAAGAGAAAGTGATGCGAGATTGTGTGTTTGTTAGATCTCAAAGAGAAGAGAAAGGGATGCGAGATTGTGTACTTGTTAAATCTCAAAGAGAAGAGAAAGTTTTGCGAGATTGTGTGCTTGGTAGATCTCAAAGAGAAGAGAAAGTGATGCTAGATTGTGTGCTTGTTAGATCTCAAAGAGAAAGTGATGCGAGATTGTGTGCTTGTTAGATCTCAAAGAAAGGAGAAAGTGATGCAAGATTGTGTGCTTGTTAGATCTCAGAGAAAAGAGAAAGTGATGCAAGCTTGTGTGCTTGTTAGATCTCAAAGAGAAAGTGATGCAAGATTGTGTGCTTGTTAGATCACAAAGAAAAGAGAACGTGATGCGAGATTGTGTGCTTGTTAGATCTCAAAGAGAAAGTGATGCGAGATGGTGTGCATGTTAGATATCAAAGAGAAAGTGATGCGAGATTGTGTGCTTGTTAATCTCAAAGAGAAAGTGATGTGAGATGGTGTGCATGTTAGATATCAAAGAGAAAGTGATGTGAGATTGTGTGCTTGTTAGATCTCAAAGAGAAAGTGATGCGAGATGGTGTGCATGTTAGATATCAAAGAGAAAGTGATGCGAGATTGTGTGCTTGTTAGATCTCAAAGAGAAAGTAATGCGAGATTGTGTGCTTGTTAGATCTCAAAGAGAAAGTCTTGTAAGACTTTGCTTGCATGTTAGATCTCAAAGAGAAAGTAATGCGAGATTGTGTGCTTGTTAGATCTCAAAGAGAAAGTCTTGTAAGACTTTGCTTGCTTGTTAGATCTCAAAGAGAAAGTAATGCGAGATTGTGTGCTTGTTAGATCTCAAAGAGAAAGTCTTGTAAGACTTTGCTTGCATGTTAGATCTCAAAGAGAAAGTCTAGTGAGACTTGCATGTTAGAACTCAAAGAGAAAGTCTAGTGAGACTTGCATGTTAGATCTCAAAGAGAAAGTCTTGTGAGACTTGCATGTTAGATCTCAAAGAGAAAGTCTTGTGAGACTTGCATGTTAGATCTCAAAGAGAAAGTCTTGTGAGACTTGCATGTTAGATCTCAAAGAGAAAGTCTTGTGAGACTTGCATGTTAGAACTCAAAGAGAAAGTCTTGTGAGACTTGCATGTTAGATCTCAAAGAGAAAGTCTTGTGAGACTTGCATGTTAGATCTCAGTGTCTCTGTCTCTGCTGTCATGACCTTGAACAGAATCATAACCGACTTGTCTTTAGTTAACTTTAAGCTCCATGTTCGCTTCATCAGCCTTTCCATCGAGTTGGCCTATGTTCGACTCCAATCTCCTCTAATATCAAACGTTTATGAACTCTCATTGTGAAGTCTTTCTCTCACAACGTAGTTAAAGAAAACCCGCACAATAGTAGGTCTGTTTACACCACTTTGTGGAATCTGCCTTGGGTATAGGTTAGTGCTGTGTGTGGAGAGGCGGAAAGGAAACGGGGGGGGGGGTTTGTAGGGTTGTTCTTCTGTGAAAGAAAGAAAGGAAGAAAGAAAGAAAGAAGAAAGAAAGAAAGAAAGAAAGATAATTAATAAATCAAAGAGAAAATAAAATATTTGAGCCACACAGATAATCGAACCATTTGTCATATGATTTCAGAAGTGTAACCAAATGGGCACCGGCTCTCGCGTGCTGTAAGCCTTCCAGTTAAATGTGAGTTATCCCGTGACTTTTGAATTTTGAAAAAAAAAGAAAGCTTATTCCAATAATTAGCGCAGCCTGGCGCTCTCTCGTCAACGCAGCTGATAAAGGAATGGGTTGAGTTGGGGAAAAGTAATGACAGCAAGGAAGGGCTCCCTGACCTAATGAAGGGAAACATTATCTCGGTCCCATACTACAATTCACATGATATCACCAGTGCTATTATCGCTGAGACGAGAGTTCCTTAATTTAGCCCTGGCAAAAGTTGACCATTCAGTTCTCATTTCATCGTAACACTCCCCTACCCTTCCCCTCTATATCAGCAGTAAAATATTCATTTCGAAGAATGAAGGTCTACAACGGCAACGTGCACACTGCAAGGTCGCTAGATCTCGTTATATTGTAGTAGGTTTGATCTTCATACACATTGAAGCCTATTTGTTAATAACGGCTCGAATTACTTGAGCCATATGACGGCCACAGCCATACATATAACATTAATAAGGCCAGCGAGCTGAAATTAATCTTCCAATGTTTGTGACGTTTTCATTGTTGTGAATAGTGGCGGTTGTGGGTAAATGCTATCTATACCTGCCAGAACTAAAGACGTTACAAACTTTGGGTGATTTCAAGATTTCCCTCTCAGCCAGCAGGCCTTATTGAAGCAAAGATAGCTGTGACGATGACTATACTAGGGAATACGGCGACCGGTTGTACACTGACATTAAACTCATAGAGTTGGGATTTGATTGTGTGTTGTGTATTCCGATAAAATATTAGAGGAATCGTTGTTGCCTCTACTGAATGTATCCGCCGCTGCATTCTGAATACATGATACGGGCGTTAACGACAGACCGGCAAACACAAACACATGAGCTAAGATGATCACTTAAACATTTCATAACTAGATGGGAGTCACGACACCAGATTTTGGTCACTGACTCATAGCTGACTGCTTGCGTCTGGACCTCGAACCAACAGCTGATCAGGATCCTACTTGACTACTGTGCGGTGACCCAGGAACAGACGAGCAATTCGATCAAGAGATCGCGAGAGAAAGTAAGCAGGTAATACTTGATGTCATGCTGATTCAGGCTGTGCTAGGACTAAAGAAGAGATTGAAGCCATGTGTGATTTAGGCATAGAAATAATAACAAAAATATTGAATGATATCTACAACAGCGGATACATACCAGACAACATGCTCAAATCAATATTCATAGCCCTACCAAAGTGATCGGATGCGATTGAATGCGATGATCATCGCACAATAAGCCTTATGAGTCACATGACTAAGATATTACTAAGAATCATCATGCGAAGAGCGCGAAACAAAATCAGTCCAGAAATTAGCGATGAACAGTGTGGTTTTGATAGAGATAAAGGAACAAGCAATGCCTTTTATATCATAAGATCTTTAGTAGAAAGAGCCATAGAGGTGAAAACAGATCTATACCTATGTTTCATAGATTACACCAAGGCATTTGACAAAGTAAAGCACCAAGAAATAATCAACATTTTACAAAGCATAAACGTAGACAGCAAAGATCTAAGAATAATAAAGAACATGTACTGGCAACAAACAGCGGCCATAAGAATTGGAAACCAATTGGAAATGTTTCAACAAATAAAACAGGGTGTTAGACATGGGTGTGTGTTGTCACCAGATTTGTTTAATATTTATAGTGAGATTATTTTAAGATCCATAAGGGACATGCCTGGAATAACAATTGGAGGTCATAATATAAATAATCTAAGGTATGCTGATGATACAGTCTTAATCGCTAAGAGTGAAAATGAGTTACACGAAATGTTGGACATTATAGTGAAAGAAAGCAAAAATAAAGGACTCAGCCTTAATAGGAAAAAGACAGAGGTAATGGTAACAACAAAGAAAAAGACATCACCTCAGTGCAAAATAAAGACAAGTGGAACAATATTAAAACAGGTAAATGAATTTAAATATTTGGGAACTTTGTTAACCTCAGACTGAAGATGTACAAAAGAGGTGAGATGCAGAATGGCTCAGGCAAAAGCAGCTTTCAAAAAATGAGGAAAATACTATGCAATCCATTTTTGACAATAGAAACAAGAAAAATAGTTCTTAAATGTTACGTAGAGCCAGTCTCAACATATGGATGCGAATCACAATAGGACAACAGACAAGAAAAACACTGGAGTCTATAGAAATGTGGTTTTACAGAAGAATGTTGAGAGTACGATGGACAGCTAAGAAGAGTAATGAAGATGTTCTGAGAGAGGTCAAAGCAAAAAGAGAGCTAATTTCCAATATTAGGGATAAAAAATCATCATTTTTGGCCATGTAATGAGAAGAGAACAACTGGAATATATTGTAACAACTGGGAAAATTGAGGGACGAAGAGATAGAGGGAAACAAATAGATAAAATAACAGACAGCTTAAGAGAATGGCTTGGCAGAAGGTCAACAACAGAAATGATAAATAGCTGCCGAGATCGAAAGTTGTGGAAAGACATGATCCCCTACGCCAGCAGGCCCGGTACTAGATGATGATGATGACAAAAGCGCATACAGAATCGTGACACAACACATTGATGTCCATTGAGCGGCCTTTTAAATGGGCAAGCGTTTTATACAACAACAACAACAACAACAACAACAACAACAACATATGTTGATGAATTGATGTCCAGCACAGAACTGCATGTGCAATGGTCTTGTCTTTTAAGTGCTTAGGCCATTTATTTATTTATATACTGCTGAATGCAGCAGACAGTATCTTCTGCGGCTGTACAGCTGCTCTCGTGTAGCTTCATTAGGGTAATATCAAGTCAGCGGGTATGAAGGAAGATGCATGGCATTGCATTGTTGTAATTGATGCGTTTGGTAGAGTTTCTCTCAGTTTAACAATGGTCATTAATTGTCGTTCTTGTGTTCAATCATCCATAGATCAACAGTAGTTCTATATATACCCCAGATAGATTACCTTTGCAGGCACAGGCAACGTGTGAGGGAGTATTTCATTTGAAATAAATAAATAGACGTGAAACCATTGACATTAGTCTTGTCTCTGAGAATGTTCCGTAAAATCATAGAACACAATTATGTTTTCTGCATGCACGGTTTTATTACACTCTTGCCAAGTTACCGTGGATGTCAGCACCGCTTTCTTGGTCGTGTATGCACACACACGCATTTCTTGTGATAAAAACACATGCACACTTTGTTTCTGACATAAACATACACACATGTGCGCACGCGCACACTCGCACACAAGTGCCCATCATGGTGCAGGAAATTTTTTTTAACAGTGTCCCGTTCTCCCCCCCACCCCCTCCCCGGATAACAAACACAACGCAACCGCCTGATCGTACACGCAGCCTGGACAGCCACATTGATTCCATTGGTTAGAGCTGACCTGCGATTGGCAATGAACTCATTTTCCAAATTTGCTTAAAAGACAGTGTGTAAGAACGAGGACGTTAAGGCTTATTAGAGATGGAGAGAGTAAGTTTGTGTGTGTGAGGAGGAGTGTGCGTGTTTGTATGTGTGAGTGATAGAGTGTTTGTGAGAGACGGAGAGTGGGAGATGGCGTGAAATTGGGCGCACGCCTCACAATGTGTGGAAGGTGCGTGCATTAAGGTAAGTGGGGTAGATAGAACATAGAAGAAGAGACAGGTTCACTGAAGCTAACACATTCTTGCATGACAAAGAGTAAGAGGGAATGAGAGAGAGAGATGAGTGGAGGAGAGAGGGAGAAGGAAGAAACAATGTTGATAGAAATAAGGATGGAGTGAAGATTTAAATAATCGAGAGGATAAAGTGGGTAGAAGGGAAGGAGTGACATGAAGAATGAGATGTGTAGGGAAGGAGTGACATGAAGAATGAAATGTGTAGGGAAGGAGTGACATGAAGAATGAGATGTGTAGGGAAGGAGTGACATGAAGAATGAGATGTGTAGGGAAGGAGTGACATGAAGAATGAGATGTGTAGGGAAGGAGTGACATGAAGAATGAGATGTGTAGGGAAGGAGTGACATGAAGAATGAGATGTGTAGGGAAGGAGTGACATGAAGAATGAGATGCGTAGGGAAGGAGAGACATGAAGAATGAGATGTGTAGGGAAGGAGTGACATGAAGAATGAGATGTGTAGGGAAGGAGTGACATGAAGAATGAGATGCGTAGAAAGGGAAGGAGTGACATGAAGAATGAGATGCGTAGGGAAGGAGTGACATGAAGAATGAGATGCGTAGGGAAGGAGTGACATGAAGAATGAGATGTGTAGGGAAGCAGTGACATGAAGAATGAGATGTGTAGGGAAGGAGTGACATGAAGAATGAGATGTGTAGTGAAGGAGTGACATGAAGAATGAGATGCGTAGGGAAGGAGAGACATGAAGAATGAGATATGTAGGGAAGGAGTGACATGAAGAATGAGATGTGTAGGGAAGGAGTGACATGAAGAATGAGATGTGTAGGGAAGGAGAGACATGAAGAATGAGATGTGTAGGGAAGGAGTGACATGAAGAATGAGATGCGTAGGGAAGGAGAGACATGAAGAATGAGATGTGTAGGGAAGGAGTGACATGAAGAATGAGATGCGTAGGGAAGGAGAGACATGAAGAATGAGATGCGTAGGGAAGGAGAGACATGAAGAATGAGATGTGTAGGGAAGGAGAGACATGAAGAATGAGATGCGTAGGGAAGGAGAGACATGAAGAATGAGATGTGTAGGGAAGGAGTGACATGAAGAATGAGATGTGTAGAGAAGGAGTGACATGAAGAATGAGATGTGTAGGGAAGGAGTGACATGAAGAATGAGATGTGTAGGGAAGGAGTAGCATGAAGAATGAGATGTGTAGGGAAGGAGTGACATGAAGAATGAGATGCGTAGGGAAGGAGTGACATGAAGAATGAGATGTGTAGGGAAGGAGAGACATTAAGAATGAGATGCGTAGGGAAGGAGTGACATGAAGAATGAGATGTGTAGGGAAAGAGAGACATTAAGAATGAGATGCGTAGGGAAGGAGAGACATGAAGAATGAGATGTGTAGGGAAGGAGTGACATGAAGAATGAGATGCGTAGAAAGGGAAGGAGTGACATGAAGAATGAGATGCGTAGGGAAGGAGTGACATGAAGAATGAGATGCGTAGGGAAGGAGTGACATGAAGAATGAGATGCGTAGGGAAGGAGTGACATGAAGAATGAGATGTGTAGGGAAGGAGTGACATGAAGAATGAGATGTGTAGGGAAGGAGTGACATGAAGAATGAGATGCGTAGGGAAGGAATGACATGAAGAATGAGATGCGTAGAAATAAATGTTACAGTAATAAAGTGACAAGAAAACATTTGATAACATTCTTGAAAACAATAGCCAATCTTGTGATGGGAATTAATTTATGACAAATCTAGGCTTAACAAAGAAGTAATGTTCGCGCGATGTCCACTGGGTAATGCCTGATATTTGTTTCTATTTGTGCATGTTATCTATGACCACGATGAGCATCAGCAACGTCGGTCGTATCGTTTTTTACCGCCTTTCTCATTGTTTCCCCCCAGACAAATCGATAAAAGTTGTTCCTGCCTTATTTATGTTCACAACGTTGCAATATTGTTTGCCCTTCTTCAGAGTTCCGTTACGATCATTATTCTTCTTCATCGTCCGCCCTAAAATTGATGTATTTGTGTTGAGCGGTGTTTGACATAAATGATATCTGCAGACCCAATACATCCAACTTCAGCGCGCCATTTTTGATTCCCTTTCCTTTTCGATCCCTACTCACTTAACTAAACTGAAACGTCTGTTTCCATAGCCACCACTAGGATGTGGAGTAGGACATTGATTAGTTTTAGTTCACTTACACTGACACAAACAGTCAGCTATGAGTCGCTGCTGACTGCTTTCAGTCCAAACGCTGTTGATGTCTTCTCATTTCTTCCCCCAACAAACCAGCTGTATATCATTTATTTGGCAGACATTTGTGGTCATTTCTTAACTTTTCATTGGTGCTCACAGGCCAAGAAGTTTATATATATAAAACCGAAGTAATGGCAATAGCGAGAAAGAAAGAAAAACTAAACATAATAATAGATAATACAACTCTGAAGCAAGTAGACAATTTTAAATATATGGGTAGCACGTTAACACAAGACAATAACCAAGAGACAGAGATAGATATCTCTCCCTCTCTACGATCAGGGCTCAATCAGAGCAGGATTCCAGACTCTCACATGAAGTCAGCCGTCAGGTTAAGTATGTTCAAGCCTCCACAGACAGAACATCACAATTAGAGTCTGCCAGATCCACTCCGATTGAACACCCGTTAAAACGTTGCACTGTGTGAGATAGATATAAGGTTTAACAAAGCATACCAAGTTATAGGCCAAGTATCAACACTATTGAAAAACAAAGCAATAACTGCAGAAGCAAAAAGGGCAATATACAAATAAATTTTTCTACCAACTCTATGCTATCAGTGCCAGAATTGGACGCTGGACTCTAGAACAATAAGAAAGATAACGACCACCGAAATGAAATGTGTCAGAAGAATGACAGGAAACAGCTTAAGGGACAGAGTAAGAAACACCGACCTGAGGAAGAAACTCGAAATTGAACCAGCCATCGAATACATAAAGAAACAACAGATAAATTGGTTCGGCCACATAACATGACAAAAAGAAATAATAATGACTCAAAGAGCCATAAACAAACGCTACGAAAATGCCAGATTAAGAGGAAGACCGAGAAAGAGATGGATAAAGGGAATACTAGAGTCACTTGGAGGAATAACATCAGAAGAGGCCAACAGAAGAGCAAAGAATCGCAGATTGTATCTCCCCTCGACGCCATCGGCAATAGAGGAAGGATAGAAGAAGAAGAAGAAAGAAGATATATATATAGGCAGGCCATTGAAGTAATGGATGAAGAGAGACGTGCTAATTAACCGTTATATGTATTCATTTATTATTCTCCGTGTTTCTTGCTGGTTGGCGTAGGCAATCATGTTCTTCAACAATCGATTTAATCAGTTACGAAGTTCTTCTCTCGTATGCTCTATCTTCTACTGTAGTCGTGAACGGTCTATGGTACCCTTAATTTTCAACCGTAGTAGTGCACGGTCTATGGCACCCTGTATCTTTTCCCATAGTCGTGCACGGTCTATGGCACCCTGTATCTTCTCCCGTAGTAGTGCACGGTCTATGGCACCCTGTATCTTTTCCCGTAGTCGTGCACGGTCTATGGCACCCTGTATCTTTTCCCATAGTCGTGCACGGTCTATGGCACCCTGTATCTTTTCCCGTAGTCGTGCACGGTCTATGGCACCCTGTATCTTCTCCCGTAGTAGTGCACGGTCTATGGCACCCTGTATCTTCTCCCGTAGTCGTGCACGGTCTATGGCACCCTGTATCTTTTCCCGTAGTCGTGCACGGTCTATGGCACCCTGTATCTTCTCCCGTAGTCGTGCACGGTCTATGGCACCCTGTATCTTCTCCCGTAGTCGTGCACGGTGTCCATGACCATCTGTATCTTCTCCCGTAACCGCGCACGATCTCTGGCACCCTGTATCTTCTCTCGTAACCGTGTAGGTCTATTTCACCCTGTATCTTCTTCTGTATTCGTGCACGGTCTATTGCACCCTGTATCTTCTACCGTTGCCGCGCACGGTCCATGGCATGCTGAATCTTCTTCCGTAGTCGTGCACGGTCTCTGGCACCCTGTATCTCCTCCTGTAATCGTACATGGTGTCATGACACCCTGAATCATTATTTGTGGGCATTGTGTTTTCCAATGTTCTTCTTCATGTATTGTGCCATTTGAATGTTGCTTCTTTCTTCATTCTTCTTACTGACTTGAATCAGCGTCTTAGTACACGGTTTTATCCATATGTATGTTTCACCCGCCTTTCAGAAGTGTTCGGAGATTCCTATCTAGTGTCACCTCAAGCATCGTAACTCACAAGCGAGGTTCCATTCCACACCTTCCCAGAGAATATGAACCCTGGTACCCATTTCTACCAGCGGCTGGGGTTGACCGTAGGGGTATGTTCTTTTCTAACCACTAGTAAAATTCATAAACTGCTTCCAACGGGAATCGAAAACAGGTTGTTCAAACGGCGGTAGCTAGTGGGGTGGTTTTCCCAACTAGTCAATGGAGGTGATGATTATTTTGATCCAGCTAGGACTTTCTTTGTATGTTTTCCTTATTGATAATGAATTGATCTTTTCGATGTTCCAGGAAACTCTCAACATTTTTGTGAGCACACACATCTCTGCAGCATCATGTGGTCCTTTTGTTTGCTTGCATATTGTTTATGTCTCCATTGATAAGGCCAGGATTTGAACTATACAGAACTAATGAACTCTCTAACTTCGTTTGACACAGATTTATTGCATGAAATGTTTCTCATTATGTGGGACGTTGTTTTGTCCTCGGCTATTCTGCGTTATATTTCCGCGGTGCATGTTCCATCTAATGTTACTATTGTGTTCATGCTTTTTTACTCTTTCGTAGTTTTAAGGTTTTTGAGTCGGTAAAGGAACGGAGAAAGGAGTTGGAGAAGAAGTGTGTGAGAGAAAGAGAGAAATGTGACGTCTAGTTCTTACATACAATGTTGATTCCACTATTTAGTTGTTTCTTGAATACTCCCATTCAAACTACCTCCCCATATGTAAAGATATCTCAGCATATTAAGACATCAATTATGGAGATAAGTAAATCACACGGACCGTTTAATATTATCACCGAGAATACAAAACTGGAAGGAGAATTTGAATTGTGATGTCACAAAGTCAAATTCTATGATGGCGTTATATGACTCGTCATTACTCAAATGTTCACATATTGAAATGGCAACAGGCTAGCAGATTAGACATAACATATACTTACTGTACGTTTCTTCATCAACGTTACCAGTCGTTGGCGCTGTCGTTAATGCACTCGCTTCCCGGCCTGAAGGTTCGGCCTTCAAATGCCAGTTGAGACCATTTTTTTCCGAAGTAAAAGGCTCCCAGGGTGCACCCAGCCTTATTAAACTGGTGCCATCAGAGATATTCTGTGGGAAAGAAAGACAGCGAAAAAGGGAGGTTGCCATCTCAAAGTCTTGCTGAATCCCTAAAACGTCGTTACTCAACGACAAATACTACGGGGCTGCCTTTGCCATTACAGATTGCACTGATCTAAGGCACGAGAAAAAAAAGAATGCAGTATGTAAGAGGAACAAAATGCTAGAGGTAAAACCAGTGAGGCCATCAGAAAAAATAAAACAGAATAAGTAGTAGTGTCACGATATAAAATGTTGAAATGATACGTTACATCAAATACACAGAATGACAGCAAATAGAATAGTTTAATCATCTCATGAGAATGTGCTCCAATCATCAACCGCTACTCACCAATAGGAAGCTCTAAAGGGATGTTGGGTTGAACTCTCTAATTTCTCTAACCGCGCATCGACTATCCTGATAAGTAGCACTTCTGGTGGTATTGTAGTTTCTAATCTGGTAGCGTTTGACATAGTTTCTTTTTTGAAGTCATTAAAACTCCCATCTGGTTTGTGGGATTGGTACCCTTGACGAGTTGTCTGTCCCTGTTGCCGTGGAGACGTGGAAATTGTATTAAACGCCGCAGCGTCCGCCGATTAATTGCGTCTAATTAGTCTTCTATTGGATTAGGGTTTTCCTTAGTTGCGGGGAAACCTCTCTCGGAGACCCCTGCTATCAGGGGAGGGCAGCCTAATTTCTGGGTATTTTCTAGAGCATTCTACACTCTGGTGCTTTCATTGGCGTAGCTGACGTTCCCCGTGGGCCCCCTCTAGGGTTCTAACTAATAGCTTTAACATGTTATATTCCTAGCTCGTTGACGTTCTATAAATACTTAAGATACATCGGGTAATGAAAAAAGAGCAAAGAAAACATTAAGACTTAACCATGAAAAAAAACTGGCTCATAAACACCATTCTACAGACGAAATTAAATCACAGAGGCCACGTCAAAAGATATAGCAGGTTGGAAAGAACAATAAAGAACGGCATAGTTCCAGGGCGACGCATCACGGGCAGACCAAGAAAAAGGCGATTTCAGGACACTTTGGGGACCTCGAACATGGCCACAGATGAAGTGGATTTTTTTAAATAGATAGTTGTTTTTTTTTTCCTACGGGCTGTGGTAAATGCAATGTTCAGTGGAAGATCTGGCTAGAGACAGATTTTTTTGGACTGTCTGTGGTAAATGCAACATTCTGTGGAAGATCTGGCTAGAGACAGATTTTTTTGGACTGTCTGTGGTAAATGCAACATTCTGTGGAAGATCTGGCTAGAGACAGATTTTTTTGGACTGTCTGTGGTGAATACAACGTTCTGTGGACGATTTAGCTAGTGACATAGATTTTTTTCCGGATGAGCTGTGGTGAATGCAACGTTCTGCGGAAGATCTGGCTAGAGACAGACATTTTTTTTCGGAGTGCTGTGGTGAATGCAACGTTATGTAAAGGACATGCGATCTGATGAGACGTTCAATATTAGTTTTAAAAAGGAAAAAAAATATGCTATTGCCGTGTTGGCAGATTATTGGCAGGCATTTTAATAAAGCAGAGATGGTTAACTGTACTGCAGACGAACATGTTTGGCGTCATTCTGCTATAAATGTGCACTCTACTCATAGGCTAGGAGCAATAGCTGATAATTTCACACCCACTTTTTTTAAAGTAGTTAACTTATAGTACTGTGAAGCTTAGACTTTCAGGAAATGATATACAACAAAATTACCAACTTAGACCTTCAGGAAATGATATACAACAAAATTACCAACTTAGACCTTCAGGAAATGATATACAACAAAACTACCAACTTAGAACGTCATGTTGTTGTTGTTGTTGCGTTCGCCAGCTTTCAACTCTGACGAAGTCCCTAGAGATAAAAAACTGAATTTTGCATGTTAATCCATTTTTCCCTGGCAGCCGTGTGCACAGGGGTCCCTCGTCGCACAGGCAGATAACTCCAACTTCGGAGGTACTCATGTTTTTTTCCGTCGATGAGTAACTGACGTTTCAAGCCGGACCTCGCTGCTGAGACCAGGGGTGGTTGTCGCAGAGGGAAATCATAAATAAAAATCCCAACCGGTGGAGCCGAGATTTGTACCCACAACCTCTCTGTTCCGAGGCCGGCGTCTTGCCTCGAGACCAACCAGTCCCCCATGGACTTGGAATATGAGGAAACTGCAACAAGGAACACTTTTCATGCACAGCCTGCAATGGCCCCTTGCCGCTTATCCATCATGTACCAGAAGTTCACGTCCTCCCGAAAGTGATGATCGTCATATTTCTTTTAAAATGTATAGCGCTTGATGATGTTAATCCATCGTTGTTGACTTCAATTTCGAACATATAAACATACAGTTAGTCGTCAAATTATCCCTGTCGCACATCAAACAACAGACCGTAAGATTAGCGTACGGCCGGTCTAGTGATTTACGATGAGCCATTACGATGACGTAACACATATACTAATGTCGGACGCACTGCAATGACGCGCCCTTTAGAATCCAGATTACTTTAGTGAATGTAGCCCACGACGAACAGAACACGGTGCAAATTCCCCAAAGAGATAAAACTGCGGCTGACGAAGCATTTCACATTAATAAGTAACATGGAAATAACTTGCGTCAAGCAAATCCAACAACGGTCATTAAGAGCACCAATGTGACGTAAAGCGCAAAACAAGCCTAGACGATGGAAGGTCGCATTCATAACACTTGATTTGTCGAAAATTGTATTTTGCCGGAGTACGACATTGTTTTATCGGCGCAGATAAAATAAGTAGATCATCATCCTGACTTTAACGCACAGGAGTGCGATGGAGAACCGAAATTAATCAGACATCTAATGCAGTTTCTGCAGCGATCGAGAGAACTTGGACTAGATCCGGAATCTTAGAAACGGAAGTCTAGAACGTCATGAAATGATATACAACAAAACTATCAACTTAGTACGTCATGAAATGATATACAACAAAACTACCAACTTAGAACGTCATGAAATAATATACAACAAAACTACCAATTTAGAACGTCATGAAATAATATACAACAAAACTACCAATTTAGAACGTCATGAAATAATATACAACAAAACTACCAATTTAGAACGTCATGAAATAATATACAACAAAACTACCAATTTAGAACGTCATGAAATAATATACAACAAAACTACCAATTTAGAACGTCATGAAATGATATACAACAAAACTACCAGTAGGAAAAGACCACCAGTGCAGTCATGATTGCTTGTTGCCTTGGGAGACGATTCCGAACAACTGCTGGAGTTCAGTAGGTTTGTCCTCACTGAGAAAGGATCGGCTTCACCGCAGTGGAGACATTCCCACCCAGATCAGCCGCCAGTCCCAGCAACCAACAACGTGTTCGTTTACTGGTTGTTCGTGTTAACGATTGAACGTGTTGTGTCTTTTATCAACTATCTTGTCATCATTCTAGAAAACACAACTAAGACCAAATTGGAAAAAATAAAAGCATCGCTATCCGTTTCAAAATTAGACTGATAAGCTCCATTGTCGCATCTTGCACCACGTAGGTGCACCACTGGAAAACTCCAGAGTAAAATGGAAGCTAGGGGCATCCTGTAATGGGATAAAACAGACTTTACACGCAAAATTCAGTCCCACAAAATTGAGTGGGTGGGACTTCGTCAGAGGTCAAAGCTGACGAACGCGAACGAACGAACGAACGAAATGGAAGCTATATAACATTGCTATAGACACCCTATGTAACTGCACACATGACCGTGTTACAATGAAGATATTCAAAACAGAATCTAACATCACATCTGGCTCTTCTGAAGGGGACAGTTATTGTGAAGAGACGAGAACGTAATTGGTAACGCTATATACCCCTTCCTTTAACAACGAATCAATCAATCGTTCAATTAATCAATCAGTCAATCAAGTGATCAGTCAAGCCCCTTAGGTTCATGTTTTTAGAATAACCAACGGAAAAGGTTTCTCCGTCGATCCATATTCTTGGAGATTTTCTTTCGTTCCTTGGAATCCAAGTCAACGTTTTAAAGGCTTTCAAAGACTCTCTATGCATTCTTGAGTTGTCTCTGTTTTCTATTTCCCTGTAGGTTATCTAATAGTACCTGTCTGGCTATGCTATCACCATGTTCTCTTAGTGCGTGTCTCCAGTCCATATCCAAACTGTATTTACAATCTGTTGCCCAGTTTCTGTTCTCATATCTTCCCTTGTGGCCACAGCGTGAATATCGAATAGGTGAAGTTAAGTGGAAGGTAGAATAACTGAATGGATTTAGTTTCATCCTTTGGACTGAATTCTATGAGATACCTGTGCCTACGTCATTCAAGGGAACATTCTCGTGTATTATCGCACTCGACAGGAAAAGTAGGGAACAAGTAGGGGGGAACTTAATCGTGGTCAATGCGCAGGTCAATGGTCTCATCTGCGGTAACACCGATGGGAAAGATGCAGTCATCTATACAGACGGATCTGTGCACAACTGTCTTCTTTGACTATTCTGCCTGCCGAGCGTGCTGTGAATGTCCATGCACTTATTTGGTGTCGTATTACAGATCATGACCACGAGTATCATGACGATGGAGGTGAAGGCAGTGACAAGGGCATTTATCTGGTTAGAGTCACAAGAGATAATTGAATGCCGTCTCCGCATCGAAGATTGGCTACCATGGAGCGCCATTCCGCTCTGTCTCTAGCTTTGATAATGCAGGCTGTCTTAGACTGACTTGTCCATCTTTTGATGTTACTCATCCATGTTAGTTTTGGTCTGCCTCTGCCTCTTTTGGGAGCCGCGATAGCTCAGTGGTTAGTGAACTGGACTACCCCGGACAAGGGGTAGGGTTCGATCCCAACCGACGGCTTCCGGGTTCACCCAGCCTTAAATGGGTACCGGATTTTTTTCTGGGAAAGTAAAGCAGCACGGGCGTAATACTGACAACATTACCCCAAAAATAATGTGCTGAAGGTCTGTAAAATATAGGGTCACTAACACCATATTTCCCTATACGCCACTTGGCGTGACGGGGTTACTTTACTTTTACTCTGCCTCTTTTACCTTGTTTTTTTCCCTTCCAAGATTACTTTTAGTAGGCTGTTTAGTGTGTTTTTTTAACAGCAGAATTGTAAGAATATGTTTCGGATATCTTATTTATATTTTCCATGCGTGCTTACGTATGTAAAGTTTATACATTTAAGTTTCTTATGCAGACAAATATACGTTATCTTTTTTCTTCAAAAGAATAGACATATATTGAAAGAAAATACGGTATGGTCAAACTTAGTGACAAAATGGTGCTTTCGGTGCTCATGAAAAGTGTAACGCTTCTGTTGAACTTTTATTTTGGCCGAGCTGAGATAATTAGGAGCTGACTATTTGAACCGAGGGACAGCCCGCAGCAGACAGCGCGGTCATTCATTGCTAGTATTGTTGTTTACCGTTTACACCACCACTCCAGTTACAAAAATAAATAAATAAATAAAATAAATGTTAAGAAATAATGGAATCAGCGGAATCATCGATATCTGGCTGGAATCATCGGGGACTCAATTCTGGACTATGTTGAGTCAGATTGTCCTGGGTCGGCGAGTGTCCCAATGCCGGGAACGGTTCGGTGTTTGTGTTTGTATTTGATTGTTTGTATTCCTGTTATAGTGCATTGTGTATTTGTGCGTTTTGTGTTTGTTGTTCTGGTTACTGATTGTTCATTTGATAGTGGTTGCATTGTTGATAGTGCCGGGTGTATTTAATTTGTTATTGGATGTGATTCTACTGACGTTCCAACCTGTACTTTCTAGTCTTATTTATTGTTGTTATTGACTGCACTGTTCTTAGCAATTACATTATTGAAACATGATATACTGACGATTTGTTGCTGCAAATTATTGATTGCACTTAGTCATCAATTGTATACATAGTGAGGAAGATGGCTACGCATAAATAAATCTTATAAGGGCCCACAACGATCATCATCATGTGCCATACCGGTTGGCGTAGGCGATCATGTCCTTCCACAATCTTCTATCTACAGTGCATCTTATCAGTTCTGTTGTTGACTGAGTTTCCATGCCATGACACCAAGCTTTCCAGTATTTTATCTCTTTGTCGTCCGCGATCTCTCTTTCCTTTTATTTTGCCAGTTGTAGCCAAATATTAGAGATAGAGGGAAGGAAAGAGAAGAAAATAACAGACAACTTAAGAGAATGGCTCGGCAGAAGGTCAACAACAGAAATAATAAATAGCTGCCTAGATCGAAGGTTGTAGAGAGACATGATCACCTACGCCAGTAGGCCGGTACTTGATGATGATGAACCAAATATTCCAACTTTCCTCTTCTCATGATGTGCCCGAAAAATGTTGATTGTTTCTTTCTGATGTTTTTTTAGGAGCTGCCTTTTTGTGTTGGCCTCTTTGAGAACTTCCTCATTGGTCTTTTTAGCTGTCCAGTGAACTTTCAACATTATTCTGAGAAATCTCATCTCTGTGGCCTCTAATCGTCTTTTCACTTGTTTGTCTACTGTATTATCAACAACGATAGTAAGTTGTAAAACAACATGGCTGTTATTGGGAATATAGTCTTCAGACTCCAACGATTGAGATATACAAATGTCAAACAAGCGGAAACTGTAACCTGCAGAGACGAGTTGGGTGCGCTTTCAACCAGCGAGATACTATAATAAAGTGTGTGTACATGCGTTGTCACCTGCGGAAAAGGACTGACCATCTATGGGTTCACCAGGTATGCTGTTATGTCAACATAAATGAATACTATATGTTGTAATAATAAATAAATGATCTTAATGATACCATGTACTATTTTTTTCGTTCGCCAGCTTTTACCTCTGACAAAGCCCCTAGACACTGGGAACTGAATTTTGCGTGCACGTATTAATCCATTTTTCCTTGGCAGCCGTGTGCACTGGGGGTGTCTCGCCGCACAGGCAGACAACTACGACTTCGGAGGTACTCATATTTTTCCGTCGATGAGTAATTGACGTTTCAAGCCAGGCCTCGCTGCTGAGACCAAGGGTGGTTGCCGCAGAGAGAAATCACAAAATAAAAATCCGAACCAGTGCAGCCGGGATTTGAACCCACAACCTCTCTGTCTCGAGGCCGGCGTATTGCCTCGAAACCAAACCAGTCCCCAATTATTATTATTATTTTATTACAGTGCAGTATTCTATTTTATTCTATTCTGTTCAAGCATATAGTTTCATTGCAGTCGCGGCATCCCCATATCCAACCCCCACAACCACCTATTTGTCGTATCAGCATTTCTCGAAGCGTACTCAAACTGACTTTCTGTAAGTTGCTAATTTTAGATGCATCTTCTTTACCCCCTAAGTTTTCCGGATCGACCAGGTCTCTTTTCCATGTCTAGACTCACCAGTCTCTCACTATGTGCATCATTCCCACTAGTGCTTCTCTTATGGAATGAAGAACAAACTTGGCGATGTATTCTTTGTTTAGAATCAGGCCACACGCAGTACCAGAGCTGCCAACAACCTCATCAGCTATTTCATTGCTGTGTACATCAGCATGTCCTGGACAGTACACCCAGGTCAACGAGCTCACTACCCTACATTACGATACCGTAGTAAAAATTACCGCATCAAAACACAAATTCTTCCAAATTTGATAGTTTGTTGTGTTCAAACATTACCCCACTCCGTGTACCTTCCTAATTACTACTTCTACCTCTGATTATTTAATTTGTTTCTATTGATGTAGTATTTCTTCTTTTTTATTTTTTTTTATACGATCCTACAATACGAAAAAAATATTCGTATATTTTTTACGAATTTCAACAAATTGATCGTTTTTCTTTTTGTTTTTCCATCTTTGACTATGGAAATTTCCGCGGTCGTCGACGACATCAAACAACCCTTTGTGACTCTGGAAACTCAGCGAATAACGCTTGGAGGTAACACACCATGCTGACGAATTTACAGCGACCGTCTGAATAGACAAATAACACGTCCGGTCCAAGCGATCAATTTCAGGTCATAAATTAACCTGAGACAGGAAATCAGAGTTCCCTGTGTGTCTAATTGGTAAAGACACCGCTGTGTTTCATAATTTCAAAGAAAATAATATTTTTAGCGCTCCTAATGTTACAATTAAGTGGTAGTATTTTGTACTATGGAATGTAACGAAGCGCACCACAGGTAGGTATCGTAATTAAGGGGTAAAGTCGCACAAGAGCTGCATCCACTCCTGCTGCAGAGACTGTCTGTTAATCTTCCATAGCATACTTTGCGAGTCAGTCACCATGACTGCAGGTTCCATGTTCTGTATAACCAGCCATGCAATCGACATCGTTGCTGCTTCAGTCTCCATTATCATGTGGAATAACGTTATGATAGAATAGCCAGATTCTCGGATGTGTTGGCCCGAAAGGCACATATATCACAGTCATACATACAGCAAACCAGTTTCCTCTTCTTCCTATTTTTCCCTCTTTCTAATATATCATCGATCCATTTTTTTCGTGGTCGCCTTTGGTGTTCTCGCAGCTCTTTTTTAAACCTTTATATGTTGTATTTTCATCTTTCTGTCATATGACGTAGCCGAACGTTTTTGTTTCTTCATGTATTCGATGATTGGAATTATTCTTAGCTCTCTTTCACTTCTTCAGTTGTAACAGTATCTCTCAGTTTCATATCATCGGCTCAGTACATTTCGCTTCCGTTGTGCTTATTTGTCTTGCTGTTATCAAGTCTAACAAGCACGTTTAACATTGACAGCACAACTTTGGAATGAAGATCGCGTTGCATGTACCTGTTGTGTTGCTATAGCTCGTTTCAAAACATATGCCCAACTTCAAAACGCTATTACTCTCTAACCGTTTGTTAGATACTTTTGAAATTTTCCAAATGTTATTAGAATGCAAAAGACCCTTTAAATGTATATTTAACAAATATCTTGCAGCTGCAGTTTTCTTAAAGCGGCGATATTTCTTTGATGTTTGTCAAAATTGTAAATTGTGAAGCCCTAAAGAATAGAAATTACCGTAGTTGCTGGTCTACGATTAATTTTCACTAGGTAAAGGCGTGGCCGTAATGGGGAAATAACTGGATAAAACAAAACACCAGGATAATTATTGTCGGCTCAGTTCGAGGACGGACGATAATATCAAGCTGTATGTCCAATTTTCATAGTTGTGTGGTCCTGAAAAGGACCGTTTGTTGAAATAATTTAAGGTAATATAGGGGCCAACATTGTGGGGGCTATATACTTTCATTTTGAATCAGACGAGTCTAAAAGATTAATAACTGTTTGGGGTTGAACATTCCACAAACCATCATTTTTCCAATATTCCTCTTCCTGTTTTAAGACGTGGTCTTCACATTTAGCCCAATAATCTTTGTCTATATTTAATAAAGCGAGATTAGCAAGAGTCTTTACATCGCATATTTTGAATGTTGTATTTTCATCTGCCACTTGTCCTTTTAATTTTGCCCAGATTAGTTCTATTGGATTTAAATGAGCATGGTAAGGTGGCAGCCTCAAACTTATATGACCGTGCTCTTGGATAATCTTATCTATTTGAAAAATCTTTGTCCTCTGTTTTTGCTTTACTAGAGATAGTAATTCAGGTTTTAAGTACGTGTTATTAAATTGTATGTGCTCCTTTGTGAGCCATATCTTAATAGCATCTTTTGTACTGGATGACGTCGGGACTTTATCTTCAAGTGCAACAATGTTGTGGTACGCTGCATTGTCCATTATTAGGCAAGATGGTCGATCTAGTGATGGGAGAACAGAATTTTCAATCCAATGTCTAAATATGTGACCATTCATCTCAGAGTGATAATCCCGATTGTCTATGGATTTTGAAAGAAAAATGAGCTCTGCATTCTGTATTAGTCCATGTTGTCGACTACCTGCATGAGCAATTATCAAGCGCTGTCCTTTGCTGCAAGGTATTAATCTCTTAATCTTTCCATCTGATGACTGCCATTCCCTTTGGTTAGTGTGGTGAGCATTGATCCATGTTTCATCCAAGTACACAATATCATAACCTTGCTTGCGCACCTCTTTTACTTCACGTAAGTACTTGCTTCTCATGACTACTATATGTGGCTTCTCACAGATGATGTTTCGTCCATTGGAATACTTTCTGAATGTAAAGCCTGCAGCTCTCACATTCCTCCATAATGTAGACTTTGATATTTCAATACTGTTGTTTTTTTTCCAGCGAAATTATTAGTTTTCTTATTGTAACAGTTTCATTCATACCCAACATTTTGCGAATTTCACTTCTAATAAGTTCACTGTCGAAATTATCCAACATTTTTGCTCTTCCTTGTGATTTTGTATATTTTGAACATTGACGGTCACGTGCTTGAATCCAGCGATTAAATGACCGTTTAGATAAATCCAAAATGTGTCTTGTCCTATTCTCAGGGTTTTCTAAAGAATGAAATAATCTTCCTCGTTTAGCCTCTTTGCAAAAATAGTCATACATTTTTATTGCGATGTTTTGTAAACTGCAGAATTTCATTTTAAGACTCATGATAAATGTTAGCGTTCCACGTCTACACCTATGGATGAACGGAAATGGAACACACAATGCCTCGTGTTTTCTACAAGTGTCTAATTGTGTCAGACAGCTCACGTTTAAAGCGTGCAAAATCATAAATTTGACCGTGTATAGATTTGTAATCGCTATTTTTAACTTAAATACTGTAAACACTAAGTTTTGACTATATCAATGGGTCGTTATAAATTTATATAAATCAAATAAGCAATAATAATAACCAAATGTTTGTTTTTAATGAAATTAATTCCCTGTTGGGTTCTAATCATCATAACTTTACATGCAAATTTTGAAAAAATTACAAAAAGCGGTTTAAAAGATATTGATTTTAAAAGTTGGGCACGACTTATGAAACAAAAGTGTTATTTCCATGTTGGTCAGTAGCGGTGTCAACCTGTCCGATGATTTGACAAGCTTTGTTGCATCTTGTGTCTCTTTCAGCTGCTTGTGAATTAATGTTTATTTCCAGATTTCCTAAGTATTTAAATTCCTCCACTTGTTTTAACTGTCTACCGCCTGTCGTTTTATTATTATTATGTTTTTCTTCTACGATGTCCATAACGTCTGTTTTGTTGAGGCTGAATTTGTATGTTGCATTAGATGCCTGTGCTGTTTAATCTTTTAAGTGTTCTTGTAGGCCTTTTGTATTTCCATTGATTAGTGCCTGATCGTCCGCGAATAGAAGCTCTTTAACCTCTTCTGTCTCCAGTGGGTTCACTAACTTAAATATGTGTGTGTTATTGTTAGGATATCATTATAATTATTGATTACAATGTCGTTACAGTTTTCGCAGCTTACTGTTGGTATAGAGTGTAATTTTGCTACACATATACATGCTGGTACTGCTTTTACAGCATACAATGTGGTTATCTTTGTAGTGTTCTCACATCGTTGACTGTTGTGTGCTTGCCCAGCCTGTCCATAATATTGATAGATATTGAAGGGCGAAATGAACTAAAAACATCAACTTTCATTGCATTGCCTAAAAAGAATGGTGCAGTTGAATGCAGTGACTTTAGAACAATAAGCCTAATGAGCCATGTTACAAAAATCTTGCTAAAAGTTATACAAGGAAGGATTCAGAATAAAATCAATACTGAATTAGATGAGCAGCAATTTGGATTTAGGAAAAATAGCGGGACAAAAGAAGCCATATTCTGCATGAGAACATTAATCGAAAAATACACAGAAGTAAACAAACCAATATATGCCTGCTTCATAGACTACACCAAAGCTTTTGATAGAGTACACCACAAACAACTTATAGAATGCCTAAAAGAGATACATCTAGATGACATGGATATACGACTAATATGCAATCTATACTGGGAGCAAACAGCAATAATAAAATATAACAAAGAGTTCTCTACACCCATTGATATAAAAAGAGGAGTAAGACAAGGATGCATCCTATCACCAAGCTTGTTCAATCTATACACTGAGCAAATCTTTAAAAACATCATAGAGATGCCAGGCCTACAAATTAATGGAAAGATAATCAATAACCTAAGATATGCTGACGATACTGTACTACTAGCAGAAAATCCTAAAGACCTACAACAATTACTTAATGAAATAAACACGACAAGCAAAAAATATGGACTAGATATGAATATCAAAAAGACTAAAACTATGATCATAAACAAAGAAAATACTCAAAACCCACAAGTGGATATCAAAATTGAAGGAATAGACCTTGAGACAGTTCAGAACTATAACTACCTTGGACATACTATAACCAGTGATGGAAAATGTACAACTGAAATAAACAAAAGAATAGGAATGGCAAAAAGTAATTTTAATGTCATGAAGGACATACTAACATCAAAACAAATAACACCAGAGCTAAAACTAAGAATAGCAAAATGTTACATCTTCTCAATATTCCTATATGGTGCTGAAACATGGACATTAGACAAGAAAACAGAACAGAGAATTGAAGCCTTTGAAATGTGGATATATAAAAGAATAGGTAGAATTGGATGGAAGGAAAAGAAAACAAATGACAAAGTCTTAAAACAACTAAAAATGAAAAGAGAACTTCTGAACACAATTAGAACAAGACAAATGCGATTCTTAGGCCATGTTAAAAGACACAACAGCCTACTGAAAGTGATCCTGGAGGGGAAAATACAAGGTAAAAGAGGCAGAGGCAGACCAAGATTAACATGGACGAGTAACATCAAAAGATGGACAAATCAACCGATGACAACCTGCACCATCAAAGCAAGAGATAGAGCAAAATGGCGCTCCATGGTAGCCAACCTTCGTTGTGGAGACGGCACTCAATGATGATGATGATGATTGAAGGGCGATGAACGGAGATCCCAAGATACACTTCCACGAAGTCTGGCGTACACTTCCACGAAGTCTGGTATGTCGCGTCAAGGTGCACAAAGATCGGGATTGCGCGTCACAAACGACATATCACGACAAACCTACGTCTTTCGGTCAATATGGCGGATAGGCGGCAGGAACCATTGAGGCTAAGTCTGAAAAGTGTTCCTTGTTCAGTTTCCCATATTCCAAGCTCCTGATGCCGGATCTACTGAGTTTAGTGCTCTGTGCACGCCGTGAGCTGTTTTTAATCTAGATTGTGTTTCGACATTCAAATTGCTTATGATAAAGAATGGTATCGTATGACGAAGAACAGTTCAGCTGCGTTAACTTTTGGTGCCGCTTGGCCTTATGTTTTTTGACGTGTGATGTGTTGCTATGATGAGGACTGCAGCTGCCTTCCATAGTTTGGAGCCTTAATTGAGATTACTTTTAATTCGGATGATTCCACTGGCACGGGCGGTTGAGCAATTATAAATTTGAATTCGTTTGCAGCGATACTGGGGCCTTGGATTAATCATAACCATAGTCATAACCAACGTCTCACAGCGAACGATGAGGTAGATGAAATATACAAATGCACTGTTGTAGCATATTGTAATGCTGTAGCTTGTGTAACATATTGTAATGCTGTAGTTTGTGTAACATATTGTAATGCTGTAGTTTTTGTAACATATTGTAATGCTGTAGTTTTTGTAACATATTGTAATGCTGCAGTTTTTGTAACATGTTGTAATGCTGCAGTGTTTGTAACATGTTGTAATGCTGCAGTGTTTGTAACATGTTGTAATGCTGCAGTTTTTGTAACATATTGGAATGCTGTAGTTTTTGTAACATGTTGTAATGCTGTAGTTTTTGTAACATGTTGTAATGCTGCAGTTTTTGTAACATGTTGTAATGCTGTAGTTTTTGTAACATATTGTAATGCTGTAGTTTTTGTAACATGTTGTAATGCTGTAGTTTTTGTAACATGTTGTAATGCTGTAGTTTTTGTAACATATTGTAATGCTGTAGTTTTTGTAACATGTTGTAAAGCTTTACTTTTTGTAACATGTTGTAATGCTGTAGTATATGTAACATGTTGTAAAACTGTAGTTTTTGTAACATATTGTAATGCTGTAGTTCATGTAACATGTTGTAAAGCTGTAGTTTTTGTAACATGTTGTAATGCTGTAGTTTTTATAACGTGTTGTAATGCTGTAGCTGTCACAACATACTGTACTGTAGCTAAATTATTGTTGCTTTTAGTTTATTGTTGTCACTGGGTATTAACTGCAAATGAGAATGAAAAAATCAACTCTTAATGAAATGAGATCGCTTGAACGATTATTTAATGAGATAATAAGAGATAAAGCATGAAAGGAATAAATCAGGAAAGAGTGAAAGTAATGCCAGTTCTGAGATTCTGCAAGACAACAAATTATATTGAATGTGTAACGAGGTTACTGAACATTTCACCATAAGAATTAACAAGTAGGTACAACAGCAGAACAATCAGATACAACACCAGAACAACTATATGCAACAACAGAATAACCAGATGCAACAAGAGAATAACCAAATGCAACAACATAACAACCATATACAACTACAGAACAACCAGATACAACAATAAAACAAATAGACGCAAAAACAGAACAACTAGATACAACAATAAATCAACTAGAAGCAACAATAGAACAACCAGATACAACAATAGAACAACCAGATACAACAATAGAACAACTAGATTCAACAATAGAACAACTAGATACAACAATAAAACAACTATATGCAACATTAAAACAACTATATGCAACAATAGAAGAATCATATACAACAATAAAGCAACTAGATAAAACAATAGAACAACTAGATACAACAATAGAACAACTAGATACAACAATAAACCTACTAGATACAACAATAGAACAACTAGATACAACAATAGAACGAATAGATACAACAATAGAACAGCTAGATACAACAATAAAACAACTAGATACAACAATAGAACAACTAGATACAACAATAGAACGACTAAATACAACAATAAAACAACTAGATACAACAATAGATGATCTAAAGGACAATCTGCTCTCACCTTCCATACCTACCACCTTCAAGAAGGGAAATATCTGGTACAATACCACATCAATCTATAACAATAAGACTAGCGGGCAGAGTTCGAAATCCCCCAAAAATTCACAATGATGACGTCTTCGGCTATGTGAGCTATAGACGGTTGATATCTTTCTACCCATAAGCATTCCTGCTCAAGAAGGAGAAAACCTCATAAAATTGTGGGGTGTTTCCATCCGCCCGACGGTCTTACTACTGTTGTTGGCTGTGACGTCATACAGAGCACGACGTCTGTGGCAAACGAAATGGCAACATCAAGAACATTTCGTTTTTCCTTGACACCAGAGGGCAAAAGAGGTTGAAGAACAAAACCAAATTCTGATTTACCGTTTATATGTTGCTATTTATTGTAATCTTCCTGTAGATCACTCATCGTTGATTTATTTTCATCATTTCAGCATCTTGTATTTGCCGTTTGTCTGTAAATTCCTTGTCTGGGACACATTTTCAGAAACCATTCATTGATCGTCATTTCGAGGACCGATCAACAGGTTACATAGCTTCTTTCCTCCTTCTTTATTTCCTCATTTGCATTTCAGTACAGAGGGGAAAGGTAGTTTGTTGTTTTTTTCCGTTTTGACTGATCTGTTCTGATGTCGCATTTTCTAGTTGGTGTTAGTATTCTGTCCATCCATTCTTTTCGAGCATGCTTTCTCGGTCTATTTCCGGTGTGGTTGTTGATATCTGTAAGGATTATCTTGTGGTTGTTTCTGTATTGTCACGTAGCCAAGCAATTTAATTTGTTGCTGAAAACATTTGTGGGAGTAATCATTAATCTTCCTCTTAGTTTCCCAACTCTGATGCCGTCTCTCAATCTAAATGCCGTCATAAGTCATTTCATTTTAATATTGTTTACTACTGTCTTACTATTGCTCAAGAATCTAGAGTATAAGTTTCACATTGACATCCCAGACTGAGAAGGAGGGGGGGGGGGTGAGTTGTGACTGCAGCTTTGAGCTCGTCTCATTATCGGAAAGTACTGGGTTGCTGTTGCCTGCGATGGGAAAGAAGTTCGTGCTTACTGCTGAGATCTTGCTGGGTTATCAGAGAGGATATCAAAATAGTAAATGTACTGAGATCATCCTAGGTTACCAGAGAGGATATCGGAATGTTAACTGTGCTGATATTTGTCAGGGTTATCAGGGAAGATATCGGAATGGTAACTGTGCTGATATTTGTCAGGGTTATCAGGGAGGATATCGGAATGGTAACTGTGCTGATATTTGTCAGGGTTATCGGGGAGGATATCGGAATTGTAACTGTGCTGATATTTTCCAGTGCTACCAGAGAGGATACCGGAACAGTAAAGGACATTGTCCGAGTATAGATAAGATGGTCTTAAAAGAAAGTCAACCCAAAGAAGAATGAGCCGCAGGGAGCTGAAAGGTAGAAGAAGAAGAAGAAGAAATGATAGAAGTGATGATTGCAACAAAGAGAAAAAAGCATCTCCTAAATGCACAATTAAAGTAAATGTGACATTGTTAAAAGAGTTCAGTCAATTTAAATATCTATGAACGATGTTAACTTTGGATGGTATATGAACAGAATAACTCAGACAAAGAGGGCGTTGCAAAGAATGAGAAAAATTCTGCTGTTTATTTTTGTCAATGAATATAAGATAAAGAGCTCTTTATTGATATGTGGAGATACTATTCACTTATGGATGTTAATTGTGGACAATTGGGCAACATACAAGAAAATTGTTCTTGGGCCACAGAAATATTTTACAGAAGAATGTTGAGAATACCAGGGACAGCTAAACAGAGGATGCTCTGAAGGAGGTCAAAGGAAAGCTCAATTCCAACATCAGGAGGAAAAAATCATCATTTTATTGACGCGTAATGGGGAGACAACTGCAGAATATAGTGACTATTGGAGTATATGGTGACTAATGGAGTATATAGTGACTAATAGAGTATATAGTGACTATTGGAGTATATAGTGACTATTGGAGTATATAGTGACTATTGGAGTATATAGTGACTATTGGAGCATATAGTGACTATTGGAGTATATAGTGACTATTGGAGTATATAGTGACTATTGGAGTATATAGTGACTATTGGAGTCTATAGTGACAACTGGAAAAAAACAACACACTGAGGATCGATGAGGTAGGGGAAACAGAGAGATAAGATAGAACATGAGAGAATGTTTGGTATTAAGTCAACAACATAAATTGTACACACCGAGATAACAAGTTGCGGACAGATATGATCATCTACCCCAGCAGACATGACACTTGGTGTTGATGATTGCTGCTATGTTGTCTGCTCTTATTGCACATTAGTGTTTATACTGTCTTATTGTACATTAGTGTTTATACTGTCTTATTGTACATTAGTGTTTATACTGTCTTATTGTACATGAATGTTTATACTGTCTTATTGTACATTAGTGTTTATACTGTTTTATTGTACATTAGTGTTTATACTGTGTTATTGTACATGAGTGTTTATACTGTCTTATTGTACATGAATGTTTATACTGTCTTATTGTACATTAGTGTTTATACTGTGTTATTGTACATTAGTGTTTATACTGTGTTATTGTACATGAGTGTTTATACTGTTTGTACATTAGTGTTTATACTGTCTTATTGTACATTAGTGTTTATACTGTCTTATTGTACATTAGTGTTTATACTGTCTTATTGTACATTAGTGTTTATACTGTCTTATGTACATTAGTGTTTATACTGTCTTATTGTACATTAGTGTTTATACTGTCTTGTTGTACATTAGTGTTTATACTGTCTTATTGTACATTAATGTTTATACTGCCTTATTGTACATTAGTGTATATGTCTTATTGTACATTAGTGTTTATACTGTCTTATTGTACATTAGTGTTTATACTGTCTTATTGTACATTAGTGTATATACTGTCTTATTGTACATTAGTGTATATACTGTCTTATTGTACATTAGTGTATATACTGTCTTATTGTACATTAGTGTATATACTGTCTTATTGCACATTAGTGTATATACTGTCTTATTGTACATTAGTGTATATACTGTCTTATTGTACATTAGTGTATATACTGTCTTATTGCACATGAGTGTATATACTGTCTTATTGTACATTAGTGTTTATACTGTCTTATTGTACATGAGTGTTCATACTGACTTATTGTACATTAGTGTTTATACTGTCTTATTGTACATTAGTGTTTATACTGTCTTATTGCACATGAGTGTTTATACTGTCTTATTATACATTAGTGGTTTTACTGTCCTATTGTACATTAGTGTTTATACTGTCTTATTGTACATTACTTTTATACTGTCTTATTGTACATTAGTGTTTATACTGTCTTATTGTACATTAGTGTTTATACTGTCTTATTGTAGATTAGTGTTTATACTGTCTTATTGTACATTTATTAGTGTTTATACTGTCTTATTGCACATTAGTGTTTATATTGTCTTATAGTACATTAGTGTTTATACTGTCTTATTGTACATTAGTGTTTATACTGTCTTATTGTACATGAGTGTTTATACTGTCTTATTGTACATGAGTGTTTATACTGTCTTATTGTACATGAGTGTTTATACTGTCTTATTGTACATGAGTGTTTATACTGTCTTATTTTCTATTGCTAGAAACTCTGATGACCCTCTCAATGTTTGCTGCTAATTAAACAGTTTCACTCAATCAATCTTTGCCGTGCTCCTAGTTTAGGATTTATGCGAATGACTTAAAATATCCGGACAGTTTCACGGTAAAACGAATGGTTCTGCCTCATGTGACAATGTATCAAGGTTTGTAGTTAGTCCACACGAGATTGATGCCTTCTGCTTTGGGGCTGGTATGATCAACAAGTTACGGATTGAAAGGGCGATAGTTGCAAATATCTGCTCCATCTACATTGGCGGGGGTCGGAATGTGGCTCTCAAACAGAACACAAACCAGACCGACATACCTAATGCTTGTTATACAGGAGACGGATGTGGACCAGAGGCCGCAGTTAATAGCAAAACAAAGACCAATCTCTATGACAATGACTGCACACACACACAATTGGGAAGTGGAACCAATTTTGTTTACTGGTGTCTGGTCTTTGCGACGCCCCAGGGGACTCACATCATTCGAATCTATCATCGAGCTAGCACTATGATTCGGGTAAAGAATGCCACTCTAAAGGCTTTCTCTGACAGTGGCGGAGTAGTGTTCCAGTATAAAGATATATCATACCCTAATTTATCTGTGAACACTATTGTAGTCAAAACACAAACGTCAATGGCACACATTAAGATTGAGTTCTCACCGACCATTTCGCAGGCCGACAGTGCACTGACGGTATGTGAGGTGCAAACATTTACAGACACCTATTGTCTGGACGAGCATTCTTGGTCGTTTTGTGCAGTGTGTAGTGGGTGTTGCAAAGGCTACAATGTCATCATAGGTACTTGTCACGGCAACTGTTCACATGGGATCTATGGACAGGACTGTTCCGGGTCTTGTCTCAGTGTCTGTCCTTTATTTGAGGAAAAATCTGGAAAATGCCTACAATGTAAACATCTTGGCTATACCTGTAATGACACTTGTCCCGATGTTAATTTTGGGCTACAGTGCGAACAGATGTGTTTTGATGGCTGTGACATCATATGTACTCTCAAATGTCCGGACAACTGTTTCAACGACACCTGTCAACAGTCGATCGGGAATCTGTACATGCAAGAGAACGTTCTATGGGTCAGACTGCACTCTCAAATCTCCGGACAACTGTTTAACGAAACCTGTGATTCCCACGTTCAGAAGAGTCTGCCGACTACAACAAGCCCAAGCATATGGGCACTTTAATGTGTTTCTGTGCTAGACATGGTTCATTTTTTGGTGTTTTTTAGTGAAGCCAGGGCTCATATCTTGCTGTGTTTCTGTCCTAGCCATGGCTCATATCTTAGCTTGTGTGTGCTAGCCATGGCTCATATCTTGGTGTGTGTCATGTTAGTCATATCTCATATCTCGGTGCGTCCGTGTTAATCATGTCTCATATCTTTATGTGTGTCTGTGTTTAGTCATATCTCATATCTTAGTGTGTACCAGTGTTAGTCATATGTCATATCTTTGTGTGTGCATGTCTGGGTTAGTGATATCTCATATCTTTGTGTGCATGTTTATGTTTGAAACATCTCATATCCTTGTGTGTGCAGGGCTATGTTAGTCCCATATCATATCTTTGTGTTTGCATATCTATGTTAGTCATATATCTTATCTTTGTGTGCATGTCTATGTTAGGCATGTGTCATATCTTTGTGTGTGCATGTCAATGTCAGTTATATCTCTTATCTTTGTGTGCATGTCTATGTTAGACATGTGTCATATCTTTGTGTGTGCATGTCAATGTCAGTTATATCTCATATCTTTATGTGCATATTTATGTTAGTCATATGTCATATATCTTGATGTGTGTCAGTGTTAGTCATGCCTCTTATCGCTGTGTGCATGTCTGTGTTAGTCACATCTCACATCTTGGTGTGTGTATGTCTGTGTTAGTCACATCTCACATCTTTGTGTGTCCGTGTCTGTGTTTGTCACATCTCACATCTTTGTGTGTGCATGTCTGTGTTAGTCACCTCTAGTGACTCGGGCAGATGGTGCTCGTAAACCTGGGAGGGCCTACCATCTAAGGGCAGAATCCCCCTACAGAAAAGACAATCTGCTGCCTTGCAGGAAGATTGGGGACAATCAAAGGCTAGGGAAAGCAAACCCGAATAAAATGCAGGCTGAAATCGGATGCACTGGGCCACTGGCGCAGAACACAGTGCAACGTATTAACGGGTGTTCAGTCAGAGTGGATCTGACAGACTCTAATTGTGATGTTCTGTCTGTGGGGGCGATCAACACACTTAGCCTGACAGCTGACTTCATACGAGAGTCTGGAATCCTTACTCTGATTGAGTCCTGAACGCAGAGAGAGAGAGAGAGAGAGAAACAGTTTCACGATTTTTGTATTTGATAATACACATTTAACTCATATATGTCAATATAATTAACTCATATATGTCAATATAATTAACTCATATATGTCAGTATAATTAACTCATATATGTCAATATAATTAACTCATATATGTCAATATAATAAACTCATATATGTCAATATAATTAACTCATATATGTCAATATAATTAACTCATATATGTCAGTATAATTAACTCATATATGGCAATATAATTAACTCATATATGTCAATATAATTAACTCATATATGTCAATATAATTGTGCGACGTACTTGTCTAAAGATATCGGCGTGGTTATATTAAATGTAGCTAACACTTAAATAAATAAACTGATATTATATGATATCGGCTCAACACATGTCAACGGATGGAGGCGCTCTGTAAAGGAAGCTTATCTCATCCTGACTAGAAAGAAACAAACAGAGTTTGCTACAGTAATGGCCAGGAGATCAAATTCTAGCCAGATATCCGGGTCAACAGAGGCACGCTTTGCCAGGAAGACTGGCACGCGGGGCCTCACAACGGTTGCAATAGCAATTGGATTGCTGACTCACCACGTTTAACTTGGGGAAGTCCCACAACTGACACTAGGTATTTCCGGTGTGGACATTTGACCATTCTTGCAGTTCAGCTCAAGTGTAGCTGGACAACAGAGACGATATCTTTCGAGTACACACTTTCGGCGGTTCTCCAATAATAAACAGAAGCGGTTAGCCTAAGGTTACAGACATCTCGTACACAGTTCGCAGGTCATCAGATGGAAAGTTCCTTCAGAAATTCGTGCACACAAAGTTTATTATTTATCTTGGAAACAGTTTAATTAATTTCTGTAATTCTTTTTCGTGAAATCATATTCTTTTCACCGACATTCAGTCTGATTTTTTGCCCTACTGTCATGCATTTAGGAACGATTTTTGCTTATTTGAGGTATATAAAAATATGATTTTCTTGCTTGTCCTAAATTTTAAGATTTTACAATACCCACCCACATTTGTAGTTATGAACTCACCAATTAAAAAGGCAAATTTCACGTTCACAGTCTTAGCACCGTTTCGCACAACTTAACTTCTAAGACGAGCACTACTCCGAGGTTTTTTTTTGGTAATTTCATTTCCAGTTTCTTGTTAATTTGGTCCAGAGACGTATTTTGACAAAATATTTACTATTAATGAATATTGCTGTATGTGTGACAATTTGTAAGCTGTTGTGAAGTGACTACTTGATTTTTAAAACCATGAAGACTTTAAAGTGTAAATTCATCACTGTGCAAAAGGTAACTGTGTTAGTGTACATGCACTTTTGCAAGGAATCTAAAAGGGGTTGGTTATATTATTATCCAATGTAATACGGATACGCCTTTGGCTTGCATTGTTAGAAAATTAACATAATTTACAGTAAAATCTAATGTTTAGAGCACGCGGTTTGATATTTTCCTAAAATTATAAACAAAAAACGATTTGTGCAAAATTCAGACTACCTTTGTACTTAAATGTTATAAAATCTGAAGGTCGGTGAAAAAATAAGATTTCATTAAAAAGAATTACATAAATTCATCGAACAGTTTCCGAGATAATTGATCAACTCTGTGGGAGTAAATATTTAGCATGGAATGAGGTAAACATACAAATTAAAATATAAATAAAAAGTAAAGAGCCCCGTCACGCCAAGTAGCGTATAGGGAATATGGTGTTAGTGACCATAATTTTTACAGACCTTCAGCGCATGATTTTTGGGGTAATGTGCTCGGTAATACGCCCGTGCCGCTTTACTTTCCTAGAAAAAAAATCCGGTACCCATTTTAGGCTGGGTGAACCCGGAAGCCGTCGGTTGGGATCGAACCCTACCTATTGTCCTTTGTAGTCCAGTTCACTAACCACTGAGCTATCGCGGCTCAAAATTAAAGTATAATCGTGACACATTTACTAAAAGAAAGATACAAGAAAACCTAATTACGTCACTCAGGTCAAATAAAAGACCTTCTCATGAAGACGGACAAAACACACACATACATACATACACACATAGGCTCACACAGATACACAAACAAATACACATATATATAGTAGCCTCCGTTAGTCATAGTTGACTATGGATTTTGCAGCGCCCCTAGAAATGTTTTTTTTTGTCTTTCCTTTCGTCGTGATTATCTTTTTCTTTGAATCTGCTTCTTGGAGCTTTACAGTATTTCCAAAGATTGCAGTTTGCAGCTGTTTCTTTCCAAGCTACAGGGTTATTGAGTTATTGGGTTATTTGCGGGTCATCATCATTGCACTCCGAACATGTCCATAGGTGCTCAGATCCCCTCCTCAGCAATTCCCTCAGTGTCCAGCGACTGACGACTCCAGTTCTATGTTGGTTGATAAGTCTTCTTACACGGCCACTAAGTGTCTCATTCCCAAGCAAGTATGTATCGAAGAGGGAAGACAACCCGTTACTCAAATAAACATGCTGCGATCGGATGTGTTGGGCCGAAAAGCGCAAATGTCACATTTTTACTACAAACCACAACATTACACAGACACGCCCACTTAACGTCCTCTTAAGAACGGATGATGAGATGATGTATTCCTTTCGTCATCGGGCGAAAGCAAGCAAGCACGCAAGCAAGCACACAAGCAAGCAAGCACACAAGCAAGCAAGCACACAAGCAAGCAAGCATATGAGGAGCTGCCATAAAAACGTAATATTTGTTCTAGAGGCTACGTCCTACAAGAACTGCGGTTGCCACGGCAGAACCAGTGACACAAAGCTGATGATCAAGACACGACCACCAGTTCTCAGTTTGGGTCCCTGGTAACAGACTACGGTAAAATAGAATGGCTAACGATGTGAAGATCGTCATAGTTCCCGCACTCATAGATTTCTTTGATATAGAGGATCTAATATTGCAGTACCTCTAGGATGAGCTGTTGATATAGAAGACCTAATATTGCAGTACCTCTAGGATGAGCTGTTGATATAGAAGACCTAATGGTGCAGTACCTCTAGGAGGAACTGTTGATATAGAAGACCTAACATTGCAGTACCTCTAGGAGGAACTGTTGATATAGAAGACCTAACATTGCAGTACCTCTAGGAGGAACTGTTGATATAGAAGACCTGGCATTGCAGTACCTCTAGGATGAGCTGTTGATATAGAAGACCTAATATTGCAGTACCTCTAGGATGAGCTGTTGATATAGAAGACCTAATATTGCAGTACCTCTAGGAGGAACTGTTGATATAGAAGACCTAATATTGCAGTACCTCTAGGAGGAACTGTTGATATAGAAGACCTAATGGTGCAGTACCTCTAGGAGGAACTGTTGATATAGAAGACCTAACATTGCAGTACCTCTAGGATGAGCTGTTGATATAGAAGACCTAACATTGCAGTACCTCTAGGATGAGCTGTTGATATAGAAGACCTAACATTGCAGTACCTCTAGGATGAGCTGTTGATATAGAAGACCTAACATTGCAGTACCTCTAGGATGAGCTGTTGATATAGAAGACCTAACATTGCAGTACCTCTAGGATGAGCTGTTGATATAGAAGACCTAACATTGCAGTACCTCTAGGATGAGCTGTTGATATAGAAGACCTAACATTGCAGTACCTCTAGGATGAGCTGTTGATATAGAAGACCTAACATTGCAGTACCTCTAGGAGGAACTGTTTACATAGAAGACCTAACATTTAAGTACCTCTAGGAGGAACTGTTGATATAGAAGATCTAATATTGCAGTACCTCTAGGATGAGCTGTTGATATAGAAGACCTAACATTGCAGTACCTCTGGCATGGTTCAGATCTATCTTCTCCAGCAATACTCGGGAAGGCGAGAAAGCCATTACAGCTCGCCAGATCACATTGTCGGATCTATAAGCTAGAGTTCTAACCCTTATCATTATCATTATCATCATCATCATCATTATCATCACCATTATTCTCGTTACTGTACTATTTGAAACGGGTTGAAATGTGCCGTCGTTGTGAGACAAGTACACTATTTTGACTATAAAGAAAATAGTACACACAAAAGTGTTTTAACTAGGGGCATGTCTTAGTGAAGGTTCAGAAAACAATATCATCTTTAAACGGTAACAAATAAAAATCTAACTTAACACTTAATCTATGACCATTAATATTAAAAGTTTTCCTTTTAAACCATTTTTTAAGAGAATGTCCTCCATTTGGTAATACCCATATCGTTACCTCAGGGATAGACTGTACCAGAACATGCCAGGAACAAGGTAAGTCCATAAATATACAAATATCAGTTGGATATGCATCAACGGCGGATATTCAGAGAATGCAACGGAGGCCACAAATTCTGTAATATTTATCAGATTACATAACACAATCAAACTCCTGCCCAATGAGTTAAATGTCAATGTACAACCAGCTGCCGTCCTCCCTTGTATAGCCGTGATCACTGCTGTATCAGAGTAGAGGTGTAGGTATGACCTGCTAGACATGGTGTAAGGGAGATTGCACTTTCTGAACTGGACCTGCTAGACATGGTGTAAGGGAGATTGCACTTTCTGAACTGGACCTGGTATACATGGTGTAAGGGAGAGGGAGATTGCACTTTCTGAACTGGACCTGGTATACATGGTGTAAGGGAGAGGGAGATTGCACTTTCTGAACTGGACCTGGTATACATGGTGTAAGGGAGAGGGAGATTGCACTTTCTGAACTGGAACATAACTAAAAGGAAGACAGGCAACTAAAACAAGTAGAGAAATTCAAATACATATAAACGGAAGTCCAACTAATAACTACATCAAGCTTGGACAGATGGTGCTCGTAAGCCTGGGAGGGCCGACCATCTAAGGGCAGAATCCCCCTACAGAAAAGACAAGCTGCTGCCTTGCAGGAAGATTGGAGACAATCAAAGGCTAAGGAAATCAAACCTGAATAAAATGCTGGCTGAAATCGGATGCACTGGGCCACTGGCGCAGAACACAGTGCAAAGTTTTAACAGGTATTCAATCAGAATGGATCTAACAGACTCTAATTATGATGTTCTGTCTGTGAAGTCCCCCCAGACAGGTGGAATGCTGGGCCACGTGCCACGAAGGGGTCCACCCTAAGTTACACAGACCTGAAAAGAGCAATGTGGTCCACACCCACCTCCCTGGAAGAGAAACTATATGGGGCAATCGAATCGTTTAAACAGACAGCTGACTTCATGAGAGAGTCTGGAATCCTACTCTGATTGAGTCTTGATCGCAGAGAGAGAGAGAGAGAGAGAAATACCTTTGAAGTCTAGTGACACATGACAATTCGCAAACAGCAGAGATAGACTCAAGATGCACAAAAGCTTGTCAAATCATTGGACATCTATCACCACTATTGTCAAACAAGGAAATAACTCGTCAAAACGGGCACTCTACAAAACAATCTTCATCCCAACATTGTGCTACCAATGCTAGTCCTGGACCCTAGATGCAAGAACAATAAGAAAAATAATCTCTACTGAGATGACATGTGTTAGACGAATGACAGGAAAAAGCCTGAGACAAGATCAGAAATTAAGAACTGACAAAAAAGCTAGGAATAGCCCCCGCCATATAGTATATAAAGAAGCAACAGATAAAATGGTTTGGCCACGTGACAAGTCAGAGTGATCAAAACACAACATGCCCTCACTAAACATTGCGAGAATACCAGATACAAGTGTCGACCATGAAAACGATGGGTCGATGGAATATTAGAAGCACTAGGAAACATAACAGCAGAAGCAGCAGACACGAACACAAAAGCAAAAGACCGCAAATTATTATCTCCCCTCGACGCTGAAAAGCAAATGAAGAAGGAAAGAGAGAAGAACTGAACATACATTAGGTGGAGACTTAACTTATTGAGGTAAAATAGGGCAAGGATTACAAAACCTTGATGGCTGAGAAGTAAGGAGACAATGATTGTGGACGGTTTTTACGGAATTTCTGTGGAACGAAAGAGTAGAGAGAGATATGTCCGTAAGTTTTTAACTGACCAATGAGAAGTATAGTTGTACCCTCTGAGTGATAATTGCGAACAGTAAAACTAGTGAGCACAAAGGAAAAGTAGTCAGTCACTTGTGAGTCAGTGGTTGAGAAATAGTTTAGAGTAGATAAGATAAGATCCAGACAACAGAATAACTAAGTATATTACGTGATTGTAAATAAGTGAAGTGATTTAAAGCAACAGTTACAGTTAGACTAGTAGTTATAGTTTCCTGTGTGTTACGGGGTCTCATTATGAGTAAAGAATAGTGAAACTGTGACCATCCAAGCATGTCGTAAGAGGCGACTAAGGAGGTTGATCGATGGCTTGACAAGCTGTCATTGTAAAAACTATTGTTATGGAAACAGAACCATAGATTTTAGAAGCAGTGATCTCTGCAATATGTGCCGTTTTGGCACGCAATGTTTCTGTTATTGAGATTGTGGTTCTGCCCTATGTCCCGTCTTCGGCTCGAAAGGACAATGGATGGATATAGTTAGAACCATGTTAGAAGTAAAAGAAGCATTCAGATTATTCGTTTCGGACAATGTGTGATAGATAACTAAGTTTATAGAATAATTATGCGTGTTTAGAAATAATGTTCAATACCTCTATTGTATTTTAAGTGATTGGTTGATGTACTGACAATAAACGTGTAGAGCGTTGGAAAGACATCACTAACCTTCAACATCGTTGAATGAGTTCAGTGACTTGTGTTTTCTTATACCTATAGTAGTTTATGTAGTAATGGTGGACAACTCCTCGCTAAAACAGGCTCAAAAGAGAATTCTTTCATGGCAGGGGTGAAGGAAAGATCACCGCTACCATGTTTCTTTCATCAACTAATCTTTTATCTACTTATCTTTCATGTGCTAGTCTTTCATGTACTTTTTTCATCAACTAATCTTTCATCTACTTTTTTTCATCAATTAATCTTTTATCTACGTATCTCTCATCTGCTAGTCTTTTATCTACGTTTCTTTCGTCAAGTAATCTGTTATCTACTTTTCTTTTATCAACTAGTCTTTTATCTACTTTTCTTTCACCAGCGAATCTTTTATCTAGTTTTCTTTCATCAACTAATCTTTTATTTACCTTTCTTTCATCAGTTAGTGTTTTATTTACTTTTCTTTCATCAAATAGTCTTTTATCTACGTTTATTTCATATGTAGCCAATTTCATTGACTAACATGATTATGTCAGATGAGAATACGCTTTGGTGAGTAACGATAATGTCTGATAAGGATACGCTTTTTGTGCTCTGTCCTATCACAAATGAGTAAGATATGGTGCCCTGCCCTTTCAGAAGAAGGTAATCTATGGTGCCCTGATTACATCTTGTCACAAGAGGGTAAGCTATAGTGCCCTGTCCTGTCACAAGAGGGTAAGCTATGGTGCCCTGTCTACATCCTGTCACAAGAGGGTACGCTCTGTGGCGATGTCCACATCCTGTCACAAGATTGTGTGCTCAAGTTAAAGCATGCAAGTATTCCACGCTCAGATTTATGTAAATGAGATCTCAGTATTTAGCCATATTCACAACAGGTTTACATAAATTTAGGAGGAAGAAAGAGTTAGTCACGAATCAGAAATGTAGACTAGTAAGCTTAGTCCGTCTTCGGCCGAACTGCCGAAGGCAGTCAACTAGACAGTTAGTAGTTTTCAGTTTTCAGTTTGTTGAGAAGTTATCAAGGAACAGACTAGAGAGTTAGGAAGAATAGGAAAGGTAGACTAGTTAAGCTTAGAGTAGAGAACATAGTAAAAGATATCAGTGGCTTAGGAACTTGGTAGTTGAGCAGTAGATACTACTACTAGGTAGAACCAGAACAAGTAAATTAGAACATAGAGAACATTTAGTTGTGAAAGTGTTTGTAAGTGTATTTCAAGTTGTGCTTCAGAGAACAAGTCGTAAGTAAGTTGTGAGAGAGATTTAATTTTACATGTCACACAAAGATAAACACTAGTGGACATATCAATATCTATCCGGCGATAGCCTATGAGTATCCAGAATGAAAGAACAGTAATTCTAAGAGAAGTGCTTCCACTATTATGTATCATGTGCCAAGTTAAAGATCAATAAACTTGATTATGATTTATAACTGAATAGTCTGTAATGAGTGTGTTGACTACGTTGTGATCAATGTGATGTGACTCTAACTATAAAGATAGATAGATAAATAACAAAACCCTGTTATAGGGTGAGTTATTGTTCCTTGACTACATTCTATCACAAGAAGGCACGTTTTAGAGCCCTGTCCTGTCACAAGAGGGTACGCTCTAGAGGCCTGTCCTGTCACAAGAGGGTACGCTCTGGAGCCCTGTCCTTTTCACAAGAGGGTACGCTCTGGAGCCCTGTCCTGTCACAAGAGGGTACGCTCTAGAGCCCTGTCCTGTCACAAGAGGGTACGCTCTGGAGCCCTGTCCTGTCACAAGAGGGTACGCTCTGGAGCCCTGTCCTATCACTAGAGGGTACTCTCTAGTGTCATGTCCTGTCACAAGAGCGTACGCTACATTCTATCACAAGAAGGCACGCTCTAGAGCTCTGTCCTGTCACAAGAGGGTACGCTCTAGAGCCCTGTCCTGTCACAAGAGGGTACTCTCTGGTGCCATGTCCTGTCACAAGAGTGTACGTTGTGGATCCCTGTCCACATCCTGTCATAAGAGGGTACGCTTTGGTGTCCTGACTTCAGGCTGTTACAACCACTTTGCGTATATTCATAGTTTTTCTAAAGCCTGTGGAATGAGAGTTAAAATCTCGGAATCACCCAACGTTTGTGACATCTTTATTTCCTCAAGCTATAGACGACTGACGACATTTTACCCACAACTTCCCCTGCTCACAAAGCTGAAAACGTCAGAAACATTTGATAATTAATTTCAGCACGCGGGCCTTATTAATATATAAAAGATGAATATGGCCGTGATATAGTTCAAGTAATTCGAGTCGTTGCTAATAAATAGACTTGAGTGTTTAAAGAGATAAACCTACAAGGACACAGCGACATCTAACGACCTTGCAGTGTGCATACAAACTAGGTAGGCCATTTCAGCAATCACCTTCCTGGTTGCTATGACAACAGTGGTTCAACTAATCAGATTAATTTTACATCTTTTTACAATAAATCAAAGAAGTATAGACAGAATGACGGTTTTATTAATACTTCCCTATTTTACTAATACCTCCTTAAGTCACTGCGCTGTTTCTTTTTATTACAAAAAAAACTTGAACAAAACTGAAAAAAAGATGTTAATTAGCCGCAAAAGGATGCCTCATAACTTACCATGCAAATGCAGAAGATACTATGAATTAATTGTAATAATTTTGACGGAACTATTTTATATATTGTACATTTCAGTAATCTTTAGTGTCACAAATTATCAGGCTTAAGTTCAACCTAAAAGTTTGGCCTCACCTCCTGGCCTCCTAAGGTTTCGAACCACCTCTGCCGGTGATATCCATGTACCCTTACAAAAGAGATATGTATTGTTAATCTAAACGCACAGAGAAGAGCATAAAAAGAAGGGGAAAAAAACAGCCATACAGTCTGGTACACAAGGTGTATGGTATTAGTGCATACATTAAAAATAATAACCGGTATAGTTTGTTGAAGGGACCTCTGTGGCTTTGAGGTTAGCGTATTCGCACACCAGCTTGAAAGTTCGGGCTTCAAATGCCAGCTCAGTCAACAATTTTCATGTTATTGTTTTTTTCTTCTACACCAAGAGTATCCCATGTTTGTATTATTAGATTAGACTATTAGATTAGATTATTAGATTAGACTATTAGATTAGATTATTAGATTAGATTATTAGATTAGATTATTAGATTAGACTATTAGATTAGATTATTAGATTAGACTATTAGATTAGATTAGACTATTATAGTAGACTATTAGAGTAGACTATTAGAGTAGACTATTAGATTAGATTATTAGATTAGACTATTATAGTAGACTATTAGAGTAGACTATTATAGTAGACAATTAGAGTAGACTATTAGATTAGATTAGACTATTATAGTAGACTATTAGAGTAGACTATTAGATTAGTTTATTAGATTAGACTATTATAGTAGACTATTAGATTAGACTGGGAGCCGCGATAGCTCAGTGGTTAGTGAACTGGACTACAAAGGACAAGGGGTAGGGTTCGATCCCAACCGACGGCTTCCGGGTTCACCCAGCCTTTAATGGGTACCGGATTTTTTTTCTGGGAAAGTGAAGCGGCACGGGCGTAATACCGACCATATTACCCCAAAAAATCATGTGCCGAAGGTCTGTAAAATTTATGGTCACTAACACCATATTCCCTATACGCCACTTGGCGTGACGGGGTACTTTACTTTTTTTTTTACTTTTTATTAGATTAGACTATTAGATTAGATTATTAGATTATACTATTATAGTAGTAGAAATTATTGACTGGGCAAGAACACACAACATGATGATAGGAAACACCTGGTTTAAGCAACATCCAAGACGTCAGTGGACATGGAAAAGTCCAGGGGACAACGCACGTAATCAAATTGATTATATAATGATAAGCAATAGATTTAGAAACAGTCTGGTGTGTGTGAAAACTAGACCAGGGGCAGATTGCAATAGTGATCATGTACCAGTTGTGGGAAAGCTTAGAGTAAAATTAAAAACAACAAAACGAGCCTCAGTTAACATCAAGTTAAATTTAGATTTACTAAAATCAGACAAGAAGCTGCAAAACAAATATAAAATCACAATTCAGAACCGGTACAATGCAATAGAGAAGATACAAAGCATTAATGAACAGTGGGAAATGCTAAAATAATGAATGCAACAAACATCAAAAGAGTTCATACCACCAGTGAGGACAAATTCAAGAAAGAAATGGATGACAGATGACATTTTGCAGCTAATGGATACAAGAAGAAGAAATAAAGAAAATAAAGATGAGTATAAGAGATTAAATAAAGAATTTGTGGTAAAATGCAATGAAGCAAAAGAAACCTGGCTAAAAGAGAGATGCAAAGAGATTGAAATGCAACAAAAAGGAGATGCTAAAGCTATATACAAACAAATTGAGGAATTAACAGGAAGAAAAACGCAATCCAAAAATGAATGTCTAAGATCAAAGGAAGGAGAACTGTTGATTGATCAAGAAAACATAAGGGAACGATGGACAGAATACATTAAAGATCTTTATAATGATGAACGAACGGTAGTAAATATTAAATATAATGGAGAAGGACCAGAAATACTCAGAGAAGAAGTGGAAGACGTCTTGCGCAATATGAAAGCAGGCAAAGCTCCTGGACCAGATAATATAACTAAAGAAGAGATTGAAGCCATGGGTGATTTTGGAATAGAAATAATAATAAAAATATTGAATGATATCTACAACAGCGGATATATACCAGACGACATGCTCAAATCAATGTTCATAGACCTACCAAAGTGATCGGGTGCGATTAAATGCGATGAGCATCGCACAATAAGCCTTATGAGTCATATGACTAAGATATTACTAAGAATCATCATGCGAAGGGTGCGAAACAAAATCAGTCCAGAAATTAGCGATGAACAGTGTGGTTTTTGTTAGAGATAAAGGAACAAGCAATGTCATTTATATCATAAGATCTTTAGTAGAAAGAGCCATAGAGGTGAAAATAGATCTATACCTATGTTTCATAGATTACACCAAGGCATTTGACAAAGTAAAGCACCAAGAAATAATCAGAATTTTAGAAAGCATAAACGTAGACAGCAAAAATCTAAGAATATGTACTGGCAACAAAAAGCGGCCATAAGAACTGGAAACCAATTGGGAATGTTTCAACAAATATAACAGGGTGTTAGACAAGGTTGTGTACTGTCACCAGATTTGTTTACTATTTATAGTGAAATTATTTTAATATCCATAAAGGACATGCCTAGAATAACAATTGGAGGTCATAATATAAATAATCTAAGGTATGATGATGATACAGTCTTAATCGCTAAGAGTGAAAATGAGTTACAAGAAATGTTGGACATGATAGTGACAGAAAGCAAAAATAAAGGACTCAGCCTTAATAGAAAAAAGACAGAGGTAATGGTAACAACAAAGAAAAAGACATCACCTCAGTGCAAAATAAAGACAAGTGGAACAATATTAAAACAGGTAAATGAATTTAAATATTTGGGAACTTTGTTAACTTCAGACGGAAGATGTACAAAAGATGTGAGATGCAGAATGGCTCAGGCAAAAGCAGCTTTCCAAAAAATGAGGAAGATCCTATGCAATCCATTTTTGAGAATAGAAACAAGAAAAAGAGTTCTTAAATGTTATGTAGAGCCAGTCTTAACATATGGATACGAATCATGGACAATAGGACAACAGACAAGAAAATCACTGGAGTCTGTAGAAATGTGGTTTTACAGAAGAATGTTGAGAGTACGATGGACAGCTAAGAAGAGTAATGAATATGTTGTGAGAGAGGTCAAAGCAAAAAGTTAGCTAACTTCCAATATTAGGAAGAAACAATCATAATTTTTTGGCCATGTAATGAGAAGAGAACAACAGGAATATATTGTAATAACTGAAAAAATTGAGGGACAAAGAGAAAAAATAACAGACAGCTTAAGAGAATGGCATGGCAGAAGGTCAACAACAGAAATGATAAATAGCTGCCGAGATCGAAAGTTGTGGAGAGACATGACACCTACGCCAGCAGGCCCGATACTTGACGATGATGATGATTATAGTAGACTATTAGAGTAGACTATTAGATTAGATTAGATTAGATTAGATTAGATTATTAGATTATACTATTATAGTAGACTATTAGAGTAGACTATTAGATTATACTATTAGATTATATTATTAGATCAGATTATTAGATTAGATTAGATTAGATTATTAAATTAGATTATTAGATTCGACTATTAGATCTGACTATCTATCAGATGCGATGATCTCATGTTTATTCCTCAATAATTGAGATATCAGACCTATTCTTTGGGAATGAAAGGTAACGAGGAAGGGAACTGGCCACATCAGCTCATGAAGCTAAGGCTTAGTACAATGACGTCACTAACGCTTGATGACAGCAATTGCTATGAGTCTACCTTTATCTGTTGTTAGATTTCATTTAGTCAGTTCAGCATTATGTCAATACAATTCCCCCCACCCCCTTTAAAAAAAAACACGTAACTGAATGGTGAGTGAAACTGGGCAGCCGTGGTTGAGTTGTGATTTCGTCCACTTAGAACACGAGGTTGATGTCTAGCTGGACAACCGCTACCTGGGGACGTGCAAGAATAAGCCTCAAATGAAACACTGCAGGGTAAGACAAATGCTGCAGATTTATTAGGAATACTAAATTTGATTTGCACATACAAGTACAACGAATAAATATACACTGTAAATGAATGGGCTCAGATCCGGGATACGGGGGGACTGGTTGGTCTCGAGGCAAGACACCGGCCTCGAGACATAGAGGTTGTGGGTTCAAATCCCAGCTGCACCAGTTGGGATTTTTATTTGTGATTTCTCTCTGCTGCAACCACCCCTGGTTTCAGCAGCGAGGCCCGGCTTGACACGTCAATTACTCATGGTCGGACAAAGATATGAGTACCTCCGAAGACGGAGTTATCTGCCTGTGTGGCGAGGGGACCCCTGTTCACACGGCTGCCAGGGAAAAACGGACTAACAAGCAAAATTCAGTTCCTAGTCTCTAGGAACTTCTTCTTCTTCTTATACCTTTCAACTCTCTTTGGAGCATAGGTTTTTAACAAACACTTTCCAAGCTGTTCTGTTTCTTGCCATTCTTTTAAGATCATTCCATGTCTTCCCTATCATCTTCATCTCTGCTTCTATCTGTCTTCTCCAAGAATTCCTTGGTCTTCCTCTTTGTCTTTTAGCCTGGGGATTCCAAAAAAGGGCCTGTTGTGTAATACGCTCAGTTGGCTTACGCAGTATGTGTCCTATCCAGCGCCATCGTTTTCGCTGTATCTCTTTATCCACTGGTATTTGACTGGTACATTTCCATAATTCTATGTTAGTGATTTTGTCCTGCCATTTCCATCCTTTTATTCTGCGTAAGCACCCATTAATGAAAGTCTTCTGGAGGATTTCCTGGTAGACAAAAGGTGAGTCGGCAACCCGGACTCCTTACGACTTTCTCCGGCTTGCGTCATACGTCCCTTAGACAGAGAGCCCTTATCTTTCCTGGTTCTCTAGGAACTTCGTCAGAGGTAAAAGCTGGCAAACGCAAAAAAAAAAAAAAAAAAGACCCGGGATACACTTCAAAAGATGACCAAGAACAATTCGAAACGAAAATATTACGTAGTTTTCACTCAAGACGCAACACGGTAAACATTGTAGTGATTGCTCTGTAAATCTGTGACCAACGATGGAAACAGAATAAGAAGAGAATGATGAAACGTTAAAGGGACACGATGAAGAATGTTCACACAGAAAGCAGCTGCAGTATATGAAATTATGGGCCCTTGTCTGTGCTACGAGATTTTCGATTTCCTGTGTTTTGGCGAGATTTGCCTGTGTAATAGGGATCGAAATTCAAGTACTAATCGATCCTGCTCCGAGACATCGATGATAGTCCTGTACACACGAACAACAAGCTATAAATTATTAAAATGATACGCCTGTGAGGATGATAAACTACAATAATAATAATATTAAACAATGTTGCACTTTATAAGAGCATTTCCATTGAAATAAGTGGTATTAAGATTTTGAAAATAATATGGAGCCATTATAAATGTTTTGTTTTTTACCCTGACACATATTTGTCTGTTTGTCACGTAAGAAATGAGATTTCTCGGTTCTCAGAGACAAGAAAATAAACACCAGCAGATTGGATAGCACATAGCAGTCATGAAGGTCGGTCCAGTTCCTACAGAAATCTGAGGAGCTTGAGAACCAATGAGTCTGCCTGAAATGTAGTAAATCAAATCCTTGCTGTAATTAAGAAAAGAAATAATGGTGGCCATCCGTCTCGTTTGGGAAAGTTGAGAAGTATGTGGCCTTGAACTTCTTTTGTTTTGTTTTGTTGATCACATGTTGGATGAGTATCCACCGGCTCAGTCTCTAAACATATAACTCGAACGTTCAAGTAATGCTATTTCCATTATACGATGCTATATTCGTACGTCACAGCTTTCATCTCAGAATATATGGCTCTTAAGCAAGTACTTTTTGGCAATGACTTTTCTTTCGTCAACTAGACTTTCTTCTACTTTTCTTTCATCGACTAATCTTTCATCCACTTTTCTTTCATCGACTAATCTTTCATCCACTTTTCTTTCATCGACTAATCTTTCATCCACTTTGCTTTCATCAACTAATCTTTCATCCACTTTTCTTTCATCAACTAATCTTTCATCCACTTTTCTTTCATCAACTAATCTTTCATCCACTTTTCTTTCATCAACTAATCTTTCATCCACTTTTCTTTCATCAACTAATCTTTTATCCACTTTTCGTTCATCAACTTGTCATTTATTTACTTTTCTTTCATCAAGTAGTCTTGTATCCAATTTTCTTTCATCAAATAGTTTTTTATTTACTTTTCTTTCATCAACTAGTCTTTTATTTACTTTTCTTCAGTCAAATGTTACAATTTGTTATTCTCCTTTATATATATATAATCTTCCTCAACTAGTCTTCTAGAAACCAGATCTTTCTCAACTAGTCTTCTAGAAACCAGATCTTTCTCAACTAGTCTTTTATAGACCAGATCTTCCTCAACTAGTCTTTTATAGACCAGATCTTCCTCAACTAGTCTTTTATAGACAAGATCTCCCCCGACCAGTCTTTTATAGACCAGATCTTCCTCGACTAGTCTTTTATAGGCCAGATCTACCTCAACTAGTCTTTTATAGACCAGATCTTCCTCGACTAGTCTTTTATAGACCAGATCTTCCTCGACTAGTCTTTTATAGACCAGATCTTCCTCGACTAGTCTTTTATAGACCAGATCTTCCTGGACTAGTCTTTTATAGACCCTATCTTCCTCGATAGTCTTTTATAGACCAGATCTCCTGGACTAGTCTTTTATAGACCCTATCTTCCTCGATAGTCTTTTATAGACCAGATCTTCCTGGACTAGTCTTTTATAGACCCTATCTTCCTCGATAGTCTTTTATAGACCAGATCTTCCTCGACTAGTCTTTTATAGACCCTATCTTCCTCGATAGTCTTTTATAGGCCAGATCTTCCTCGACTAGTGTTTTATAGACCAGATCTTCCTCGACTAGTCTTTTATAGGCCAGATCTACCTCAACTAGTCTTATATAGACCCTATCTTCCTCGACTAGTCTTTTATAGACCAGATCTTCCTCGACTAGTGTTTTATAGGCCAGATCTACCTCAACTAGTCTTTTATAGACAAGATCTCCCCCGACCAGTCTTTTATAGACCAGATCTTCCTCGACTAGTCTTTTATAGACCAGATCTTCCTGGACTAGTCTTTTATAGACCCTATCTTCCTCGATAGTCTTTTATAGACCAGATCTACCTCAACTAGTCTTTTATAGACCAGATCTTCCTCGACTAGTCTTTTATAGACCAGATCTTCCTCGACTAGTCTTTTATAGACCAGATCTTCCTCGACTAGTCTTTTATAGACCAGATCTTCCTGGACTAGTCTTTTATAGACCCTATCTTCCTCGATAGTCTTTTATAGACCAGATCTCCTGGACTAGTCTTTTATAGACCCTATCTTCCTCGATAGTCTTTTATAGACCAGATCTTCCTGGACTAGTCTTTTATAGACCCTATCTTCCTCGATAGTCTTTTATAGACCAGATCTTCCTCGACTAGTCTTTTATAGACCCTATCTTCCTCGATAGTCTTTTATAGGCCAGATCTTCCTCGACTAGTGTTTTATAGACCAGATCTTCCTCGACTAGTCTTTTATAGGCCAGATCTACCTCAACTAGTCTTATATAGACCCTATCTTCCTCGACTAGTCTTTTATAGACCAGATCTTCCTCGACTAGTGTTTTATAGGCCAGATCTACCTCAACTAGTCTTTTATAGACCAGGTCTTCCTCGACTAGTATTTTATAGACCAGATCTTCCTCGACTAGTCTTTTATCGGCCAGATCTACCTCAACTAGTCTTTTATAGACCCTATCTTCCTCGATAGTCTTTTATAGACCAGATCTTCCTCGACTAGTGTTTTATAGACCAGATCTTCCTCGACTAGTGTTTTATAGACCAGATCTTCCTCGACTAGTGTTTTATAGACCAGATCTTCCTCGACTAGTGTTTTATAGACCAGATCTTCCTCGACTAGTCTTTTATAGGCCAGATCTACCTCAACTAGTCTTTTATAGACCAGATCTTCCTCGACTAGTCTTTTATAGACCAGATCTTCCAGGACTAGTCTTTTATAGACCAGATCTTCATCGACTAGTCTTTTATAGACCAGATCTTCCTCGACTAGTGTTTTATAGACCCTATCTTCCTCGATAGTCTTTTATAGACCAGATCTCCTGGACTAGTCTTTTATAGGCCAGATCTACCTCAACTAGTTTTATATAGACCCTATCTTCCTCGACTAGTCTTTTATAGACCAGATCTTCCTCGACTAGTGTTTTATAGGCCAGATCTTCCTCGACTAGTCTTTTATAGACCAGATCTTCCTCGACTAGTGTTTTATAGACCAGATCTTCCTCGACTAGTCTTTTATAGGCCACATCTACCTCAACTAGTCTTTTATAGATCCTATCTTCCTCGATAGTCTTTTATAGACCAGATCTTCCTCGACTAGTGTTTTATAGACCAGATCTTCCTCGACTAGTGTTTTATAGACCAGATCTTCCTCGACTAGTGTTTTATAGACCAGATCTTCCTCGACTAGTGTTTTATAGGCCAGATCTTCCTCGACTAGTCTTTTATAGACCAGATCTTCCTCGACTAGTGTTTTATAGACCAGATCTTCCTCGACTAGTCTTTTATAGGCCAGATCTACCTCAACTAGTCTTTTATAGACCAGATCTTCCTCGACTAGTCTTTTATAGACCAGATCTTCCAGGACTAGTCTTTTATAGACCAGATCTTCATCGACTAGTCTTTTATAGACCAGATCTTCCTCGACTAGTGTTTTATAGACCCTATCTTCCTCGATAGTCTTTTATAGACCAGATCTTCCTGGACTAGTCTGTTATAGACCCAATCTTCCTCGACTAGTTGTTTATAGACCAGATCTTCCTGGACTAGTCTGTTATAGACCCAATCTTCCTCGACTAGTCTTTTATAGACCAGATCTTCCTCGACTAGTCTTTTATAGACCAGATCTTCCTCGACTAGTCTTTTATAGACCAGATCTTCCTCGACTAGTCTTTTATAGATGCACAACTTCTCGTGGCAAGGCGCAGTGCCATGGAGTACAGGTTCGATCCTGCTTTGGACCATATATTGTTTGTTCTTTGTTTTTTTTCTGTTGTTTATTTGTCATTTTTTTCTGAGTGCTGTAATACACACCTCTTCATCCTATGATTCCCTAGTCTTTTATAGACCAGATCTTCCTCGACTAGTCTATTATAGACCAGATCTTCCTCGACTAGTCTATTATAGACCGTATCTTTCTCACATTATCCTTAATAGATCTTTTATTTCTCAGAGTACGTTAAATATTTTTTCTCTTAATTAGTTTATTTTATCAACTTCTCTTTCATCATCTAGTCTTTTATCGACAGTTCCTTTCTTAAGTAGGCTTTTATTTACATTTCCTTTCTCAAGTAGGCTTTTATTTACATTTCCTTTCTCAAGTAGGCTTTTATCGACGTTGTTTCCCTTAAGTAATCATTTATCGACTTCTCTTTCATCACTAGACTTTTATCAACTGCTCGTTCGTCCACTAGATATTTATCGACTTCTCTTTCCTGCAGTAAATTTTATCGACACTCTTTCATGCAATAAATTTTATCGACACTCTTTCCTTCACTAGACTTTTATCGACATTTTCATCAGCAATTAATCATTTATCGACTTTCTATATTTCCTTCATATCCCCACCCAGTCTGTCACTGTTGCTTGTCTTATACCGAGTCAGTAGTTCGCAGCTAACGATGACCTTTTTCAACAACAAAGATTTCCACGCTCTTTTCATTGCTCTGTCTTTATTTTAAAACACTCTTTTCTGTTACTTGAAGTCACATTGACAGTTCAGTGAGCATAATTTCTAAACTCATATTTTGTTCTCCTCACATTCGTTCTGAGCTTTTTCGTATTTTCTATTTAGTTCTGGTTGTGGTCATACCATCTTTCAAGAATTATCGAAACTAAAATTTTGATTTCTCATTTAGGCAAGACGAGACAATTATGGTTGCGATTTTGTGTTATATTTAATCTGTTATATATAAAATATATAGATCGACACTTATACAGATAGATAGATAGATAGATAGATAGATAGATAGATAGATAGATAGATAGATAGATAGATAGATAGATAGATAGATAGATAGATAGATAGATAGATAGATAGATAGATAGATAGATAGATAGATAGATAGATAGATAGATAGATAGATAGATAGATAGATAGATAGATAGATAGATATATAGATAGATAGATAGACAGATAGATAGATAGACAGACAGACAGACAGACAGACAGACAGATAGATAGATAGATAGATAGATAGATAGATAGATAGATAGATAGATAGATAGATAGATAGATAGATAGATAGATAGATAGATAGATAGATAGATAGATAGATAGATAGATAGATAGATAGATAGATAGATAGATAGATAGATAGATAGATAGATAGATAGATAGATAGATGGATGGATGGATGGATGGATGGATGGATGGATGGATGGATGGATGGATGGATAGATAGATAGATAGATAGATAGATAGATAGATAGATAGATAGATAGATAGATAGATAGATAGATAGATAGATAGATAGATAGATAGATAGATAGATAGATAGATAGATAGATAGATAGATAGATAGATAGATAGATAGATAAAATGAAGGGTAGACACTGTGAGAGTTTGTAGAATGAAAGAAAAGCCGACCTGAACGAATCTCATTCACTTCAGACCGGCTGGGGGATGAGGAGTAACCAAATTGTGAAATTTGAGTGATAAATAGAGCATCCTCGTTTGATTGACAGGCGAGTAGGATGCCAGGGAATCAGCTGATTGGATTACGATCCGAACGTTCTCCGCAACTCGCGAGAGGCTCAATTACTACGATTAGATGTGGCGCTCCGAAAATACGCATTTCCCTGGAGATGCGTGAGTGGGGTGGTGGAGGTAGTGGTTTGCGGGAAAGGGAGGTGGGAGTGGGGTAGGCAAATAGTTAGGAATCATGATTTGAGTTTCTCGGAGCTCTACGGAGAAAGTACAGAGAAAGCAATTATGACTGAGTCGACGTGAGCAGTAATAGTGATTTGGGGTAGTGTACTCCTCTACAACATTACACAAATCATGGAATATAATTTAGAATTAATGGCGGCAAAGAAACAAGAACAGTGGAAATGGGTGTCTCTACTTTAGACATGATGAATGCGAAGAAAGTGCAGACAGCAATCATGATTGAGCTATGAATGCACACACAAAAAAGCAGCCGATTTTTTCTAGACATAGAAGAAACGATGAGTGTCTGTAGAGAACATGATGTCCTCGACAACAACAGGCTTTTTTTTAAACCATCGGAACAATTTAGATAATGTGGTCAGCATAACGTCAGGTGGACTTCCATTCATAGAGCAGTAGAACAAATTCTCGTACCCATTTAAGGCTGCGTGAACCTGAAAGCTGGTCGTTAGGGAGGTTGGGGGGGGGGGGAGGAGAGATAAGGAAGGAAAATAATGTAAAGACGATTGGCGTCACGCCACCTAGTGGCATATAGGGATCATGACGATTGTGTCTGTGTGTTTTGCAGACCTTCAGCACTTTTTAAAAAAATAATGTTTTCTGTATTACGCCCGTGCCGTTTTTCTTTCCTAGAGAAAAACCAATACTCATCAAATGCTGGGTGAACCAGGAAGCCGCCGATCGATCTTGTCCTCAGTAGTCTAGTTCACTCACTATCTACTCTATCGCACTTCTCAAACGTCAGGCGGTGATAACGTTCCATTTACGGCATGTAGGGGTAATCAACTTTGATGGAACTTTACCTACTGTCCTTAGTGGTTCTAGTTCACTGAACCACTAATCTATAGTGGTTCTAGTTCACTGAACCACTAATCTATTGTGGTTCTAGTTCAGTGAACCACTAATCTATTGTGGTTCTAGTTCACTGAACCACTAATCTATTGTGGTTCTAGTTCACTGAACCACTAATCTATTGTGGTTCTAGTTCACTGAACCACAAATCTATTGTGGTTCTAGTTCACTAAACCACAAATCTCTTGTGGTTCTAGTTCACTAAACCACAAATCTATTGTGGTTCTAGTTCACTAAACCACAAATCTCTTGTGGTTCTAGTTCACTAAACTACAAATCTATTGTGGTTCCATAGTTCAAGTTTGTTTCGTTACTTTAAACGTGAACTGCCAAGCTCAATTAATTATTGTTGTTGTATATTAATTATTACATGTGTACAAGTGGTATAGAGTGGTTATAATACACACATGATTGTTAACCGTGATATTTCGGTAGGAGCATTAATACAAATAGGACTGAAGGTTCCAAAAAATTAAGAAACGTAGAAAGAAGGAAATAGAGAAATAAAAAAGAAGGAATAAAAATAGAAAGAAGGAAAGAAAAAAAGAAAGAAAGAAAGAAAAAAGAAAGAATGAAAATAGAATGAAAGAAAGAAAGAAAGAAAGAAAGAAAGAAAGAAAGAAAGAAAGAAAGAAAGAAAGAAAGAAAGAAAAAGAAAGAAAGAAAGAAAGAAAGAAAGAAAGAAAGAAAGAAAAAAAAAAAAAAGAAAAGAAAGAAAGAAAGAAAGAAAGAAAGAAAGAAAGAAAGAAAGAAAGAAAGAAAGAAAGAAAGTAAGAAAGAAAGATCAGAGTAGAGAGTAGATCATGTTCCTAACAGAACATATTGTTCAGCTATTTGTTATTCCTAACTAGTTTTCTTGCATATTTGATCACTATACCCGTATGTGAATTCTTTACGATGATACATTCAAGCTATTTAGAAGCTCTTGTCTTAAAACTTCATGACATTTATAGTTTTAAAATGTCACATTTCTTAGAAGAGTATGTCTAGTATGCTTTCCTACAATAACATCATCTCTTCAAACTCCGCCATTTTAATGACGTTGAAAGTGAGCCCGCCTGCTCTATTGTGGTTTACTAGCAAGCATCTGCTCCTTTTAGTGCCCGAAACATCCAACTTCAACATAGTATCTGTTTTGGTACCAGGTTGCCTTCCAACTTGATCCCTTCCATGTGCATTCCCAGAGAGGCTGATTTCAAGCCATCCAAGGAAAGGTGAAGTAGAACATGATCGATTTCATTGATTTATTTTGACAAAATCACCGATGTTTGTTCAAATGTTTGATTGACACTAACGAAATTAGCGATGTTTGTTCAAATGTTTGATTGACACTAACGAAATTAGAGATGTTTGTTCAAATGTTTGATTGACACTAACGAAATTAGAGATGTTTGTTCAAATGTTTGATTGACACTAACGAAATTAGAGATGTTTGTTCAAATGTTTGATTGACACTAACGAAATTAGCGATGTTTGTTCAAATGTTTGATTGATACTAACGAAATTAGCGATACTTGTTGAAAGGTTTGATTGACACTAACGAAATTAGCGATACTTGTTGAAAGGTTTGATTGATACTAACGAAATTAGCGATACTTGTTGAAATGTTTGATTGACATTTGAAATTAGCGATACTTGTTGAAAGGTTTGATTGACACTAACGAAATTAGCGATACTTGTTGAAAGGTTTGATTGACACTAACGAAATTAGTGATACTTGTTGAAAGGTTTGATTGACACTAACGAAATTAGCGATATTTGTTGAAATGTTTGATTGACACTAACGAAATTAGTGATACTTGTTGAAATGTTTGATTGACACTTGAAATTAGCGATACTTGTTGAAAGGTTTGATTGACACTAACGAAATTAGCGATACTTGTTGAAAGGTTTGATTGACACTAACGAAATTAGCGATACTTGTTGAAAGGTTTGATTGACACTAACGAAATTAGCGATACTTGTTGAAAGGTTTGATTGACATTAACGAAATTAGTGATACTTGTTGAAATGTTTGATTGACACTAACGAAATTAGCGATGTTTGTTGAAATGTTTGATTGACACTAACGAAATTAGCGATGTTTGTTGAAATGTTTGATTGACACTAACGAAATTAGCGATATTTGTTGAAAGGTTTGATTGACATTAACGAAATTAGCGATACATGTTGAAAGGTTTGATTGACACTAACGAAATTAGCGATATTTGTTGAAAGATTTGATTGACATTAACAAAATTAGCGATACTTGTTGAAATGTTTGTTTGACACTAACGAAATTAGCGATATTTGTTGAAAGGTTTGATTGACATTAACGAAATTAGCGATACTTGTTGAAAAGTTTGATTGACACTAACGAAATTAGCGATACATGTTGAAAGGTTTGATTGACACTAACGAAATTAGCGATATTTGTAGAAAGATTTGATTGACATTAACAAAATTAGCGATACATGTTGAAAGGTTTGATTGACACTAACGAAATTAGCGATACTTGTTGAAAGGTTTATTGACATTAACAAAATTAGCGATACATGTTGAAAGGTTTGATTGATACTAATCAAATTATCGATGTTTGTTCAAATGTTTGATTGACACTAACGAAATTAGCTATATTTGTTGAAAGATTTGATTGACACTAACGAAATTAGCGATACTTGTTGAAATGTTTGATTGACACTAACGAAATTGGCGATACTTGCTGAAATGTTTGATTGATACTTGAAATTAGCATTAATTGTTGAAATGTTTGATTGACACTTGAAATTAGCGATACTTGTTGAAAGGTTTGATTGACACTAACGAAATTAGTGATACTTGTTGAAATGTTTGATTGACACTAACGAAATTAGTGATACTTGTTGAAATGTTTGATTGACACTAACGAAATTGGCGATACTTGCTGAAATGTTTGATTGACACTAACGAAATTAGCGATACTTGCTGAAATGTTTGATTGATACTTGAAATTAGCATTAATTGTTGAAATGTTTGATTGATACTTGAAATTAGCGATACTTGTTGAAATGTTATAATCTTTTTTGAGCTCTGATGAATGTTTTCCCCTGACACACGCAAACGTTTTTCTTCAAATGTGTGTGTAAAGCAGGGAAGTAGCAGTGATAAGATAAGAGTAAGACTCTCTGGATAGCTTGGTGTCATGGCATGGAAAACAGTCAACAACAGATCTGATAAGATGCACTGTGGATAGAAGATTGTGGAGGGACATGATCGTCTACGCCAACCGGCAGGGTACATGGAAAACAAGGGGAGGTAGAAAAGGTGAGTAACATAGAAACAGGGAGTCCACGTGAAAAGCTAAGAATGTGAATACCACTACCACTCTCTCCTTTGTTCTACCTTTTCTCTTCCCAACCAATCACCTATCTTGTTACAATTTTCGCCTCGTTCCTACATTGTCCCACAACCCTCGTGATCCCCTATATATTCACATTCTTAGCTTTTCACGTGGACTCCCTGATTCTATGTTACTCACCTTTTCTACCTCCCCTTAATTTCTTACTACCCGACTCCCCACTTGTCTTCATCATCATCATGTACCCTGCCGGTTGGCGTAGGCGATCATGTCCCTCCACAATCTTCTATCCACAGTGCATCTTATCAGTTTTGTTGTTGACTGTTTTCCATGCCATGACACCAAGCTATCCAGTATTTTCTCTCTTTGTCGTCCGCGATCTCTCTTTCCTTTTATTTTGCCAGTTGTAACCAAGTATTCCAACTTTCCTCTTCTCATGATGTGCCCGAAAAATGTTGATTGCTTCTTTCTGATGTTTTTTAAGAGCTCCCTTTTTGTGTTGGCCTCTTTGAGAACTTCCTCATTGGGCTTTTTAGCTGTCCAGGGAACTTTCAACATTCTTCTGAGAAATCCCATCTCTGTGGCCTCTAATCGTCTTTTCATTTGTTTGTCTACTGTCCATGATTCGCTTCCATAGGTCAGAATTGGTTCTATATAGCACCGATGAACTCTCTTTCTCATTTTTATTGACATAGATTTGTTGCATAAGATATGTTTCATTTTCTGAAATGCTATTTTGGCCTGAGCTATTCTGCTTTTTATTTCTGTTGTGCATCTTTCATCTGATGTTATTATTGTGCCCAAGTATTTGAAACGTTGTACTTGTTTCAGATTTGTCTCGTTTATTTTTATGCTGCATGATGGTGATGATTGTTTCTTCGATATAACCATTACTTCTGTTTTCTTACTATTCAGACTGAGACCTTTCTTGTTGCTTTCTTCCACTATTATGTCTATCATTTCTTGTAGTTCGTTCTCTGCCTCTGCTATTAAGACTGTGTCATCCGCATATCGCAAATTATTTATGTTGTGACTTGTCTTACTCTCATCTTATCACTGCTACTTCCCTGCTTTATTGCCTCCTATCTCCTCCTAGTTATTTATCTATCCTTAATAACTAACCCGTACCACCCTCGTCCTACTCTCTCTCTCTCCTTTACTTTCTCTACCTTTTTTGTCCTATTACTTCAATTTTATCTCTCCCTTTTCCTAACCCCTATCAGGAACCTCTTCCTTCTTGCTCTTATATTGGTCTACCTCCTGTTGTACTAATTATTCCATGCGTCTTTTGACCTATAACTATCATATCTTCGATAACCTTTCTTATCTTTTCTATATCCATAATCATAATTTTGACTCTCTTGTACTTCGTATATATCCTTCCACATTCTTTCTTCTTGTTCTCTTGTCAATCTATCAAATTTATCTTTTGTTTCCTGCGAGACGTTCTTCGACACTAACTCTGCTATATCTGCTGTAGTTATTCTCCAGGTTTTTGCGTCTCTTGTATCTTCTGTTTTCTGTAACTTGTTGTTTTGTATCATGTTTATTGCTTATATTCTATGGGTTCTGTCTAATCTCTGCCTTGTACTTGGCAATATATTCTCCTTTATACCACTACTTTCCACTATACTGTCTAATTTTTCCCTCTTCCTATCTATTGTTTTAACTAATTTAATTTTCCTTATCTTTCCTCGCCACTACCCTCTAAATAAATATCTACCTGTATACCCCTATCTTTTATGTTTGTTTGTCTATCTGTCACTGTCCCCCTAGCCTTTGTTCCTTTTTTAATCATCTGTGTAGCACTATCTGTGCGCTCCGTTATTTCCGTTTGTGTACATTTTTCTTCTTTCACCACTTCCTGATATCTGTCATTGTCACTTAATCTCCTAACAGTTTAAAATTTCCTATAGGTTAACTCGTCCGCCCTATTTTGTTTCCTAATTCCCCTATTTATTTGTAGACTATACAACCTAAATTTTGACCTCTCATCCGGTCCATCTCTTCTTTCTCTAATGCTTACATAAAATGGTTTTGTCTTTCGGTTTTCTTCCTGTATGCTTTCTATGGGTCTGAACACATCCACATTTATCTTATAATTTGTTATTTTATGTTCTTGATTTATAATATTGTTTACTATTGCGCTGTCTCTGTAAAGTATTATGGCTTTATTCCTGTTGTCTAGTCTCTCTGTGAATTTGTAAAATATGATCTCCCCAAAATTACTAAAATACCTTCTAACCTGTTCCTCTGTAATGTCCTTCCTTAATTCCCCTACTATTATCTTGCAACTATTTGTTCTATTGTCTCTTAACTTACATTGACTCACTATGTGTCCTATTTCCTTACATCTATAACATCTTTTATTCTCCTGTACCCATCTACTACTCCTCTGTGATTATGCCCCTGGTATCTTTGTCTCGCGTTGTCCCTTCCTAACTTCTCTACTGCCTCACCCACTTTCTGCATAGCTTGCCACTTATATCCTCTTGGGTCATTCCCTCCATTATCTATACGTCTTTACTCTAATAACTAGCTCTCCCTAGTATTACTATGTTATCTTCCAGCGCCTTTTTCTCTTACACTTCTTCTCTTTACTCCATAATTATACCGCCTCCTTACACTTGCTACCTATGTTCATTTCATGTTGAACCCCTTGTATTACATTCATTCAATCACCATGCTTCTATTATATTCTTCATACACCACCTCCTTCCTTACTCTCCTAGTATTCCAGCCATGTGTGTCTTCTTTGATGCAATTCTATTTCCTACTCCTACCTTCCCCCCTTTCCCTTATCCGATATTTGTTAATTATATTCTATCTTAAAACAAAAAAACTAATCGACACACATGACTGTGATACCTCTCTTGTTATCTCTCTTTCCTCCCTTCCCTGTTTTTTCTCCACCTGTAGATCAACAACTTCATACACACACACCTTTTTACACCACTATTTAACAATTATTTCTCTCATTAACTAACACTTCCTCGATGATCCTTCGAACACTGTCGCGCTCTGTTGCTACTGTAATTTGTCTGTAGCCTCCTCAGCGCCGGTCACGGACCAAATATGCCAGTGACAATCTCTAGTAACATCACACGATATTCCAGCGACGTTCCGCCTTGCCGGCGGCTCTTAAAGACCAGAGCCTTCGGACACTTGGAAGCTGGCAATCTGTTTGAGGTTGTGAAGGCTCGCCAAGCCCTGAGCCTTCACAGGTTAGTTGTTCAGCGTTTGACCTCAGCACCTTGTTGACAGTGCCTCCCAGGCACGTATGATCAGCCACGATCACACAGAACACTTGCCCTGGACTTGTAGGGGTCGGACTTCTACGACTACCTGCAGGCGATGCAGGGAATTCCCCTACTGTATCGGTCCGTGTCGTGTTGACTTTACCCTCGTATAGTACCCTTGGCCGGGTGATCGTTTCACCTAGTACTCTCGTCGGTTGTTGACATACAAGCGTCTGTCTTCACTAGGGACAGACAAATACAGCTAGCGCTCGAATAACATCAATGAAACACCAGGTAAAACACACTCCTGAGGTTTTATTCTCATAAGAACTAAATCACATTATCAAGTTACAAATATGATGGTATTGCAGCCGCCTTGCACACCTAGCCTGCTCACGTGGCGGCCTCCTCTCGTTCATCTACCAGCCTACACAGTTATCTTGACGCTCTCCCTACTTCCCGCTAACTCGTGGTTGTCAATGACTTCAGCTACACGCACTCAACGCAGCCCTGCTACTACTCACAAGGTTTGGCGATCTGGGTTCACTTCCCGTCGCCGATATGGTTGTTTAGTAGAGAATCATGCTATGTCTCGCGCCCTGTCTTAATGACCAGGACCCCTGCGAGTCATTGCTACGACTTGACATTAACTGTTCGTTGCAATATGACACAACTACATTATATGAATAGTTCTCTTGAAGCTAACTCAGTGACTACCCACGACTTGACAATAACTGTTCGTTGCACTATTGCACAATTACATTATATGATTGCTTCTCTTGAAGCTAACTTAGTGACTAAAATAGATGATATAAAGGCAATAAAACAGGGAAGTGGCAGTGATAAGATGAGAATAAGACAAGTGGGGAGTGGGGTAGTAAGAAAACAAGGGGTGGTAGAAAAGGTGAGTAACATAGAATCAGGGGGTGCACGTAAAAAGCTAAGAATGTGAATACATAGGGATCACGTGGGTATGGGACAATGTAGGAACGAGGCGAAAATTGTAACAAGGTAGGTGATTGGTTGGGAAGAGAAAAGGTAGAACAAAGGAGAGAGAGTGGTAGTTTCATTCGAGAGGTAGCGAGGATTCGATCCGGACAGTTTGTGTGTTCATGTTACAGTCGGTATCGGTAATCAGTGAAAGTTAGTCCACTCAGAGAGCGATCCAGAAGTTAGTTGCTGTGTGGAAGCGACAGGGAACGGATCGGTTTCAAGGAGCACTGGTATGTGGAAAGGTAGATAGTAACAACAGGACAAGTCGTGAGTAGTCACTAAGTTAGCTTCAAGAGAAGCAATCATATAATGTAGTTGTGTCATAGTACAAAGAACAGTTATTGTCAAGTCGTGAGTAGTCACTAAGTTAGCTTCAAGAGAAGCAATCATATAATGTAGTTGTGTCATAGTACAACGAACAGTTATTGTCAAGTCGTGAGTAGTCACTAAGTTAGCTTCAAGAGAAGCAATCAGAGAATGTAGTTGTGTCATAGTACAACGAACAGTTAATGTCAAGTCGTGAGTAGTCACTAAGTTAGCTTCAAGAGAAGCAATCATATAATGTAGTTGTGTCATAGTACAACGAACAGTTATTGTCAAGTCGTGAGTAGTCACTAAGTTAGCTTCAAGAGAAGCAATCAGAGAATGTAGTTGTGTCATAGTACAACGAACAGTTAATGTCAAGTCGTAGCAATGACTCGCAGGGGTCCTGGTCATTAAGACAGGGCGCGAGACAGAGTATGATCCTCCACTAAACAACCATATCGGCGACGGGAAGTGAACCCAGATCGCCAAACCTTGTGAGTAGTAGCAGGGCTGCGTTGAGTGCGTGTAGCTGAAGTCATTGACAACCACGAGTTAGCGGGAAGTAGGGAGAGCGTCAAGATAACTGTGTAGGCTGGTAGATGAACGAGAGGAGGCCGCCACGTGAGCAGGCTAGGTGTGCAAGGCGGCTGCAATACCATCATATTTGTAACTTGATAATGTGATTTAGTTCTTATGAGAATAAAACCTCAGGAGTGTGTTTTACCTGGTGTTTCATTGATGTTATTCGAGCGCTAGCTGTATTTGTCTGTCCCTAGTGAAGACAGACGCTTGTATGTCAACAACCGACGAGAGTACTAGGTGAAACGATCACCCGGCCAAGGGTACTATACGAGGGTAAAGTCAACACGACACGGACCGATACAGTAGGGGAATTCCCTGCATCGCCTGCAGGTAGTCGTAGAAGTCCGACCCCTACAAGTCCAGGGCAAGTGTTCTGTGTGATCGTGGCTGATCATACGTGCCTGGGAGGCACTGTCAACAAGGTGCTGAGGTCAAACGCTGAACAACTAACCTGTGAAGGCTCAGGGCTTGGCGAGCCTTCACAACCTCAAACAGATTGCCAGCTTCCAAGTGTCCGAAGGCTCTGGTCTTTAAGAGCCGTCTGCAAGGCGGAACGTCGCTGGAATATCGTGTGATGTTACTAGATATTGTCACTGGCATATTTGGTCCGTGACCGGCGCTGAGGAGGCTACAGACAAATTACAGTAGCAACAGAGCGCGACAGTGTTCGAAGGCTCTGGTCTTTAAGAGCCGCCGGCAAGGCGGAACGTCGCTGGAATATCGTGTGATGTTACTAGATATTGTCACTGGCATATATGCCGTCATCACCGAAACGAGGAATGTGTAATTTTCTGACCATGGCTAACTGTTTAGCTTAAGCTGTTGCATTTCGATTTTATTTAATAACTCTTTTTTCCATTCGTCTATTTCTATGTTTCCCTTGTGCTCTGTAGTCAGATGTCTGTGTGTCATGATGTTTCTATGTAATGTTTCCATGTCATGATGTTTCCATGTCATAATATATTTCCATGTCATACGCTCGAAGTGCAGATTGGTTAGATTTCATTCTGGTTAGGTGTCTAAACCATTTCATTATTCGATGCCCCGTCCTTGATATACCCACAATTTTTCTTGGGGACTCATTTCTAATTTTAACTTTTCTTGTTTTATTTACAACTTTTTTTTTATGCACTACATTTCATACATTGTCAATTTACGTTTGTGTCTTTCAAGAATTGTCCACGTTTGACACTTGTGCAACAGTGCTGTGCAGCCATTAGCTTGTCGCGAGGTCTAAACTCTGTTTGATCTGTGTGTCAAAATTGCCAAAACAAAGCGCATCTTGACACTTTGTTTGACCTCTAAGTTTCAAAATAACGCTATTAGGAACTCATAATAGTGATTTTTATCTCATGAACTTGACCTTCCCCTGAAGTTGTCAACCTAATTTCTGACTATTTTGACGGGTCAATCCATGTACATTTACTCACACTTTCCAATAACAAGTTGAACAATTTCCACCGACTGCTGTTAATTTTTTGAGCCTGAAATTTTTACAACTCCGTAGCTGCTATTTCTCTACTCACATGTCATTTATGGGATTCTTTCTATTTCAGTCTATTTATTATATACTGGAGGTGCGCGTGGCCGTGCGGCTAAAACCACTGTTCCGCTGGCTGAAAAGCGGACGTTCGATGTTCGAAGCCCGCGGTAGACAGAGAGGATTTTTTCTATCGGGGGTGAAATAAAAATCCTGAGTCTCACACGTCGTGGCGACTGCTTGACCAAGCGGCCTTCATCCCTCGGGTTCTATCGTTGCCCGTCGACATACACCAGCAATGGTACTATGTGTCGTAAAGATAGTTTGTTTTTTTTTACTATATACTATTATCTCAAAATTTCACCCCAAAATATGAACTGCGAAGGAAGTGGTTAAAACGTTTACCGCGTAAAGACTGGTTTCCTACAGCAGAAGTGTAGCATGTAAAAAGCATTTTGTAGACATATGATATAGTTGTGATACTTTCACAGATAAGGCAGCGACATTCCGTGAAAGTCGTGACAAAGTATGCATCTTACTAGTACAAATACCACATTTCTACTTTTGGGAAAGTTTCATACCGATAACCTCATTCAGTGATTGCTGTTATAGTCCGTTCAGAAATTCATAATCACACCTGAATTAGCTTTGCGTCAACACCGCTTGTTATTTTGGTTTAGAATTTTGCATGCAATCTTAGAATATTGATGACGCAAAGATTTTGGTATTTTTTATTCCACAAATACAACAGATTTTTCACATCAGCGAATTCATTTGATCTTTTATGACGATATCACACAAGTTGATTCAAATTTTAGAGTTTACAGTAATCGTGTTAAATGTTCCAGTTTACTGCAGTTCTGTCAGAGGCGTATCTACATAGTGCTTAATTGTGGGTGTTGTTCGTTATGTGTATTTGCAAACATGAATTCAATTGGTTACAATTAGTCTTGTCCTTCGGTCACCATTAGACTCCAGGACGTCCTAACTGCAGCTGGAATTGAATTCATATTAATTTTAATCATTCCGAATCTGACGATTCCAAGAGGTTGATAATCATTACTGGCTGGACAAATAGTAGTCCATCTACTGACTGCCATTCTTTAGCATAGGTCTGGTGTGCGTTGACCCATGATTCGTCCAAATATACAATATCATACCGTTCACTTCGCCGCTCACGGATCTGTCTCAGGTATTTGCTTCGAACAATGACCAAGTGTGGTTTTTCACAAATAATATTCCTGCCCCCAACAGTTTTTCTGAAAGTGAAGTCTCCTCGCACAATCTTCCATACAGTACTTTTAGAAATGTCAATATTGCAGTCTGCATGCAATTTTAATTTCAAATTCCTGAGAGTAACAAGTACATTATTAGCAAACATTTTCAATATCTCACGTTTTATGACATCCATGTCAAAGCTGTCGACATTCCTTTTCCTTCCTTGATTGACATGAGTGCACTCTGAGTCTTGTTTAATCCAACGAGAAAATGACGATCTATTAAGACCAAGCGCGAGTTGCGTTCGTCTCTCTGGGTCATAAATATCACAATATAAATGTCCCATCTTGGATTCCCTAAGGAAGTGCTGATATAGTAAGACAGTAACCTTTTGCATAGTTATAAATTTGCATTTCAAACTCATTGTAATTTAGATATAAATGTTGGTATTTAAAGTCAACAAATTGTCTACTGAGTCTTCACAAAATTAATAAAGATACGCCTTTCCTTCGGTAATTTATGCCAAGGCCGTGGTGCGTCATGTCGTTCAATAACAATTCAGTTTTATGCACGGGATTTTCCTGAAGTTAGTGTTTCTGCAATAGCCAAACTATTTTACGTGAACGACCGCACCAAATTAATATATATATCCTAAAATGGTGTCAAATTCGAACAGGGTGAATTTAATATAGCCTAAAGAAGAAAACTTTTAAACTAGATCAAATTTCTCAGACCAAAAAATATTTCTATAACGTCATCAATATTCTAAGATCGCATGCAAAATTTGAAACCAAAATAACAAGCGGTTATGATGCAAAACTAATTCAGGTGTGATTATGAATTTCTGAACGGACTATAGTTATAGGGATCTAGCTATCGTGTATCTCTTCAGCTACTTCAAAGGGCGGTGATCTTGTTCTCTCGGACAAACAAGAGGTGCCGTGTGCACGCTGTTCGCGTTAGAAAACCCGTGCTAGTTAAAAGTCTAAAAGAGAAGGGGAAAATGGCTGCTATCGGGGGAAACAATCGAAATCTGCCCATGCTGCTGTGTAGGGGCGAAAGACGCAAATATCGCGGCATGACGTAAATTAGCGATACGACGCACCGACGCCAACTTAAGGAGTGAACGTTCAGAAGACGATGATAAAACTACTACAGTAACAACGCAAGTTACCAATAAGTGATAAACTGAATGTTTGTTTGTGAATCTGTGGAATACGCTACTTTGTTCCCCAGTTATCTGGCTACAAAGTTCTATTGTTATACTCTGGACATGTCTGCGGCGTAGCGCCATCTCTAGATGTGAGAGCAACATGTCCTCGCGGTACTACTTGATCTCTCAGCCATCCTCGTACTATGTTGGTAACTTCCCAATTGTCGTCAAATCTTTTCTCGAGGATGACAACCTTTAGATGGCCAGAGAGGAAGTAGTGAGAAGGTCAAGATCGGGACTATTGGGAGGATGAGGATGGTATGTCTAATGAAGTTTCGTAAGTTCCTCTCGGGTGGGCAGACTTGTGTGTGGCCTCGCGTTGTTATGGATAGACCCACCTGGCATCTCATTCTTTCCACTTTTGGAGAATCTGTTATTCTTCTGTTCTGTTCTTTCTTCTTTGTGTATACACACTGACCTCGGTGTGTACTCTTCTGGTTATGTGGATGTTATGCGCACATTTCTACACATATGTGATTGTCTCTGAATGGTGTTCATATGCATGTATGTGTTCATATGTATTGGTATAGTATATATATATATATATATATATATATATATATATATATATATATATATATGTATATATATATAGCTACAAAGGGCAAGAGGTAGGGTTCGATCCCAACCGACGGCTTCCGGTTCACCCAGCCTTTAATGGGTACCGCATTTTTTTTCTTGGAAAGTAAAGCGGCACGGACGTAATACCGACCACATTACCCCAAAAATCGTGTGCCGAGGGTCTGTAGAATTTATGGTCACTAACACCATATTCACTATACGCCACTTGGCGTGATGGTGGTACCTTAATTTTCTAAAAGTCACATAATGACTGCTCTCTAACACCCTTCACTAACAGACTATTTTGATAGCGAACTGTATCACCACAGTCTACCGGAAGTTGATGAAATTACAGAAATGTTATTTTATCATGTGGAAAAGTTTAAAAAATGCTGCAAATATAACACACAAATTTCGAAACAAAATTAAAAGAGGAAAATAAAAGCATTGCATTACTTAATGAACATTCCTCGTAAATACCAACAACAACAACAACTACTACTACTACTACAACTACTACTACTACTATTACCACAATAACAAATATATAACATAGACTTCTACGATACTAACAAGTATACAAACAGCTACTGCAACAGAAAGAAATATAACATTTTTAGTATTAAAACAAATACAGTAACAGTTAATGCTGTAACAAAAGATACTACAATTACTACTACTACGACTACTACTAATACTACTACTACTACTACTACTACACTAAACTTCACAAGCAGTTATGCAGTAAAAATAACGACAGTTACTACCACAGTAACAAGATAAAAATTACCATAAACAATCATCAGATATCGTCTGGCCATACTTGGGTATCATTTCACTTTCATTACCTCCCATCCTCGATGCAACTACCTGATACTATTTTTAGTTTGTTTATTTTGTTCCCCTCAACAACATTATTTATATCACACACTTCCTCATCCTTCTCACCGTTAGTCGCCAACATCTGTCATCGCTGTCTCTAGTCATCTCCCCTCAGGATGTTCTCGATGGATGTTTCTGTTGACTCAAACCTAACTCCCAGGTTCCAGGCCTGTGTCTGCAAGCGAGATTACTCCTGTCTTGTAATGGAAATATTATGCAAAGGGAAATAATTTAGTTTTCACTTGACGACAACGAAATATGCGTCTCCAAGGATACTGGTCCAGGAGGCTTTAGACACAGATTTTTCTTCTTTTAACATTCCAATGTTGTTTGAAGAAGCTATTTTAGTTATCTTGTTTTGTTTTATTTTCAAGTACAAGAATTGTACATTGTTATTCCATTATACATTTGTTTTTAGAAGCTGGAACCAAGGGAAGTAAAGAAGAGGGTACCCCTCTCAGCCCTCTGTCGATCACATCTGTGAAAGAATCGAAGTTGTCGAGGTTTATCTTTCTTAATGATGTCACGAGCGATCCCATCGGTCAAAGACGATGAGGCATTGTTCTTGTATTCAGGTTGACCACCATGATAACAATTAAAACATCGCAGGTTGAACGTTGACCAGAATAGGATGTATGTCGTTGCCAGGTTAAAATTTCAAAAGCAAATAGTAAATCCTATCCAAAATTCCTCACTTAAATGTTTTACCATATGAACCTTTGTGGAACATGAGTGGACAGTTAATTCTCAGTTGAACATTTGTCTAAACATGATGTAAGACTACTAACCTCGGCGATTTAAAAAAAAAATCATTTCTTAAATTGTATTGATAACTGTTATAATGACGTTCTAAATATATCCTGTAACAGAAACTGATACGTTATTCGATTATTACTGCTTCATATTAGGTTTATAGTTCTCCACATCACATATAAAGTAACAACAAAGTAAAGAGCACCGTCACACCAAGTGGCGTATAGGCAATATGGTGTTTGTGACCATAAATTTTACAGACCTTCAGCACATGATTTTTGGGGTAATGTGGTCGGTATTACGCCCGTGCCGCTTTACTTTCCCAGAAAAAAATCAGGTACCCGTTTAAGGCTGGGTGAACCCGGAAGACGTCGGTTGGGATCGAATCCTACCTCTTGTCCTTTGTAGTCCAGTTCACTAACCACTGAGCTAAATGTTTCTGCCAGATACTTGACAATCAAAGAGGAATGGTTGGAGGAGAGTGGTGGAGACCTGGATCATCCTCCTGCTGCATCCTAAAGGCTCCAGAAAAGATCATGATTAAATATATTGTTGGGTATAAGTAATGAATATATTTTGGGTGGAAATAGTGAATATATATTGTTGAGAGAGTAGTAGATAGTAGACAAAAAAGGAATTGAACTTAACGGTCACAACATAAATAATTTGCGGTATGCGGATGACACAGTTTTACTAGCAGAGACAGAGAATGAACTACAAGAAATGATAGACATAATAGTGAAAGAAAGCAACAAAAAGGGCCTAAGTCTGAATAAGAAAACAGAAGTAATGGTCATATCGAAGAAACAATTATCCCCATCATGCAGCATAAAAATAAACAGGACAAATCTGTAACAAGTGCAACGCGTCAAATACTTGGGCACAATAATAACATCAGATGAAAGATGCACAACAGAAATAAAAAGCAGGATATATCACGCCAAAATAGCATTTCAGAAAATGAAAATTATCTTATGCATCAAATCTATGTCAATAAAAATGAGAAAGAGAGTTCTTCGGTGCTATATAGAACCAATTCTGACCTATGGAAGCGAATTATGGACAATAAACAAACAAATGAAAAGACGATTAGAGGCCACAGAGATGGGATTTCTCAGAAGAATATTGAAAGTTCCCTGGACAGCTAAAAAGACCAATGAGGACATTCTCAATGAGTCTAACACAAAAAGGGGGCTCCTAAAAAACATCAGAAAGAAACCATTTTTTGGCACATCACGAGAAGAGGAAAGTTGGAATACTTGGTTACAACTGGAAAAATAAAAGGAAAGAGAGATCGCGGATGACAAAGAGAGAAAATACTAGATAGCTTGGTGTCGTGTCATGGAAAACAGTCAACAACAGAACTGATACGACGCACTGTAGATAGAAGATTGTGGAAGAACATGATCGCCTACGCCAACCGGTATGGCAAACGATGATGATGATGACCAAAGTGGTAATTGTAGTAAGAGTAACTACTAAGTCATATAACACGAGTCAAATAGCCAGAGTTTTTTTATGAATTTTAAAATATGTATCGTCGGACCGTTAAAACAAAACACGTTTATCGGAACGCTCTCTGGTCCATGCCGGCTGAAAATAAAACTGTCTTGACAATATTAATAGTATAACAATCAAATATAAAGTATCTACTTCTTTTTTTTTTTTTGGCCTACTCTCGTTGCTGGAGCAAACACAACAAGAAGAAATATATAGCTTTTAAAAACTGCGTCATGACTGTCTCAAAGGTCACAGACGCTATCAATTACGATTGTACTTTGGATTTGTCTTTTTTCATATTTTATTTGTAAATTTAAAAATAAACGTTAATCAATCAAAAAGTACAGCTTCACATGACATTGGCGACCGTGCTCCGGTCTATTGTCTTTTTGATTAAGTCTACCGCTTTCTGTTTATTGCGATGTCTGGATAACTAGAAAATGATTAGCGATTCATAGCTGACTGCTTGCATCAGGACCAGTGAACAAAAACTGATTAAGATCAATCAAAGGCTAAGGAAAGCAAACCTGAATAAAATGCTGGCTGAAATCGGATGCACTGGGCCACTGGCACAGAACACAGTGCAACGTTTTAACGGGTGTTCAGTCGGAGTGGATATGGCAGACTCTAACTGTGATGTTCTGTCGATGGGGGCGATCAACACCCTTAGCCTGACAGCTGACTTCATGTGAGAGTCTGGGATTCTACTCTGATTGAGTCCTGATGGCAGACAGACAGACAGATCATAATCCACCTCTTTGTGGTAGCTCTAGAAATAAACTATGAAGCTATTGGTTATTGGTTATTGGTTATGGAAGGCCTCGGCATCACAGCAAACGAATTAAAATCCATAATTGCTCAACCGCCCGTGCCAGTGGAATCATCCGAATTACCAACTCATCTCCCAAACAAAGAAAGGTAACTGTAGTCCCCATCGTAGCAGTCTCAGCACACGCCAAAAGACATAAGGCGAAACCACGCAGAAAGTGAACACAGCCAACTGTTCCCTGTCATACGATATCATCATTCATCGTAAACAAGCGGGATATCGAAGCAGGATCAAAACGGATGAGACACACAGCTCACGGTGTGCACAGAGCACTTAACTCAGTAGCTCCTGCAACAAGCCGGACTTGGAATATGAGGAAACTGCAAGAAGGAACACTTTTCAGACATAGCCTTCAATGGTTCCTGCCGCCTATCTACCATATACCATGGGAGTTCACGTCCTCCCGAAAATGATGATCGTCATAGCACTTGATGATGTTAGGCCGTCATTGATGACTCCAATTCCAAACATATAGACACACAGTGGTGGTAATTTGTCATTTTCAATCCAACAGAAGCCACATGACCTGTAGTTAGTAAAACCACAGAGAGAATATGATTTTGTGACCTTCACTGATTCACTCTTAGATGTGAATGTGTAGTTTACACAAGAGGAGAAGTTTTCAACTACAGTGATTCCATTTAAGGCAATTCTGGGATAGCAAGGCAAGTCTCCTTTATAGCAGCAGACATTGATGTTCTCTGCTCCCTTCTTGTAGCTGCTGCCACACGATTCTGATGTCTCATTAACTTGGACATCATTCAAGAACAATGTCAGATTAACATTCCATAGATATGGCTCTGCTGATGAAGTGCTTGGTGCAACAGTTGTATCAATCATACTGGAGGCTCCTGGTCTGTGGTCATTAATATCACAGACGGCACATGGTGTTGTTATATTCAGTATTTCTTTCTGGGGTGTAAATATGTGGCACACATATGGAGAGTGGTTTGTGGTCACAGTAATCCAATTAAAGGCAATTCTAGGGTAGCATGGCAATGCTGTTTCAGAACAGCACAATCCTGTGATGTTTTCTGTGTTCGCTATAAAGCTGCTGCTGCTACACAATCCTGACCAATTATAGGTGTGGACATTATTCACTTGCAATGACAAAACTGCTTTGTTTACATCATAAACCTCTGGAAGCGAATCATTTATGGGACTAATAGTACAATTTATTCTTCAATCGGGGATATCTGCATTGAGTCCCCCCCAAAAAAAAGTCTTTGGTTAAAAAGCACATATGCGTTTGAGTTAAACACACAATGAGCCCACTTCATAGATTCAAAATGATCCTTGCCAATGTCATCCATTTGCACAAGTTAGGTCCTTAGCTACCAACGTAAAAAATGTCTGAAACGAAGCCATCCAATTAACGACTTTATCTACAGCGAAGGTTAACGAACTGTGAACAAACATTTATGTTCAAACCCTTGAAAACATTTTCAAAAATCTGCCAACTCGCAGCAATAACATTTATCGTGTTGTTCAATGTAAACATTGCTTGGTCCATAGCGCGAATATAAATAAGCTGCCATTTTGGTGCATCCCATGACGTCATCTATACTATGAAGCTACTATAGGGTGTTTATAAAGTCTCACTACACTTGGTATCTAGGTCAATTTGAAAAAAAAATGTTTATGACGTCATCACAATATGTGCTCCCACTGTCAATGAAATTTGTTGAATAAGTTTATTGCTACTGGAAATGTGGAAGATGCTCCACGATCTGGTAGGCCTGCTGTGAATGATGAAATATGTTTAGATATCCAAGACAGAATCCTTAAAAGTCCAGACAAGTCATTAAGAAAACTGTCGCAACAAGTGAACTTACCATTGAGCACATACTGTGATGACGTCATAAACATTTTTTTCAAATTGACCTAGATACCAAGTGTAGTGAGACTTTATAAACACTATAAGCCAGTATATAAGTAATGAAAGAAAGGCAATCTGGTACCCTGGGGGCCTCGATAGCCTAGTTGGGAAAACCACCCGACTGGGCTACCGACGTTCGGACAACCCGTGTTCGATTCCCGCTGGGAGCAGTGTGAGTTGTACTCGTGGTTGGAAAAACAAAATACCCCCACTGTCGACACCAGCCGTTGGCAAAAATGGGTACCAGGGTATTACCCTGGGAAGGTGAGGAATGTCGCCGCGCATCGTGAGTTTCGATGCTTGAACCGACACTATCCAGAAATCTTTGAACATTTCTGGATATGTGGCCGAGCACATATGGGTGGAAATTCGCGTGCTAAGACGCCGGTTCAAGTCTCGTACCTTACCTTTACCTTACCTTTACCTTACCTTTACCTTACGTTTACCTTACCTTACCTTTACTTTACCTTACCTTTACCTTACCTTTACCTTACCTTTACCTTACCTTTACCTTACCTTTACCTTACCTTTACCTTACCTTTACCTTACCTTACCTTTACCTTACCTTTACTTTACCTTACCTTTACCTTACCTTTACCTTACCTTTACCTTACCTTTACATTACCTTTACCTTACCTTTACCTTACCTTTACCTTACCTTTACCTTTAGCATATATTCTTCATCAGAAATAGGAAAACAAATCTGGCCACTCACCGGCTGCCTTCGAAGATAATGCAAAAGTCAAGGAAAAGACCATTGAACTGCAAGCTAAAAAAACACAACAAAATCTAAATAATATTCCAAACAAAGAAGTAAAAGTAAAGTGAAACAATATGTGTAAATAATATATGAAATATTTCTATCACTTAAACTGTTAAAATAAGTGAAATATTTCTAATACTAAACTATTATAATATGTTAAATAGCTCTAATACTAAACTATTATAATATGTTAAATAGCTCTAATACTAAACTATTATAATATGTTAAATAGCTCTAATACTAAACTATTATAATATGTTAAATAGCTCTAATACTAAACTATTATAATATGTTAAATAGCTCTAATACTAAACTATAATAACAAAAGTGAAATAGTTCTAATACAATAACACTACAATATGTAACATATTGTAGAAAAGTAGAGTACCCCCGTCACGCCAAGTGGCGTGTAGGGAATATGGTGTTAGTGACCATAACTTTTCCAGACCTTCGGCACAATGTAACATACTGATGACACTAATTGTGCACTAAACTGTCACAAAATGTGAAATATTTTTGACACCAAGCAGTATTAAACTATTACAATATATGACACATTTCTGACATCAAGCAGTTTTAAACTATTACAATATGTGACATATGCCAAAGCCACTTATTTATCAATAACAAATATATTCTTTTTGCAACTGTCAAAGAAGTTGTATTTATTTTGTTGTTAACAGTGCTTGGAATGTGTCAATCCATCGACAATTGTCTAGAACACTATGAAACACTTACGATATCATTTTACAGATTCATAGACAACTATAGCAAGTTTGTTCTGTGTTAAGAATTACAGATGCAAACAAAATATTAAATCATGTCTGTTGTGAAGTACAAAGAAAGATCTGTGTTTATAAAGTAGAAATGTAATCCAAACTTTATCTTCGAGCTTTCACATGAAAAGGACAGTGGTGTTGTGCTCTTTGGCCTGGCAATGTCGGTGCTTTTTGTACATTCACGTTGTGCTCTTGGCTGCCACACAGGAACCCTTGCATTAACTATTTCCTTAGTAAAAACTCATCATTGCACATATTTGATGGCAACAATGAAAGGAAAAAGGACAAATTAAATGATGGCGTTACTAAAAAATACAATGATGGCGATATTGACAAATACAATAATGGCGATATTAACAAATACAATAATGGCGATATTAACAAATACAATGATGGCGATATTGACAAATAACATAATGGCGATATTAACAAATAACATGATGGCGATATTAACAAATAACATGATGGCGTTACTAACAAATACACTGATGGCGATATTGATAAATAACATGATGGTGATGTTAACAAATAACATGATGGCGATATTGACAAATAACATGATGGCGATATTGACAAATAACATGATGGCGATATTAACAAATACAATGATGGCGATATTGACAAATACAATGATGGCGATATTAACAAATACAATGATGGCGATATTGACAAATAACATGATGGCGATATTAACAAATACAATGATGGCGATATTGACAAATAACATGATGGCGATATTAACAAATAACATAATGGCGATATTGACAAATAACATGATGGCGATATTGACAAATAACATGATGGTGATATTAACAAATAACATGATGGCGATATTAACAAATAACATGACAGCGATATTAACGAATAATATGATGGCGATATTAACGAATAACATGATGGTGATATTAACAAATAACATGATGGCGATATTAACAAATAACATGATGGCGATATTGACAAATAACATGATGACGATATTGACAAATAACATGATGGCAATATAGACAAATAACATAATGACGATATTAACAAATAACATGATGGCGATATTGACAAATAACATGATGGCGATATTGACAAATAACATGATGGCGATGTTAACAAATAACATAATGGCGATATTGACAAATAACATGATGGTGATATTAACAAATAACATGATGGTGATATTGACAAATAACATGATGGCGATGTTAACAAATAACATGATGGCGATATTGACAAATAACATGATGGCGATGTTAACAAATAACATTATGGCGATATTGACAAATAACATGATGGCGATGTTAACAAATAACATGATGGCGATATTGACAAATAACATGATGGCGATATTGACAAATACAATGATGACGATATTAACAAATACAATGATGGCGATATTGACAAATAACATGATGGCGATATTAACAAATACAATGATGGCGATATTGACAAATAACATGATGGCGATATTAACAAATACAATGATGGCGATATTGACAAATCACATGATGGCGATATTAACAAATAACATAATGGCGATATTGACAAATAACATGATGGCGATATTGACAAATAACATGATGGTGATATTAACAAATAACATGATGGCGATATTAACAAATAACATGACAGCGATATTAACGAATAATATGATGGCGATATTAACGAATAACATGATGGTGATATTAACAAATAACATGATGGCGATATTAACAAATAACATGATGGCGATATTGACAAATAACATTATGACGATATTGACAAATAACATGATGGCAATATAGACAAATAACATAATGACGATATTAACAAATAACATGATGGCGATATTGACAAATAACATGATGGCGATATTGACAAATAACATGATGGCGATGTTAACAAATAACATAATGGCGATATTGACAAATAACATGATGGTGATATTAACAAATAACATGATGGCGATATTAACAAATAACATGACAGCGATATTAACGAATAATATGATGGCGATATTAACGAAAAACATGATGGCGATATTAACAAACACAATGATGGCGATATTGACAAATAACATGATGGCGATATTGACAAATACAATAATGGCGATATTAACAAATACAATAATGGCGATATTAACAAATACAATGATGGCGATATTGACAAATAACATAATGGCGATATTAACAAATAACATGATGGCGATATTAACAAATAACATGATGGCGTTACTAACAAATACACTGATGGCGATATTGATAAATAACATGATGGTGATGTTAACAAATAACATGATGGCGATATTGACAAATAACATGATGGCGATATTGACAAATAACATGACAGCGATATTAACAAATACAATGATGGCGATATTGACAAATACAATGATGGCGATATTAACAAATACAATGATGGCGATATTGACAAATAACATGATGGCGATATTAACAAATACAATGATGGCGATATTGACAAATAACATGATGGCGATATTAACAAATAACATAATGGCGATATTGACAAATAACATGATGGCGATATTGACAAATAACATGATGGTGATATTAACAAATAACATGATGGCGATATTAACAAATAACATGACAGCGATATTAACGAATAATATGATGGCGATATTAACGAATAACATGATGGTGATATTAACAAATAACATGATGGCGATATAAACAAATAACATGATGGCGATATTGACAAATAACATGATGACGATATTGACAAATAACATGATGGCAATATAGACAAATAACATAATGACGATATTAACAAATAACATGATGGCGATATTGACAAATAACATGATGGCGATATTGACAAATAACATGATGGCGATGTTAACAAATAACATAATGGCGATATTGACAAATAACATGATGGTGATATTAACAAATAACATGATGGCGATATTAACAAATAACATGACAGCGATATTAACGAATAATATGATGGCGATATTAACGAATAACATGATGGTGATATTAACAAATAACATGATGGCGATATTGACAAATAACATGATGACGATATTGACAAATAACATGATGGCAATATAGACAAATAACATAATGACGATATTAACAAATAACATGATGGCGATATTGACAAATAACATGATGGCGATATTGACAAATAACATGCTGGCGATATTAACAAATAAAAGATTCATTCGTCTCCATATACATCTAGAGGTCAGTATGAATAAGTTCGAAGACAGCATTCGTCAGCTCAAGACTGGCGACATCTTCATACAGCTTTGTCCCAGTGTCATGGGACTTCCGGTCAATATGGCGGATAGGCGGCAGGAACCATTGAGCCTCAGTATGAAAAGCGTTCCTTGTTGCTGTGTTTTTCTATGTCACACTCCAAGTCCGGCTTGCTGTCAGAGCTACCGAGTTTAGTGTTCTGTGCACACCGTGAGCTGTGATTTCATCCGGATCGTATTTCGATATTCCGGTTGCTTACGAAGAATGATGATATCGTATGACGAAGGACAGTTCAACTTCGTTCACTTTCGGTGCCGATTGGCCTTATGCCTTTTGGTGTGAGTTTTAGCTGCTATGATGGCGACTGCAGCTGCCTTTCTTTGTTTCGATCCTTCAATGAGATGAGTTTTAAGTCGAATGATTCCACTGGCCGGGTGGTTGACCAATTATGGATTTTAATTTGTTTGCAGTGATACCTGGATCTTCGACTAACTATAACCAAGTATGTGACCGGTGATGGCCACAAGAACCTGTCATCACATGTTGGGCATTATTGTAGCATATGCTCGGCAGTCATCTTGCCTGTCTCACAGTGGCATCTGGATATATGTCAATCATCTCTGAATGACTTCTCCATCTGTGAAAATGACTGGGAACATCTGGCAAGTGATCGCACATCATGGAGAGCGTGTACAAGGAATGGTATAACATCATTTGAGACTGTGCTAAGGCAACACTTATTAGTCTGGCCAAGCGTGCAGGGATCGAAGAGGGAAGACAACCCGGTACTCAAAAACGTTGTGCTGAAGTAGTATGTGTTGGGCCGAAAGGCACAAATATAACAGTTATACTGCAAACCACAACACAACGCAGACACGTCCACTACGTCCTTGTAAGGGCGGATGATAAAGATCAATATTCTAGTCTACTACGATACTCTAGAATAATTTAGTCATCGCAACCAACTAACCCACCAGAAGAGAAAAGACTCATGAAAAAGTATGGAAAACCCTGTGGATCAGTGACTTGTTCATACGGTGGCCGTGTGTGTTTGTCAAACATTGGTAGAATTAGCCACGAGAGAAGCTTTTCGACAAAAACAAAATCTGAAATAAAAAATACACAATAACTCCCACTAGACCACCTGACAAGATGAAAAAGGCCACATAGTGACATTCATTAGAGGTTCTGATATTTAGGAATTGGAAAACATTATACTTCATCTATTGTGGCTTGTTGGGAGCCTAACAACTGTTACTTGTTCGTTTCTATTGAGCAGGTGGTAGACATCACATTTTTGCGAACCCTGGTGTTCTGTACTCCATTTGTTCCTGTATTTGTTCCTGACAAACCTGTGTGATTCCTCATAAATAATGTTTGTGTCTGCTGTCATTTACCACTTTCCTTCGCCAATCTGTCTGCCTTATCGTATCCACTAATATTGCAGTGAGATGGAATCCACTGAATCACAGTTCTGCATCTCTATCAGACCTTGTAGAGTGTTTTTTTTTTTTTAATTCAATCCTTCATGTCTTCGTTTCCCTGACTACTCAGTTTCTACTGACAGAGAATCTGTGAGGAATACAATGTTTTCTTCTTTAACCTCTTTCAAGAGAGTTCCAACTGCAGTTTTCTGAGCTTCTGCGTGCGCTTTAACATGTTTGAATATTTACCTGTTGCAGAGAAGAGTCTTCTCTGTCTTCCATCATTATTGCAAAAGGCAATTCCTGCTACTTCATTTTCTGTTGGATTTGTTGCTGGTCTATCTGCGTAGGCATGTTGCCAGGAAAAGTTTAAATTGTGTTTTTTCTATATGAATGTTATATAACTAAACAGAACATGGATATTTTATTGTCTTTTCACTCACAATTTGGAACTTTATATAAATGTTAGTTTTATCATGAAAGGTCATGTATCAGTTTTGATCATGAGAGATTAGGTATCAGTTATGATCATGAGAGATTAGGTATCAGTTATGATCATGAGAGGTTAGGTATCAGTTATGATCATGAGAGGTTAGGTATTAGTTTTGATCATGAGAGATCAGGTATTAGTTTTGATCATGAAAGGTTAAGTTTTAGTTTTGATTATGAGAGGTTAATAATTAGTTTTGATCATGAGAGGTTAGGTATTAGTTATGATCATGAGAGGTTGGGTATCAGTTTTGATCATGAGAGATCAGGTATCAGTTTTTATCAGGAGAGATCAGGTATTAGTTTTGATCGTGAGAGGTTAGGTATCAGTTTTGATCATGAGAGATCAGGTATTAGTTTTGATCGTGAGAGATAAGGTATTCGTTTTGATCATGAGAGGTTAGGTATGAGTTATCATGAGAGGTTAGGTATCAGTTATGATCATGAGAGGTTAGGTATCAGTTATGATCATGAGAGGTTAGGTATTAGTTTTGATAATGAGAGATCAGGTATTAGTTTTGATCATGAGAGGTTAGGTATCAGTTATGATCATGAGAGGTTAGGTATCAGTTTTGATCATGAGAGATCAGGTATTAGTTTTGATCGTGAGAGATCAGGTATTCGTTTTGATCATGAGAGGTTAGGTATGAGCTATGATCATGAGAGGTTAGGTATCAGTTATGATCATGAGAGGTTAGGTATTAGTTTTGATAATGAGAGATCAGGTATTAGTTTTGATCATGAGAAGTTAGGTATCAGCTATGATCATGAGAGGTTAGGTATCAGTTATGATCATGAGAGGTTAGGTATTAGTTTTGATAATGAGAGATCAGGTATTAGTTTTGATCATGAGAGGTTAGGTATCAGTTATGATCATGAGAGATGAGGTATTAGTTTTGATCATGAAAGGTTAGGTTTTAGTTTTGATCATGAGAGGTTAATAATTAGTTTTGATCATGAGAGGTTAGGTATTAGTTTTATTCATGAGAGAATGGGTATCAGTTTTGATCATGAGAGGTCAGGTATCAGTTTTGATCAATAGAGGTCAGATATCAGTTTTGATCATGAGAGATCAGGTATCAATTTTGATCATGAGAGATTAGGTATCAGTTTTGATCTTGAGAGGTCAGGTATCAATTTTGATCATGAGAGGTCAGGTATCAGTTTTGATCATGAGAGATCAGGTATGAATTTTGATCATGAAAGATTAGGTATCAGTTTTGATCATGAGAGATCAGGTATCAGTTTTGATGATGAGAGGTCAGGTATGAGTTTTGATGATGAGAGGTCAGGTATCAATTTTGATCATGAGAGGTCAGGTATTAGTTTTGATCTTGAGAGGTCAGGTATCAGTTTTGATCATGAGAGGTCAGGTATCAGTTTTGATCATGAGAGATCAGGTATCAGTTTTGATCATGAGAGGTTAGGTATCATTTTTGATCATGTGAGGTTAGGTATCAGTTTTGATCATGAGAAGTTAGGTATCAGTTTTGATCATGAGAGGTTAGGTATCAGTTTTGATCATGAGAGGTTAGGTATCAGTTTTGATCATGTGAGGTTAGGTATCAGTTTTGATCATGAGAAGTTAGGTATTAATTTTGATCATGAGAGGTCAGGTATCAGTTTTGATCATGAGAGATCAGGTATCAGTTTTGATCATGAGAGATCAGGTATCAGTTTTGATCATGAGAGATCAGGCATCAGTTTTGATCATGAGAGGTTAGGTATCAGTTTTGATCATGAGAGGTCAGGTATCAGTTTTGATCATGAGAGGTTAGGTATCAGTTTTGATCATGAGAGGTTAGGTATCAGTTTTGATCATGAGAAGTTAGGTATCAGTTTTGATCATGAGAAGTTAGGTATTAATTTTGATCATGAGAGGTTAGGTGTCAGTTTTGATCATGAGAAGTTAGGTATTAATTTTGATCATGAGAGGTTAGGTGTCAGTTTTGATCATGAGAGATCAGGTATTAGTTTTGATCATGAGAGATCAGGTATTCGTTTTGATCATGAGAGGTTAGGTATGAGTTATCATGAGAGGTTAGGTATCAGTTATGATCATGAGAGGTTAGGTATCAGTTTTGATCATGAGAGATCAGGTATTAGTTTTGATCATGAAAGTTTAAGTTTTAGTTTTGATCATGAGAGATCAGGCATAAGTTATTGTTGTTATTTCTTTATGGAAGGCCCCGGTATCAGTGCAAACGAATTAAAATCCATAATTGCTCAACCGCCCGTGCCAGCATAATCATTCGAATTAATATCTCATCTCCCAAACAAAGAAAGGTAACTGTAGTCCCCATCGTAGCAGTCTCAGCACACGCCAAAAGACATAAGGCAAAACCACGCAGAAAGTGAACACAGCCGACTGTTCCCTGTCATACGATATCATCATTCATCGTAAACAATTGGAATATCGAAACATGATCAAAACGTATGAGACACACAGCTCACGGTGTGCACAGAGCACTTAACTCAGTAGCTCCTGCAACAAGCCGGACTTGGAATATAAGGAAACTACAACAAGGAACACTTTTCATGCATAGCCTTCAATTGTTCCCGCCGCCTATCCACCATATACCTGGAAGTTCACATCCTCTTGAAAATGATGATCGTCGTAATTTTTAAAAATGTATAGCGCTTGATGATGTTAGGCCATCGTTGTTGACTCCAATTCCGAACATATAAACACACAGTTCATCGTCAGATTATCCCCGTCGCACATCAAACAACAGACTTTAAGATTAGCGTACGGCCGGTTATCAAACGTGATCTTGTCAACTGTAAGTGTCTTCAAACTGTTGGTTTTGTTCCTCAATGAGATCATAGCAACACGGACAAATACATATTAACTTCAGAAAATGTGCACAGCATGGACCTTTTGACTTTGCTTTTAGAACGGAATGGCTTCACTGCAGGCGAGGCACTGCTTTATCCGTTCAGCGCACGTTCCAGCATCTGCCCATCCTGATCGTTCATACTGTAGCATTGAATGCGTTATTGTCTGTGAAAATGGCGTGCTTTGACGCGCACAAATCTGTGTAGTATTGAATATTTTTCTTATATGAGAGTATACCCCCAGCTGCCGCACGCTACCGTCGCTCTACCGCCCGGAGTTGACCGTGACCTCCCGTATCCGGATCCTGACCTTGCGTATCCGTGACCCCGGAAGTGACATGTTCACGTCTGCTATGTGCCGACCTTGGAGCTCTCCATGCACATGTGCTGAGCTCACCCCCATGCAAATATATTGTCGGCTGTGGGGTGACATTCCCTCCTCAAAACATTTATTCAAGACAACAAAACAGTATGAAGTTTATATTCCCATTCAAGCACAGTAGACAACACTATCATTCTTTCAACCAAATTATACCACAGACATCTGTAATACATATCAACAATACACGAATAGAAGTCCAATGGACTCTCACCACACACAGACCCAATGGGAGTAATTTCCGAACGTTCGTGTGGCTCCTCGACCACACAAGGTGGAGCGTGATGACCAATCAACTGATCAGTTTTGATCATGAGAGGTTAGGTATCAGTTTTGATCATGAGAGGTTAGGTATCAGTTTTGATCTTGAGAGATCAGGTATCAGTTTTGATAATGAGAGGTCAGGTATCAGTTCTGATCATGAGAGGTCATTTGTGAGACTCTAAAACAACAAGCAAAGAGAAAACCTAGACAAATCCACGCAGGAGAAGCATTGATGGATTTTTGGTAGACGACCCTGTTAACAGCATGAAAAACATGATGCAGACTAGGGTAGTGAAGTAGACTCGTTAGTCTGGTGTAAGCTCACATTTGATAACAAATCTGGCTACAAACAACTGCAGCCTTCCACAAAAGTCAAAGCAAATCAAGACTACGAAAGTCGGATGCACTTAACGTAAAATACTGAATTAAGTTCATCACAACCTGCTATAGGAGCGAAAAAGAACTATTCGATTGTAGGAACTTTCTAACAAAAACGCTCGCGCATTTTTAGAGAAAAGTGTTAAAATACATCTCAGTTGTAACGAACAGTTGTGAATATAAGGAGTGAGAGAGTAACAGATAGAAACCACTTGATAGATATCAGTGTTTGCGAACAAATGATGGAGCAGGAAAGGAGAACTGATTGAGTGGAGTAATTCCTCTCAGAACGTGGACGAGACCACGAGCTGAAATGGAATTGTGGAATAAAACGTGGCCATAATTTCCCATTATTTCGTCATTCTCGGAGGAACGAAGAAGCGCATTTACAGCGCAGAGGCAATTTAATAGCAAATCTGAACTTGTTCCTTGTTCTGTCTATCTCCTGAACGAAATGCCCAGTGTCAGTTATAGACTTAGCCGTATAGGAACGATTAATATATCGATGAGCATTCACAAGGAATTTCTACATTTTTTTTTCTTTCTCGAAAAAATATTTATAGTTACCCTGCTTTTTATTTTGGAGCTAAATTATCTATCACTGTATTCGGTTTATTATAATATTAGATTGCTTGTATACGGTTTATTATAATATTAGATTGCTTGTATACGGTTTATTATAATATTAGATTGCTTGTATACGGTTTATTATAATATTAGATTGCTTGAAGCGTAAACATCTCGTTGACATTGTTCCATGTAACGATTGATCAAGATAGGCCAACATACCAGCAGACTCACTAGTTAAGTCCACAGATCATCTTTAATGAACAATTCCATGGTACTCACATTCCCTCCCCAAAACGTTCCCCGGTATGAACACACCCACAAGACACTAGTAAAAGCTGAATAGATATGAACAAGTTATCATTATACGCCTCACAACAGGACACAATCGACTCCATAGTCACATGTATACAAAATTCAAGATCGGCACATCAACTACTTGTACATGTGGACAGGCACCACAGACTGCTGAACACATACTTCAAGACTGCACTGAATATAGTAGACTGAGGAAAATCCATTGGACCATAGATACAACACTACAGACAAAACTATATGGGCCACTGCAAGAATTACAAAAGACAGTAAAATTTATACAGGAAACGATATTGCAGATATAGACAATACTTGGGGCGAACAAAAGAAAAAAAAAACTAGTAAAAGCACTAAAGATAGCTTTACCTCTTTCACAAAATCCGTCACCGGTGAGGATCATGTCCCTAACCTCCTTAGTCACCTCTTGTGACACAAGTGGCAGGTGCAGTGGTTTTATTCTGTTCCCCTTAGTCGCCTTTTGTGAAACAGGTGGCAGGTAACAGTGGTTTTATTCTGTTCTCCTTAGTCACCTCTTGTGACACAAGTGGCAGGTGACAGTGGGTTTATTCTTTTCTCCCTTAACCGTGGCCACGGCCCTGATAGCCACTCGGACATAGCAGACGACAGTAATCTTCCTCGCAGCTATCACCTTCCATAGATACCTCTTATTTATTTATGTTAAACCCCCGTAAACTTGCTTTCCTTTAACTGACCTCGTTCTTTATTATTTTTTTTAAAAATTGTCTCTATTTCAGTGAGTCAGGTTCACATTTACACCGATATGTCAACAGCAGCTTGCTTGTTATGAAACTAATCTGCTATATTGTTATCGTAAAGCCAGACTTCACTGCGCCAACACATAATGACATAGCTCATAGTGTAAGTGTATAGGTAATATATACTTCATGTTAAAAACAAGAGTGCAAATTACCGTTATATGATAGATGTGTGTGTGTGTGAAGAGAAAGAGAGGGGTAGAGTGTGTACGTGTAAGGTCTTCAACACAAACAGACTGTAGATACTTGATAGTATCTGTTGACAGGAGTTCTTTTCACCTTGTCTACTTTGCTTTACTAAAGATAAAAGATAGGTTCCGTAACAGGATCAAGAAAGCCAAAACCTATATAGGAGCAGATATTAACTCATATCTCAATCCTGAAATAAAGTATACAATACAAGTAAAGAACACACATCATAAGCTGCTAGAAGAAGGGATTAACTAGTACAGAAAATAATATCCAGATAAAAAAGTTACAACCAATTGGCGATGCATAAAGAGAAGCATACAAGCAACTTGCGACATCTTACCCAGAAAGGACAGGCGTAAAAAACAATTTGGATAATTGATCCCGTCCTGGAAAAAGTGGAAGAAAGAGGAACACCAATTTGGATTTAGGAAAAACAGTGGGACAAAACAATCATTGACCAGGAAAAAGCATTGGACAGAGTGAACAGAGAACAACTGTGGGAGATACTAACAACATACGGAGTAAGTCAACATCTAACCAACATTATTAAAAGTCTCTACGCCAACAGCAGCTGCAGGGTCAGAACAGCAACAGGCTACACAGACCACTTCGAAGTTAAATCAGGTGTAAGACAGGGGTGCGTACTATCCCCCCTACTGTTTATTACATACACTGACCATATATGCAAGCTAGTCAACCCATCAGAGACAGAGGAGATCAACGAGCTTCTATTTGCAGACGACCAGGCACTAATACATGAAACAATAGAAGACCTACAAGACACACTTAAACAAACTCAACACCTTAGGAACAAAATACAACATGAAAATCAACATCAACAAAACAGAAGTCATGAATGTCGCCAAAAATAAACAGAACATCAACATAACTATAGAAGACAGACAACTAAAATAAGTAGAGGAATTCAAATACCTAGGAAGTCTAATGACAAACGATAATTCCCAAACAGCAGAGATAGAATCAAGATGCAACAAAGCTTGTCAAATCATCGGACAGTTATCACCACTATTGTCCAACAGGAGGCAAAACGAGCACTATACAATACAATCTTCATCCCAACATTGTGCTACCAATGCCAGACCTGGACCCTAGATGCAAGAACAATAAGAAAAAATAACCTCTACAGAGATGAAATGTGTTAGACGAATGACAGGAAACAGTCTGAGAGATAAGATCAGAAATGAAGAACTGAGAAAAAAGCTAGGAATAGCCCCAGCCCTAGAATATATAAGGAAACAACAGATAAAATGGTTCGGCCACGTAACAAGACAGAAAGAACAAAACACAACACAACGAGCCTTCAACAAACGTTGTGAGAACACCAGACTCAAGGGTCGACCACGAAAAAGACGGATCGATGGAATATTAGAAGCACTAGGAAACATAACAGCAGCAGAGGCGAACAGAAGAGCAAAAGACCGCAAATTATATCTCCCCTCGACGCTGTAAGGCAGATGAGGAAGGAAAGGAGAAGAAGAAAAAGTGGGACAAAAGAACCTATATTCTGCATGAGAACATTAATCGAAAAGTTCACAGAAGTAAACAAACCAATATGTGCCTGCTTCATAGACTACACGAAAACATTTGATATAATACACCATAAACAACGTATAGAATGTCTAAAAGAGATACATCTAGATGACATGGACATACGACTAATATGTAATTTGTACTGGGAGCAAACAGCAATAATAAAATATAACAGAGGACTACACCCATCGATATAAAAAGAGAAGTAAGACAAGGATGCATCCTATCACCAAGCTTGTTCAATCTATCATCATCATCAAGTACAGGGCCTACTGTCGTAGGTGATCATGTCTCTCCACAATTTTCGATCTCGGCAGATATTTATCATTTCTGTTGTTGACCTTCTGCCAAGCCATCTCTTAAGCTGTCTGTTATTTTTTCTCTCTGCTTCCCTCTATTTCTTCGTCCCTCAATTTTTACCCAGTTGTTACAATATATTCCAGTTGTTCTCTTCTCATTACATGGCCAAAAAATGATGATTGTCTCTTCCTAATATTGGAAATTAGCTATCTTTTTGCTTTGACCTCTCTCATAACATTCTCATTACTCTTCTTAGCTGCCCATGGTACTCTCAACATTCTTCTGTAAAACCACATTTCTACAGACTCCAGTAATTTTCTTGTCTGTTGTCCTATTGTCCATGATTCGCATTCATATGTCAAGACTGGCTCTACATAACATTTAAGAACTCTTTTTTCTTGTTTCGATTGTCAGAAATGGATTGCATAGTATCTTCCTTATTTTTTGGAAAGCTGCTTTTGCCTGAGCCATTCTGTATCTCACCTCTTTTGTACATCTTCCGTCTCAGGTTAACAAAGTTCCCAAATATTTAAATTCATTTACCTGTTTTAATATTGTTCCACTTGTCTTTATTTTGCACTGAGGTGATGCCTTTTTCTTTGTTGTTACCATTACCTCTGTCTTTTTTCTGTTAAGGCTGAGTCCTTTATTTTTGCTTTCTGTCACAATAATGTCCAACATTTCTTGTAACTCATTTTCACTCTTAGCGATTAAGACTGTATCATCAGCATACCTTAGATTATTTATATTATGACCTCCAATTGGTGTTCCAGGCATGTCCCTTATGGATCTTAAAATAATCTCACTATAAATATTAAACAATTCTGGTGACAGCATACAGCCGTCTAACACCCTGTTTTATTTGTTGAAACATTCCCAATTGGTTTCCAGTTCTTATGGCCGCTGTTTGTTACCAGTATATGTTCTTTATTATTCTTAGATCTTTGCTGTCTGCGTTTATGTTTACTAAAATTTTGATTATTTCTTGGTGCTTTACTTTATCAAATGCCTTGGTGTAATCTATGAAACATAGGTATAGATCTGTTATTACACAAAACATCTGTTATTACACAAAACATATGTTATTATACAAAAAATACCTTGGACATACTATAATCAGTGATGGGAAATGTAAAGTGGAAATAAACACAAGAATAGGAATGGTAAATAGCAATTTTAATGCCATGAAAAATTTACTAACATAAAAACAAATAACACCAGGGCTAAAACTAATAATAGCAAAATGTTATATCTTTTCATTATTCTTGTACGGTGCAGAAACATGGACATTAGACAAGAAAACAGAACAGAAAATTGAATCCTTTGAAATGTGGATTTATAGAAGAATAGGTAGAATTGGATGGAAAGAAAAGAAAACAAATGATGAAGTCTTAAAACAACTAAAAATGAAAAGAGAATTACTAAACACAATTAAAACAAGGCAAATTAGATTTTTTTGGGCATGTTAAAAGATATATCAGCTACTAAATGTAATCTTGGAAGGGAAAGTACAAGGTAAAAGAGGCAGAGGCAGACCAATACTAACATGGACGAGTAACATCAAAAGATTGACAAATCAGCCTATGACAACCTGCATCATCAAAGCAATAGGCAGAGGCAGACCAAGACTAACATGGACGAGTAACATCAAAAGATGGACAAGACAACATATGACAACCTGCACCATCAAAGCAATAGGCAGAGGCAGACCAAGACTAACATGGATGAGTAACATCAAAAGATGGACAAGTCAATCTATGACAACCTGCACCATCAAAGCAATAGGCAGAGGCAGACCAAGACTAACATGGACGAGTAACATCAAAAGATGGACAAGTCAACCTATGACAACCTGCACCATTAAAGCAATAGGCAGAGGCAGACCAAGACTAACATGGACGAGTAACATCAAAAGATGGACAAGTCAACCTATGACAACCTGCACCATCAAAGCAATAGGCAGAGGCAGACCAAGACTAACATGGACGAGTAACATCAAAAGATGGACAAGTCAACCTATGACAACCTGCACCATCAAAGCAATAGGCAGAGGCAGACCAAGACTAACATGGACGAGTAACATCAAAAGATAGACAAGTCAACCTATGACAACCTGCACCATTAAAGCAATAGGCAGAGGCAGACCAAGACTAACATGGACGAGTAACATCAAAAGATAGACAAGTCAACCTATGACAACCTGCACCATCAAAGCAAGAGTACGACTACTCCATGAGAGCCAAACTTCGATGCGGAGATGGCACTCAATGATGATGATGATGATGATGATGATGATGATGATGATGATAATGATGATGATGATGAGTTTGCTTGGACGAATATTATGAAGCTGCTCAGCTTTTATCAAAGCTGTGGCTGTACCCCCAGCTCGATTCATCTTCGATAAGTCCCTAAACAGAGACAAGCCATACATTCAAGTTTGACAAGCAAAGTTTGTATCGCTGGACGCGACCAAGTACTAAACAACGTAGCAGAAGTCTGCGTCAGAATTAACAGCAAGAATAGCTTCATCCAGCATTGCCACCGTAGATGGGTACAGACTGCAGAATCGACTTACACCCATCTATAATGACAATTGGCACATCCTTGGGCACTTGAGGGCTTCCTTTTGACTACGTCTGGTTCAGGAAAATAACTTTTGGTGTAATCTACTGAGCACAGGAAACATAACATTATGGCAAATGAGAAAAAAAATGAAGAGGGAAGTGGGAACAGAAGAAGCCAAGTTAATGAGAATGACAAGAAGATAAAACTGGGCCACTTGTATCTGATATAAAACGGATTCCCAAACGAATCAAAGACTGCACAGCATCAAACGAAAATTGCATCAAAGACTGGCCCATAAAACGAATATTATTTGAAAGATTTGATTTCAAAGAAATATTACATCAAAAACTGGCTCCTAATGAAATAATTATAGACTCTCAATTGAATAGTACATCAAAGACTGCCCCTCAATGGAATAGTACATCAAAGACTGCCCCTCAATGGAATAGTACATCAAAGACTGGCTGTCAATGGAATAGTACATCAAAGACTGGCTGTCAGTGGAATAGTACATTAAAGAGTGGCTCTCAGTGGAATAGTACATTAAAGACTGGCTGTCAATGGAATAGTACATCAAAGATTGGCTCTCAATGGAATAGTACATGACAGACTGGCTCTCAATGGAATAGTACATCAAAGACTGGCTCTCATTGGAATAGTACATTAAAGAGTGGCTCTCAGTGGAATAGTACATCAAAGACTGGCTCTCTCTGGAATAGTACATCAAAGATTGGCTCTCAATGGAATAGTACATGACAGACTGGCTCTCAATGGAATAGTACATCAAAGACTGGCTCTCATTGGAATAGTACATTAAAGAGTGGCTCTCAGTGGAATAGTACATTAAAGACTGGCTGTCAATGGAATAGTATATCAAAGATTGGCTCTCAATGGAATAGTGCATCAAAGATTGGCTCTCATTGGAATAGCACATCAAAGATTGGCTCTCAATGGAATAGTACATCAAAGATTGGCTCTCAATGGAATAGTACATCAAAGTTTGGCTCTCAGTGGAATAGTACATCAAATATTGGCTCTCATTGGAATAGCACATCAAAGATTAGCTCTCAATGGAATAGTACATCAAAGATTGGCTCTCAGTGGAATAGTACATCAAAGATTGGCTCTCAATAGAATAGTTCATCAAAGATTGGCTCTCAATAGAATAGTACATTAAAGAGTGGCTCTCATTGGAATAGCACATCAAAGATTGGCTCTCAATGGAATAGTACATCAAAGATTGGCTCTCAGTGGAATAGTACATCAAAGATTGGCTCTCAATAGAATAGTTCATCAAAGATTGGCTCTCAATAGAATAGTACATTAAAGTGTGGCTCTCAGTGGAATAGTACATCAAAGATTGGCTCCCAATAGAATAGTACATCAAAGATTGGCTCTCAATGGTATAGTACATCAAAGATTGGCTCTCAGTGGAATGTGAAACTAATGATTGTCCCTGAGATGACAACTGAACTAACTACATCAACGGTTGGCTCTCAAATGATTATCACATAACAGAAATCGGATTGCAAGCTAATACAACATAAATGAAATATAAAATCAACGCTTAGTTTCCAAAAGAATGTTTTAAGTTATATTTCTTTTCTCTTATATTATTTTGAAATTCGATTTTTAAAATTTGATATTCCCTTGATATTCCGAATTGTTGATGTAGTTAGTTTTCATTTGAGAATCAATCTTTAGTTTCCATTCCACTGTGAGCTAATCTTTATTGTAATATTCCCTTTAGAGCAAATTTGTGATGAACTTTTCCCTTGAGAGTCTATATTTGATGTAATATTTCCTTAAGATTTCCAGTGATTCAGAAAGCAATAGCTCTCTCTCTCTCTCTCTCTCTCTCTCTCTCTCTCTCTCTCTCTCTCTCTCTCTCTCTCTCTCTCTGCTGTCAACCATGAACAAAACCGTGTCAGAAACCATGTAGAAATGATGCGCCTGTTCAATAGCGACGAGGATTGCACACGATTCATCCAAACCACATTTTCTGTAACAATGGAGTGATAGGTTGAGATTCTTTCTATCATTCACCCTATGACTGCTCAATGAATAGATTAACCATTCCGTCACCCCAAAAACGGTAGGTGGGAGCAGAGTGTTGAGGTTTACAGTAAAAAAAAGTAGAGCCCCGTCACTCCAAGTGACGTATAGGGAATATGGTGTTAGTGACCTTAATTTTTATTGGCCTTCTGCACATGATTTTTTATGGCTAATGTGGTCGGTATTACGCCCGTGACGCTTTACTTTCTCAGAAAAAAAAATCCGGTACTCATTTAAGGCTGGGTGAACTCGGAAGCCGTCGATCAGGATCGAACCCGACCTATTGTCATTTTGAGTCCAGTTGACTAACCAGTGAGCTATCGCGGCTCCGAGGTTTACAGTAGAATTGTGGTATTTACGCCTTTCGCCGCAACATAATCGACTTAAGCGGGCATTTGTGAGTACTGGGTTGCCTTTTGATTCCTGCACGCTTGGCCAGACAAGACTGATAGATCTCTTTCTTGAGACATCGCAAAGAAATGAAGTAGGAACTGAATGGTTTTGGTTCACAGATCACGGCACAGGCCATCAGTTATGAGTCGGTGACAGCTTCCAGCTCTGTTACTGTCAGGTGCCGTGCCTCCATCAACTATGAGTCGCTGACAGCCTCCAGCTCTGTTACTGTCAGGTGCTGTGCCTCCATCAACTATGAGTCGCTGACAGCTTCCAGCTCTGTTACTGTCAGGCGCCTTGCCTCCAGCATGTTGAGCTTATGAGATTCTCTACATGGACTGACGAGAACATAACCAACGATTCATAGCTGAATGAAACTTTCAGCGGTCTTGTCATAATATTATGCACAGTGCAGCCGTAGAAAGCGACACATAATCTCCACAACCTCCAGTGATAGATGCAGTGAAGTCTGTTTCTAGCTATTTTTGCACATATTTTAGCACCCCCACATTATGCTACGGAATGGATCAACTTCTTCCTTACGCATTGTCGTAGACTCATGGTTATCGAAGCCCTGTGTCCTTCCAACTTCTCGGAGGGCATTGATGATGTCCGCCCGATCCATTGGTTGACCGTTCTCAACAACAGCGCAGCTAGCCAACCTGTCCGCCCTGTCATTTCCCCGTACTCCAGCATGTCCTGGGACGTAGACAAAGGTGACCGTACGTATTTTTGACTTCTGCAATGACTCTACCCATTTCCTACGTACAGATCCCGCCTCCACTTTTCGTATCATGCTCATCGAATCACTCAGTATACAGGCATGGGTGTAGTCTTGTGACTCTAGACAGATGAATGTCTTGCTCACTGCCATCACCTCCATCGTCATGATACTCGTGTTCATAACGTATGCACCACTGTCTTTATTGACTATTCTGCCTAAAAAATAACGATAAGTGAGCGTGTATACGCTGCGTCAAAAGTTAAGGACAAGCAACGATATTTGCCCCTTTCTGTTTGACGCAGTTTTCCACTTCGATCGCTACTCGATTGGGCAGACTGTTTCCAGATGCACCACAGGGAGATGAAGTAGATCTCAACCACAGTTCGTACAGCACCTAATGCACCAATGAGAGATGAAATAGGGTTCCACCACAGTTCGTTAAATAACAAATACACCAACAAATGATCTGCTGTGGAAGCGGCTGTCCAAAAAGGAACAACTTTGTGATAATCACAGAATGTCTGACATATAAAGGGACCTAGCGAACCCATGCCTATAGAAATGTCTCAAATGTTACTTAATGGAAGAAGATGTTCTCGGGTTCTAAAATTATATAGAAATAACCCCGACTATAAACACAGACACAACAAAGACAATCAACGGCAACATAGCCCGCATATATCTCCTGACAACCGTAAAATAACATACATTTGTGCGACATGATTATATAATGCACTCTTTGGTCTTGCAAAATCATCATGTAGAGGCAGATAAATGGTAGTAGAAGGAAGCGCAGCAGATAAATGAAAAGGTGGGATGATAGCATCAGATAACCGACACGACTTGACTTCATCAGGTCACGTCAAACAACCGGAAACAGAAGCAGTGAAAACTGAGCGTAGCTCTCGGTGTTCTCCCAAAGCCAGCGAAAGTTGTCCGTGAATGGAAAGAAGAGTCCATCAGCCCGAACTACCACAGAACTGCAACTATAGCAGTAACAAGTTTTGTATCATTCTGACTTCAGCTTGCTCACTAGAGATAATTATTGTTGTCTAGACAAGTGGTTCCTAATCTTTAGACACCCGGCGCTCTCTTTCTCTGCTGGTCATATACCAGCGGGCCCTCATGGCAGTTGTGATCGTATGTGTATGCTGGTTAAACTCTATTCCCTAAGATGATAAATGCCGACAGAATTAAACTATCCTGTAGACACTCGTTTCTGTACTACACATATTAAACTTGTGTTGCGTGCTTGCTTGCGTTCAATGACTAAAGGAATACACTTTCTCATCATCCGCCTTTTAGAAGACGTTAAGTGGGCGTGTCTGTGTTGTGGTTTGTGTTAAAACTGTGATATTTGCGTGTTTCGGCCCAACACATCCGGCTTCAACATGCTATTTTTGAGTACCTGGTTGTCATCCCTCTTCGATCCCTACTCGCTAGGCCAGATTTGACAGGTTAGTCTGTTCCTGGAGCCACCACGGGGAGGTGGAGTAAGGTCGGGATGGTTTTGGTTCACCGATCCTGTCGCAAGCCATCAGCTGTGGGTCGCTGACAACTTCCAGCTCTGCTGCTGGGAGGCGACATTGCCTCCATTAAGCCTATGTGAATGTTATCATTTTATGATTTGTAACTACATGACAATATCTTTGACGCGACGACTTTCCCAAAGTTTGGCTGCTCCACTGGGAGCCGCGGTACAGACTTTAAGAACCACTGGTCTAGACCAACGACTTTCTAGGAAAAACTTAATGACGAAGCGAAATTCTTAATCAGTAAGTTTCTTATTCCACCAGAGATTCCAGGTTCCTGGTCTAGTTATGTCAAGATCATAAAATGGAAAGTTTATCTTTCCGGAATGGTAATGCTGGTGTGTGTTTAAACAATGGATGCTTCTCTCAGCTGCGTTGTCATAAGAGAAGAAGTAGTGATGGTGTCAGGAATAATAATAACAGTAGTAATGTAGCAGTAGCAGTAAAAGCAGTAGCAGCAGTAGTAGTAGTTGTTGTAAGAGGAGCAGTATCAGAAGCAGCAGTAGCAGTAACAGAAGCAGCAGCAGTAGCAGCAGCAGTAGTAGTAGCAGTAGCAGCAGTAGCAGCAGCAGCAGCAGTAGCAACAGAAGCAGCAGTAGCAGCAACAGCAATAGCAGAAGCAGAAGCAGCAGCAGTGATAGCAGTAGCAGTAGTACAAGTTGTTTTTGTTGTTGAGGTTGTCGCTGCCTGTATTGTTGTTTTTGCTGTTGTTGATGCTAATGTTATTGTCGTTATTGGTTTTGCAATTGTTTTATTTGCTGCTGCTGTTGTTGTTATTATTGCTGTTGCTGTTGTAGCTGGAGATGTTTTACTTTTTTGCTGTATTTTTTCTCTGCAGTTATTGTTGCTGCATTTATTGTTGCTGTTGTTGTTGTTGTTTTTATTATTCATCTAATGCCACGAAGTCAACACGAGTCGTTAACTCCTGCACAAACAAGTTGATGTTGCAACGGCTTTCTTGATATTTAGGATTCTACTGGAGAGGTCCGAGTTTACCCATATTAGATGAACTAAAGTAGATCGTGTCCATGAAGACAAAGCAACGCTTCCATCGTCACTATGTCAGCCAGTCTGTTGTAACGTAATAGTTTCCGAGGAACCGAGCCGGGGTTAATGTTGGGTCGTGATCAGGTTTAGGCCATTGTTGTGACTCTGGCACTACCTTGGCGCCCTAAGGTAACCTGACCTGCTGTCTCAATAGTGGCAATTGTAGTAGTAGTAGTAGTAGTAAGTGAATCAATTCAGAGGAAGAGGTATGTTTACAGCACTCGGAAAAATGACAAATAATCAACAACAGAAAAAAATATGGACCAAGGCAGGATCGAACCCGTACTCAGTGGCACAGCGCCTTGCCACGAAAAGCCAAACGCTTAGGAACTCTGCCACTTAGCTAACTAAAAAATTAGCTTCGTAGGCAAAGTCCTTTCGCGAAGGCTTTCCTATGAATATAGCATAAGGCTGCGATCACAGCTCGGAAATATTTTTTCCTGTTAAGACAAGTATCTCCCGGATAGGGTAGGGCTGAATACTTGCGTTGCAGACAAACAATTAGGACGAAACAGCACGAATAGTAGTTTCCAGTGGTTTAGACTGGAGACAAATAATAATAAATGAATATTATTATAGAGGGAAACAAAAATATTTCCGAGCTGTGATCGCAGCCTTATGCTATAGTCATAGGAAAGCCTTCGCGAAAGGACTTTGCCTACGAAGCTAATTTTTTAGTTAGCTGAGTGGCAGAGTTCCTAAGCGTTTGGCTTTTCGTGGCATGGCGCTGTGCCACTGAGTACGGGTTCGATCCTGCCTTGGTCCATATTTTTTTCTGTTGTTGATTATTTGTCATTTTTCCGAGTGCTGTAAACATACCTCTTCCTCTGAATTGATTCACTGATTATCGCCTCGGATGTTTCCCTCTATAATAATATTCATTTATTATTATTTGTCTCTAGTTGTAGTAGTAGTAGTACATGTAGCAGCAATAGTAGTAATAGACTAGCAGTGGTGGTGGTGGTGGTAGTAGTAGTAGTAGTAGTAGTAGTAGTATAGTAGTAGTATAATAGTATATAGACTAGGACAGAACAGATCATATAATGAGAGAGATATAGCTTGGGTTGGATATATTTATCGTTACCCTAAATCATTCAGTGATACCAGTAACATAGAAAACAGTCACAGAAATAACAACATTAGGTTAAAGGCTGGGGAGCAGATGTAAACTTAACTTGGTCGTCACATGTCCAGGAATTAGGTTAATAAACAAACTCGGGTGCATGTTATGTTTATGAGAGAGATGTCACACTTAGAATTCATGTTCTGATTATTTGTAATCTTAGAGGCTTATAAATGTCAAGATGGAAACTTGTTTTGCAAAGTTTGACACACAAGTCATTTAGATTTGAAGTTCGCATTTAACCATTCCCTTGGAGATCGCAAGACAGCGACTAAGCCAATACATTATGCAAATGAGACAGGTATTTAATCTCATGCATTAGCAGAATTAGATAGCTCAGTTGTTAGTGAACTGGACTACAAAGGACAAGGAGTAGAGTTCGATCTCGACCGGCGGCTTCCGGGTTCACCCAGCCTTAAATTGGTACCGGATTTTTTCTGGGTAAGTAAAGCGGCACGGACGTAATATCGACCACATTACCCCACAAATCATGTGCTGAAGGTCTGTAAAATTTATGGTCACTAACACCATATTCCCTATACGCCACTTGGCGTGACGTGGGCTCTTTACTACTTTTTATTAGTAGAGTTTTAGACTGATTCGAGGAAACATCCAGCAACCTCTAGAAACATCAAGATACACCGAAGGAAAGAAACACATAGAGTTAGAGTTATAGATCAATATATATATAAATTATAGAGCTAAAGAGAATCACCAAGTGAATATCGAATTAGACCTGATATAGTTTAGCTGAGAAGGGTTTCAATTTAGATCCAGAAGATTTGTGCTCCAGAGAACAATAGTGAGTAGATTAAGAGTAGCATTGAACAAGTCAAGACATAGATATAGAATAGCTAGTGTCAAGGAAGACGAGTTGTGATATTTTAATAGAATGAAAGATAGAATTAGAAATGTCACAGACAATATGTATTAAGAGTTGCCTCAAATAAACAACGGTGTTAACCTCAAGAACATTAATTTTAGAATTCGAAATGTGCTTATAATTTAGATATTCCCCGCTATATATTCACCTGTATAAACAAGGATCAATCTAACTTGATTATTAACTTGATTAAACAAACTGCATAGTTTGTGATTATTGACTACATGAATCCATGTCAAGAGAGTGTTAGTACGTTGTGTTGTGGTCTATGTGTAATAATTATGCAAAAATATAAACTCTGTATCGACAAATAGCTAGTAGCAGTCCCCAGTCTAAAGATATGAATATGGATAAAAGTAAGACAATACTGTCACAGCAGTAGTATAGTAGTAATGGTGATTGTAGTAATTGTAGTAGTGTAGTTATAGTGTAGTAGTAGTAGTGTAGTAGTAGTAGTAGTAGTGTAGTAGTAGTAGTAGTAGTGTTGTGGTAGTATAGTAATAGTACAATAATGTTGTAGTAGTAGTAGTAGTTCTCATCAGCAGTCAGATAAAAACGATGCAGGAAAACACAAATGAACTATCATCAATAGCCAGCAAAATTGGGCTTGAGATCAATCATGAAAAGACTAAAGTCATGACTAGTTTAATTTCAACAGGTGACAAAATATACATGGAAAACAAACCAGTAGAAGAGATCGATCACTTTATCTATCTTGGAAGTCACATTGATCGAGAAGGGGATACGAGCAAAGAAATTAAAATCAGAATAGCTAAAGCAGCAATGTCTTTCAGAAGCCTTGAAAAGTTGTGGAAATCAAAACTTATCAGCACAAACACAAAACTTAGGCTATTCAAATCAAATGTACTATCAACCCTTACGTATGCGTGTGAAAGCTGGAAAACAACAAGAGATATAGAAACAAAGTTGAACGCATTCGAAAATAAATGTCTAAGGAAAATACTTGGTATAGCATGGAACGAATTCAAAACAAATGAGGAAATTAGAGAAATCGCCAATCAACCACTAATACCTTCAGTAATAAAGAAGAGACGATGGTCATACGTTGGACATGTGATGAGAAGAGATAATAACCGAATAGCAAAGCAAGCCCTCATATGGGAAACAACAGGTAAAAGAAAAAGAGGAAGACCCAGGGAGACGCTGAGAAGAACATTGATGAGAGAGGCCAGAGCAGCAGGAGTCGGCTCCCTCAATGAGATAGAACTGCTTGCACAGAACAGAGACAGATGGCGAGATTTGATAAAATATCTTTAAAAGAAAACTGCTAGAACAAAAAATCCATATAGGAGAAGGTGTATCTTGGTCTACGCCCTATGGGCCGGTTACGGCTCGAAAGGTCAATAGTAGTAGTAGTAGTGTAATAGTAGTAGTGCTGTAGTATCGTAGTAGTAGTAGTGTTGTAGTAGTGTAGTAGTGGTGTAGTAGTTGTGTAGTAGTGTTGTAGTAGTGTAGTAGTAGTGTAGTAGTGTTCTAGTAGTGTAGTAGTAGTGTAGTAGTGTTATAGTAGTGTTATAGTAGTGTAGTAGTAGTGTTGTAGTAGTGTAGTAGTATTGTAGTAGTGTTGTAGTAGTGTTGTAGTAGTGTATTAGTAGTGTAGTAGTGTTGTAGTAGTGTAGTAGTGTTGTAGTGCTGTAGTAGTGTTGTAGTAGTGTTGTAGTAGTGTTGTAGTAGTGTTGTAGTAGTGTAGTAGTGCTGTAGTAGTTTTGTAGTAGTGTAGTAGTGCTGTAGTAGTGTTGTAATAGTGTAGTAGTGTAGTAGAGCTGTAGTAGTGTAGTAGCGTAGTAGTGTTGTTGTAGTGTAGTAGTGTTGTAGTAGTGTAGTTGTGTAGTAGTGTAGTAGTGTAGTAGTGCAGTAGTGTAGTAGTGTTGTAGTAGTGTAGTAGTGTAGTAGTGTAGTAGTAGTGTAGTAGTGTAGTAGTGTAGTAGTGTAGTAGTGTAGTAGTGCTGTAGTAGTGTTGTAGTGATGTGGTAGTATAATAGTGTAGTAGTAGTGTAGGAGTGTAGTAGTAGTGTAGGAGTGTAGCAGTGTAGCAGTGTACTAGTAATGTAGTAGTAGTGTTGTAATGTAGTAGTAGTGTAGGTGTGTAGTAGTAGTGTAATAGTAGTGTAGTAGTAGTGTAGTAGTGTAGTTGTAGTGTAGTAGTGTAGTAGTGTAGTAGTAGTGTTGTAGTAGTAGTGTAGTAGTAGTAGTGTAGTAGTAGTAGTGTAGTAGTAGTGTAGTAGTGTAGTAGAAGTGTAGTAGAAGTGTAGTAGTCTTGTAGTAGTGTAGTATTAGTGTAGTAGTAGTGTAGTAGTGGTGTTGTAGTGTAGTAGTAGTGTAGTAGTAGTTTAGTAGTAGTGTAGTAGTAGTGTAGTAGTAGTGTAGTAGTAGTGTAGTAGTAGTGTAGTAGTGTTGTAGTAGTGTTGTAGTAGTGTAGTAGTGTAGTAGTAGTGTAGTAGTAGTGTAGTAGTAGTGTAGTAGTAGTGTAGTAGTGTAGTAGTAGTGTAGTAGTGTTGTAGTAGTGTAGTAGTAGTAGTAGTGTAGTAGTATTAGTGTAGTAGTAGTAGTGTAGTAGTAGTGTAGTAGTGTTGCAATAGTGTGGTAGTAGTGTAGTAGTAGTAGTGTAGTAGTGGTGTAGTTGTAGTAGTGTAGTTGTGTTGTAGTAGTGTAGTAGTAGTGTAATAATGTTATAGTAGCGTAGTAGTTGTAGTAGTAGTAGGAGTAGTGGTAGTAATAGTAGTAGTAGGAGTATTGGTAGTAGTAGTAGTAGCAGTAGTAGTAGTAGTAGTAGTAGTAGTAGTAGTAGTAGTAGTAGGGTCGTGATAGTAGTAGTAGTAGTAGTAGTAGGAGTAGTAGTAGTGGTAGTGGTAGTAGCGGTAGTAGTAGTAATGGTAGTAGTAGCAGTAGTAGCAGTAGTAGTAGTAGTAGTAGTAGTAGTAGTGGTAGTAGTAGCAGTAGTAGTAGTAGTAGTAGTAGTGGTAGTAGTAGTAGTAGTAGTAGTAGTAGTAGTAGTAATAGTAGTAGTAGTAGAAAACAATATTCCCGTAATCGACATCATGTGTCACAAAAGGAGGGGGCGGGGTGTAATTTCGCCGCACTAAACCTCAAAGTCTGGAAATGAGGGGTTCTCTTACTCTCGCGAATTTTCTCCAACTCTGTGAGTCAGGTACCTAATTCTTTATCACTAGGTTTCACTGGGGAGCGTCAAGTAGCACGTTATGTCATTGACGGTCTCATGGTGGTAGTAGTAATAATAATAGTAGTAGTAGTTTATTTGTAGTAGTAGTAGTAGTAGTAGTAGTAGTAGTAGTAGTAGTAGTAGTAGTAGTAGTAGTAGTAGTACCTTTAGTTGTACAAATAAGACGTCTCAGTGTCGTCTGGGCTGCTTGTCTTCAGCGACTCCTAGCTGACAACTTGCTTCAAGATCGGCGGTAACAGCAGCTGACCAAGATCAACTCCAACTCTTCTACTCCTCCTGTTCCACTCCACCTCTTGCACTCCACCTCATTCACTCCACCTCTTCCACTCCACCTCTTTCACTCCACCTCTTCGTGAAACCTCTTCCGCTCCACCTCTTCCACTCCACCTCTTTCACTCCACCTCTTCGTGAAACCTCTTCCGCTCCACCTCTTCCACTCCACCTCTTCCACTCCACCTCTTTGCGACATCTCTTCCACTCCACCTCTTCGCGACACCTGTTCCACTCCACCTGTTCCACTCCACCTGTTCCACTCCACCTCTTCCACTCCACATCTTCGCGACACCTGTTCCACTCCACCTGTTCCACTCCACCTCTTCCACTCCACCTCTTCCACTCCCCATCTTCGCGACACCTGTTCCACACCACCTCTTCCACTCCACCTCTTCCACTCCACCTCTTTCACTCCACAACTTCTTCCTGCCCTGAAGCACATTAACCAGTCTGGACAAGCGAGTTGATTTTGGACAAGGGAAGGAAAACCGGTACTCACATGTGCTGATGTCGGATATGTGGGCCAAAAGGTGTCAGTATTAGAACTTGCAACGAACCAACCACAACACATCTCATCTACGTTCACTCAACATTCATTTTTGAGGGCTGACAATGAACAGCAGCAGTCGTCGGACAAACACTTGGGACCAAATAAACTAGTGTACGTCCGAACACCTCCAAAGAAAATCACAAGAAAGGATGACGCAAAATGTACGATTAAACAAATTAGGCTAGCTCCGGCTAATGCGCTGTATTGATAGAATCGTGTTTGTTACCAGGGAGCTAGAGAGAAATGACATTTAGCTTCACAATAACTAATCAGTTTCTAAGCTCCAATTTATCTTCACAATAATTAACCAGTTTCTAAGTTTACCCCATTGTAGGGATAGGAGAGAGGTGGGGAGTGTATATGAGAAGATGTCCTATTTAGTGCTGAGTTCCTACACCCTACTGAGATTTTCCAGAGTTTTCAGAAAAAGAGCCAGGAACATTATCTGGGAAGGAAGGGAACTGACCACCCCTACCTCACGAAGCTGAGATTGATTACAATGAAGTTACTACCCATCGACAGTTGCTATGAGACTACCTTTCCCATTACCTGGTCAGAAACGAGCTCGGAATGTTGGTGGATTCTGCATTAGTAAAGAACGATGGTCCAAAGACAAAGACAGCATTACTTTAAAGATGTAAGGACTTTATAGTTGATCTAATTCACTTAATAAATATTAAAACAGGTAAATGAATTTAAATATTTCGGAACTTTGTTAACCTCAGACGGAAGATGTACAAAAGAGGTGAGATGCAGAATGGCTCAGGCAAAAGCAGCTTTCCAACAAAATGAGGAAGATACTATGCAATACATTTTTGACAATCGAAACAAGAAAAAGAGTTCTTAAATGTTACGTAGAGCCAGTCTTAACATATGGATGTGAATGACAATAGGCAACAAACAAGAAAATCGCTGGAGTCTGTAGAAATGTGGTTTTACAGAAGAATGTTGAGAATACCATGGAGAGCTAAGAATAGTAATGAAAACGTTCTGAGATAGGTCAAAGCAAAAAGAGAGCTAATTTCCAATATTAGGAAGAAACAATCATCATTTTTTGGCCATGTAATGAGAAGAGAACAACTGGAATATATTGTATCAACTGGGAAAATTGAGGAACGAAGAGATAGAGGAAAACACAGAGAAAAATTACCAGACAGTTTAAGAGAAGAGCTTGGCAGAAGGTCAACAACAGAAATAATAAATAACTGTCGTGATTGAAAATTGTGGAGAGACATGATCACCTACGCCAGCAGGCCCGGTACTTGATGATGAATTCACTGAATCGAAATAGCGAAATCGTTGGTGTTGTTGTTTCTCTGTGTCTGGCGTACACTCAAAGACCTCTAAAGGAATGGTTAGCCTTTCTTCGTCATCCGTCCTTAAAAGAACATTCAGTTGGTATAAATGCGTTTGCTTGTGGTTTTAATTGCTCGTATCGCCCCAACAAATCCGACCTCAGCACGGAATTTTATAGTTCAGTGTTGCCTTCCATCTTCGATTCATACCCGCTTGACCAGCCTAGACCGGTTAGTCTGTAAATAGAGGCATCGCAAATAGAGGGAGTTAGTCTGTAACTCGAGGCAACCCAAAGAGAGGGAGTTAGTCTGTAACTCGAGGCAACCCAAAGAGAGGGAGTTAGTCTGTAACTCGAGGCAACCCAAAGAGAGGGAGTTAGTCTGTAACTCGAGGCAACCCAAAGAGAGGGAGTTAGTCTGTAACTCGAGGCAACCCAAAGAGAGGGAGTTAGTCTGTAAATAGAGGCACCGCAAATAGAGGGAGTTAGTCTGTTACTCCAGGCAACCCAAAGAGAGGGAGTTAGTCTGTTACTAGAGGCACCCCAAAGAGAGGGAGTTAGTCTGTTGCTAGAGGCACCCCAAAGAGAGGGAGTTAGTCTGTAACTCGAGGCAACCCAAAGAGAGGGAGTTAGTCTGTAAATAGAGGCACCGCAAATAGAGGGAGTTAGTCTGTAACTCGAGGCAACCCAAAGAGAGGGAGTTAGTCTGTAAATAGAGGCACCGCAAATAGAGGGAGTTATAAAAATAACTAGAGGCAACCCAAAGAGAGGGAGTTAGTTTGTAACTAGAGGCACCCCAAAGAGAGGGAGTTAGTCTATTACTAAAGGCACCCCAAAGAGAGGGAGTTAGTCTGTTACTAGAGGCACCGCAAAGAGAGGGAGTTAGTCTATTACTAGAGGCACCCCAAAGAGAGGGAGTTAGTCTGTTACTAGAGGCACCGCAAAGAGAGGGAGTTAGCCTATTACTAGAGGCACCCCAAAGAGAGGGAGTTAGTCTTTTACTAGAGGCACCGCAAAGAGAGGGAGTTAGTCTGTAACTAGAGGTACCCCAAAGAGAGGGAGTTAGTCTGTTACTAGAGGCACCCCAAAGAGAGGGAGTTAGTCTAAAAATAGCGGCACCCCGAAGAGAGTGAGTTAGTCTGTTATTAGAGGCACCCCAAAGAGAGGGAGTTAGTCTGTTTCTAGAGGCACCCCAAAGAGAGGGAGTTAGTCTGTTACTAGAGGCACCACAATGAGAGGGAGTTAATCTGTTACTTGAGACACCCCAAAGAGAGGGAGTTAGTCTGTTACTAGAGGCACCCCAAAGAGAGGGAGTTAGTCTGTTACTACAGGCACCCCAAAGAGAGGGAGTTAGTCTGCTACTAGAGGCACCCCAAAGAGAAGGAGTTAGTCTATTACTAGAGGTACCCCAAAGAGAGAGAGCTACTCTGTTACTAGAGGCGCCCCAAAGAGAGGGAGTTAGTCTGTCACTAGAGGGCCCCAAAGAGCCGGAGTTAGTCTGTTACTAGAGGCGCCCCAAAGAGAGGGAGTTAGTCTGTTACTAGAGGGCCCCAAAGAGCCGGCAGTCTGTTACTAGAGGCGCCCCAAAGAGAGGGAGTTAGTCTGCTACTAGAGGCGCCCCAAAGAGAGGGAGTTAGTCTGTTACTAGAGGGCCCCAAAGAGCCGGAGTTAGTCTGTTACTAGAGGCACCCCAAAGAGAAAGAATTAGTCTGTTACTAGAGGACCCCGAAGAGAGGGAGTTAGTCTTTTACTAGAGGCACCCCAAAGAGAGGGAGTTAGTCTGTTTCTAGAGGACCCCAATGAGAGGGATTTAGTCTGTTACTAGAGACACCCCAAAGAGAGGGAGTTAGTCTGTTACTAGAGGCACTCATAGAAAGGGAGTTACTCTGCTACTAGAGGACCCCAAAGAGAGGGAGTTAGTCTGTTACTAGAGACACCCCAAAGAGAGGGAGTTAGTTTGTTACTAGAGACACCCCAAAGAGAGGGAGTTAGTCTGTTACTAGAGACACCCCAAAGAGAGGGAGTTAGTCTGTTACTAGAGACACCCCAAAGAGAAAGAGTTACTCTGTTACTAGAGGCACCCCAAAGAGAGGGAGTTAGTCTGTTACTAGAGGCACCCCAAAGAGAGGGAGTTAGTCTATTACTAAAGGCACCCCAAAGAGAGGGAGTTAGTCTGTTACTAGAGGCACCCCAAAGAGAGGGAGTTAGTCTGTTACTAGAGGCGCCGCAAAGAGAGGGAGTTAGTCTATTACTAGAGGCACCCCAAAGAGAGGGAGTTAGTCTGTTACTAGAGGCATCGCAAAGAGAGGGAGTTAGTCTATTACTAGAGGCACCCCAAAGAGAGGGAGTTAGTCTGTTACTAGAGGCACCCCAAAGAGAGGGAGTTAGTCTGTAACTAGAGGCACCCCAAAGAGAGGGAATTAGTCTGTTACTAGAGGCACCCCAAAGAGAGGGAGTTAGTCTATTACTAGAGGCACCTCAAAGAGAGGGATTTAGTCTGTTACTAGAGGCACCCCAAAGAGAGAAAGCTACTCTGTTACTAGAGGCGCCCCAAAGAGAGGGAGTTAGTCTGTTACTAGAGGCACCCCAAAGAGAGGGAGTTAGTCTGTTACTAGAGGGCCCCAAAGAGCCGGAGTTAGTCTGTTACTAGAGGCACGCCAAAGAGAGGGAGTTAGTCTGTTACTAGAGGACCCCAAAGAGAGGGAGTTAGTGTGTTACTAGAGGCACCACAAAGAGAGGGAGTTAGTCTGTTACTAGAGGCCCCCCAAAGAGAGGGAGTTAGTCTGTTACTAGAGGCATCGCAAAGAGAGGGAGTTAGTCTATTACTAGAGGCACCCCAAAGAGAGGGAGTTAGTCTGTTACTAGAGGCACCCCAAAGAGAGGGAGTTAGTCTGTAACTAGAGGCACCCCAAAGAGAGGGAATTAGTCTGTTACTAGAGGCACCCCAAAGAGAGGGAGTTAGTCTATTACTAGAGGCACCTCAAAGAGAGGGATTTAGTCTGTTACTAGAGGTACCCCAAAGAGAGAAAGCTACTCTGTTACTAGAGGCGCCCCAAAGAGAGGGAGTTAGTCTGTTACTAGAGGCACCCCAAAGAGAGGGAGTTAGTCTGTTACTAGAGACACCCCAAAGAGAGGGAGTTAGTCTGTTACTAGAGGCACCTCAAAGAGAGGGAGTTACTCTGTTACTAGACAAACACTTCGAAGAAATGCAGTAGGTTCTGGATGGTTCTGGTCCACTGATCCACACGCAAGCCATCAGCTTCCACCGATTCTGTTGCTGTCACACGCCTTGCTTCCCCTTGTTTGATCAATGATGAGAAAAGACTGGCAATATGTAAAAGCACATCATATATACGCGAGAATGTTGTATGGGGGAACTCTAAAACGGAAGTATTATGGTACATATATACGCGAGAATGTTGTATGGGGGAACTCTAAAACGCAAGTATTATGGTCCTTATAAACGCAACAGTTCTTCAAAGTTGTTACCTCAATCAAGGAATTAATGTAATGGATAACGGATTGAATTGTGTGATTGTTTGAGTGAAGTGTGTGAGTCAGAGATTGTCGTGTGCATGAATGAATGAAATGTTTTCGTAACGGTGGTGACACGTACATATTTCTGTACATAACTGGATTACATTTGCGTGAATTAATCTCATTCATCTGTGTATTTTTATATATTAATTTATGTGAACGAACGAATAACTGTTCTATGATTTTTATTAGAATCAGATCAAAGTAGCAGTCGTAATGACAAATTTGGCGGGAGAAACTATCAGAATTTTACGAACATTATAAACTGTTTGTGTAACATATCATGTAAAAATATATGGCTGTTCTGTTTATTGACACTCGGAGTTTGTTTGCGTCATGGTTCAGCCAGGAAAACATTGGCCTATGTGCCAACCAGGAAAAACTGAGTGTGGGGTGAGCAGGAAAAAATAGCGTCAGGAGAGGGGCAAAAAAATATGCGTCACGGGGGAAGCAAGCAAACTGTTCGCAACTAGTCATAAAAATGGCGTTCTCTATCTCTGTCAGATTTAATGCCTGATTATTTTCTGGAGAAACCGAAATAGAAACTGAAGAAATGAATCAAGACTGTAGACATTTATTAAGAATATTAAAATATATTTAAATTAATAAGAACATCAACTACAGATAAGAAAATGTCACATTTAATAGTTTCATACAGAATAAATAAAGTGCGTTCAACGTTGTAGCGATTTACAAAAAATTATCAATACACTGCAGAAAAAATAAATAAATATCTTTTTACTACAGATTGATCTTGTGCACTTTTCTTTCAACAAATTAATTATGAGATAAACTCACGTCGTAAGTTTAAGTTATGAGATAAACTCACGTCGTAAGTTTAAGTTATGAGATAAACTCACGTCGTAAGTTTAAATTGTGTGATAAACTCACATCGTAAGTTTAAATTGTGTGATAAACTCACATCGTAAGTTTAAATTATGAGATAAACTCACATCGTAAGTTTAAATTATGAGATAAACTCACATCGTAAGTTTAAATTATGAGATAAACTCACATCGTAAGTTTAAATTATGAGATAAACTCACATCGTAAGTTTAAATTATGAGATAAACTCACATTGTAAGTTTAAATTATGAGATAAACTCACATCGTAAGTTGAAACTTAACGCAAACAAGCTTACAACTACCCCACCCCACCCCACATATATATTTGTCTGATTCTTCCCTTCTTGATTTTCCTGCTTAGCTTACCAAATATTTTTCTTTCTCTCTTTCGCTCGCTCTTGTTTGAATACAGCCCCCCCCCACTCCACCCCTACCGACGGTACCATGACACAAACCACATCCATCTGTAGTCTTACTAAAGCCAGCAGGCTGAGACAGAAATCCCAGAATGACCCACAGTGTGTGGCGTCCTCATCTCTGCGACCTATAGACGCCTGACGTTATTTTACCAACCACCGCCCCTGCTCACAAAGCCGAATACGTCACAAACTGTGAGTCCTTATTACGCGGACCTTATTCATACTTTAGATAGCTGTGTATAAACAACTCTCGGTGCGTCAGTATAAACAACCGCATATATTTGTTTCCATTAACAAAATCCTATTTATCATTAGTGCTCATAGTTTGATTTCATTAGCTTCAATTCATGAAACATTTATTTGTTCGAGAATGCGCATAAGCCAATATAACAAATTCACATAATTAAGAAGCTTAATTTACATAAAGTAATATTTAAAAATTCACATATATAATCAGCTTAACTCACTTAAGCTAATATAGCAAATTCACAGATATAAGAAGCTTAACTCACTTAAGCTAATATATCAAATTCACAGATATAAGAAGCTTAACTCACTTAAGCTAATATAGCAATTTCACAAATATAAGAAGCTTAACTCACATAAACCAAAATAACAAATTCACAGATATAAGAAGCTTAACTCACATAAACCAAAATAACAAATTCACAGATATAATATGCTTAATTCCCATAATCTAATATAACAAATTCACGTACGTAATAAACTGAAATAAAAAAGCTAGTACATCACATTCCGAGATATAATAAACTGAACTCACATGTAGATAATTCCGTTTTGTTCTAAGAAAATTCACAATTCGCCGTCTTTACAAAAACAATAATTCGTTCATAGGAATCCTGTTTATTGGTTGCGTTTTTCCCTTGCCGTTGCGTGGTCCCCCATCACCACCTCCATTCTACTCATGTTACGCCAAAGACTTGTAAGCAAATCATTTGAACAACTAAACCAATGCATGTTGCATGCAGATCTGTTTAGTTTGCGTACAACTATTGGTCGCAAGAAATAACAGGTGTACTTGAAGAAGGAAACAACGCCGTCATTAAGATGAAGAAAGAAATAAAAACACTGCCACATCTGTGTCGAACGGGGCTAGTGGAGTTAGTAGACACATTGTTTTGTTGGTACATTCTTTTGGTCATATGATCACAACTACGCCATGCCGCATCCCTTCCTTCCGGTGCCCAATTAAAGCTGGATGAACCTGTAACCATTAAGTCTTAACATCGAGCTCGGCCACTTATTTGATATTTGTGCCTACCTCCAACTTCTGAAACATTTCATGAGGGTAACGCCTTGTTAGGTAACAATAAATAAAACTAAAGGTTTCTGCACGCCTTACAAGGCGTATGGGAAATATGGTGTTAGTGACCATATGTTCCCCATGGCCACAGAACATTTGTGGATGCTGTAGTCAGTATTACACCAGTCTGCCGTTCTTAGAAAAATCTCTGAAATTTATTTTTTAGAAGCCATGGGAAACCCAGAGAATTGTCAGTCTGAAAAAAGGAATTGAACCCGAAACCTACAGATCAGAAAGCGAACGCATTACCCACTCAGCCAACTGAGCCCATATGCTGAGAGTACGTCACAATCAATTCGTCAATCAGTTGTGTCGTTGAAACGTAGCAAGGGGCAACAATAATTGCTTCAATCCCCGTCCTTGTATCAGAGCCACAACATAGATAAGCCAGAGATGAAGACAGACAAGAGTCCAACAAACGTGAAATATGTTTTCATCTCACAGCACTAACATGTAACATCTATAGATAGAGACTGATACGATGCACTGTAGATAGAAGATTGTGGAAGGACATGATCGTCCACGTCAACCGGTATGGCACATGGTGATGATGATGATAGATAGAGCTGTGAGCAGATGTGCTGCTTTTTTTTTTTTTAATCTTGCTATGTTCCTGATTCGGCGACTACATAACTCCGCGACTGCGTAATACCGCCACTACATAACTCCGCGACTGCGTAACACCGCCACTACATAACTTCGCGACTGCAAAACACCGCCACTACATAACTTCGCGACTGGTTAACATTGCCACTGCATAACTTCTGGACTGGATAACACCGCCACTACATAACTTCGCGACTGGTTAACACCGCGACTACATAACTTCGCGACTGTGTAACACAGCCACTACATAACTTCGCGACTGAGTAACACAGCTACTACATAACTTCGCGACTGGTTAACACCGCGACTACATAACTTCGCGACTGGTTAACACCGCGACTACATAACTTCGCGACTGTGTAACACCGCCACTACATAACGTCGCGTCGGGTTAACACCGCGACTACATAACTTCGCGACTGTGTAACACCGCCACTACATAACTTCACGACTGGTTAACATCGCGATTACATAACTTCGCGACTGTGTGACACAGTCACCACATAACGTCTCGACTGGGTAACACCGCGACTGCATAACTTCGCGACTGTGTAACACCGCCACTACATAACTTCGCGACTGGTTAACACCGCGACAACATAAATTCGCGACTGAGCAACACTGCCACTACGTAGCTTCTCGACTGGGTAACACCGCCACTACATAACTTCGCGACTGGGTAACACAGCCACTACATAACTTCGCGACTGGGTAACACCGCGACTACTTAACTTCGCGACTGGGTAACACCGCCACTACATAACTTCGCGACTGGATAACACAGCCACTACATAACTTCGCGACTGGGTAACACCGCGACTGGGTAACACCGCGACTACATAACTTCGCGACTGGGTAACACCGCCACTACATAACTTCGCGACTGGGTAACACCGCGACAACATAACTTCGCGACTGGGTAGCACCGCCACTACATAACTTCGCGACTGGGTAACACTGCCACTACATAGCTTCTCGACTGGGTAACATAGCCACTATATAACTTCGCGACTGGGTAACACCGCCACTACATAACTTCGCGACTGGGTAACACCGCCTCTACATAACTTCGCGACTTTGTAACACAGCCACTACATAACTTCGCGACTGTGTAACACAGTCATTACATAACTTCTCGACTGGGTAACACCGCGACTACATAACTTCACAACTGTGTAACACAGCCACTACATAACTTCGCGACTGGGTGACACAGCGACTACATAACTTCGCGACTGGGTAACACCGCCACTACATAACTTCGCGACTGGGTAACACAGCCACTATATAACTTCACGACTGGGTAACACCGCCACTACATAACGTCACGACTGAGTAACACAGCCACTACATAACTTCGCGACTGGGTAACACCGCGACTACATAACTTCACGACTGTGTAACACAGCCACTACATAACTTCGCGACTGTGTAACACAGCCACTACATAACTTCTCGCCTGGGTAACACCGCGACTACATAACTTCACGACTGTATAACACAGCCACTACATAACTTCGCGACTGGGTGACACAGCGACTACATAACTTCGCGACTGGGTAACACCGCCACTACATAACTTCGCGACTGGGTAACACACCCACTATATAACTTCACGACTGGGTAACACCGCCACTACATAACGTCACGACTGAGTAACACAGCCACTACATAACTTCGCGACTGGGTAACACCGCGACTACATAACTTCACGACTGTGTAACACAGCCACTACATAACTTCGCGACTGTGTAACACAGCCACTACATAACTTCTCGCCTGGGTAACACCGCGACTACATAACTTCACGACTGTATAACACAGCCACTACATAACTTCGCGACTGGGTGACACAGCGACTACATAACTTCGCGACTGGGTAACACCGCCACTACATAACTTCGCGACTGGGTAACACACCCACTATATAACTTCACGACTGGGTAACACCGCCACTACATAACTTCACGACTGAGTAACACAGCCACTACATAACTTCGCGACTGGGTAACACCGCGACTACATAACTTCACGACTGTGTAACACAGCCACTACATAACTTCGCGACTGTGTAACACAGTCACTACATAACTTCTCGACTGGGTAACACCGCGACTACATAACTTCGCGACTGTGTAACACCGCCACTACATAACTTCGCGACTGGTTAACACCGCGACTACATAACTTCGCGACTGAACAACACTGCCACTACATAGCTTCTCGACTGGGTAACACCGCTACTACAGAACTTCGCGACTGCGTCACACCATCACTACATAACTTCGCGACTACGTAACACCGCCACTACATAACTTCACGACTGGTTAACACCGCAACTACATAACTTCGCGACTGTGTAACACCGCCACTACATAACTTCGCGACTGTGTAAAAAACCGCCACTACATAACATCGCGACTTGGTAACATAGCCACTACATAACTTCGCTACTGGGTAACACCGCCACTACATAACTTCGCGACTGGGTAATATAGCCACTACATAACTTCGCGACTGGGTAACACCGTCACTACATAACTTCGCGACTGGGATACATAGCCACTACATAACCTAGCGACTGGGTAACACAGCCACTACATAACTTCGCGACTGGATAACATAGCCACTACGTACCATCGCGACTGGGTAACACCACCACTACATAACTTCGCGACTAGGTAACACCGCCACTACATAACTTCGCGACTAGGTAACACCGCCACTACATAACTTCGCGACTAGGTAACACCACCACTACATAACTTCGCGACTAGGTAACACCGCCACTACATAACTTCGCGACTAGGTAACACCGCCACTACATAACTTTGCGACTGGGTAACACCACCACTACATAACTTCGCGACTAGGTAACACCGCCACTACATAACTTCGCGACTGGGTAACACCACCACTACATAACTTCGCGACTAGGTAACACCGCCACTACATAACTTCGCGACTAGGTAACACCGCCACTACATAACTTCGCGACTAGGTAACACCGCCACTACATAACTTCGCGACTAGGTAACACCGCCACTACATAACTTCGCGACTGGGTAATACCGCCACTACATAATTCCACATTTAAGTAACCATGTGACTGAAAGAAAACCATTGCCCCCAGCACAAGTGAATCTTTTTGGCTTAATTCGTATTTATCCTTTTACTTTTCGGGCAGTTCAATGATGTCTTTCACTGACCACATTGTATTTCAATGTTGTGATCCAAACAGGAAACTCTTGACACAGAACTTCGCAGGTGGAGACAATCTCATCATCACCCGCGCGTGTTCATCATGTCATCAACCTCAAGTGTTAGGACCCTTTAGCTTCATCATACTCTAACAGGAATGCGATGGGTGTTGTCCCGCCTGGATCATGACTCCAAGGCGTCGACTTCCAGCTGCCTTGAACTTGAAGACTCGCACCTTCTTTTACCACATTATATTTCAATGTTCTATTGTGCTTTCCTGAATATGACCTTGATCCTTCCAGCGCCGTGTGACGTCACATAGGGCTTGTAGTGTTTTTCACCACCCATCTATATTCTAGGCGAGATGTTCGATTCCATCTAATTAATGAGTCAATGACTGCCAACTTTGCTTCTCTTATAAATGTTCTTTTTAGTTTCTCTCTAAGTCTTCCTCTTTTACTATATCCTGTTTCCCATAGAAAAGCCTATTTTAGAATTTTCTGTTATCTTTTCTCAAAACATGTCCGACATATTATCTACCTTCTCTTTCTAATTGTAGATAAAATCTTTGGTTGCATGACCATTTCTCTTATCTCTATATTACTGTTGAATTCATTCCATTGTAGATAAGATCTTTGGTTGCATGTGTATTTTTCTTATCTTTATATTAGTCTTGAATTCATTCTATTGTAGATAAGATCTTTGGTTGCATGGCCATTTCTCTTATCTCTATATTAGTCTTGAATTCATTTCATTGTAGATAACATCTTTGGTTGCATTGCCATTTCTCTTATCTTTATATTAGTCTTGAATTCATTCCATTGTAGATAAGATCTTTGGTTGCATGGCCATTTCTCTTATCTTTATATTAGTCTTGAATTCATTCCAATGTAGATAAGATCTTTGGTTGCATGGCCATTTCTCTTATCTTTATATTAGTCTTGAATTCATTCCATTGTAGATAAGATCTTTGGTTGCATGGCCATTTCTCTTATCTTTATATTAGTCTTGAATTCATTCCATTGTAGATAAGATCTTTGGTTGCATGACCATTTCTCTTATCTTTATATTAATCTTGAATTCATTCCAATGTACAGAGTACTCCTCTTAGGCATTTGTCTTCAAAAGTGTTTAGTTTTCTTTCAGTCTCCGTTGTTTTTTTCCCCCAGTTATCACATGCGTTAGTAAGTGTTGATAGTACATTTAAGTTGAATATTCTAAGTTTAGTTTCCTTGATTAGTATTTTTTATTTCCATATTTTATCCAGGTTTTTAAAATTTACTAGTTTGTAATCTGTTTTACCATTCTATATCTCAATGTTGTTTCCTGTTTTACCACATTATATCTCAATGCTGTTTCCTGTTTTACCACATTATATCTCAATGTTGTTTCCTGTTTTACCACATTATATCTCAATGCTGTTTCCTGTTTTACCACATTATATCTCAATATTGTTTCCTGTTTTACCACATTATATCTCAATGCTGTTTCCTGTTTTACCATATTATATTTCCAAGAGTTACTCCTTTTTATTACATTCAGTTCACTATTTTCTACTTTTGTCACTTTCGACTTCATTAATTTATTCTCTGTTATCATACTCTATTCCACTATTCTATCCCTTTCCACCACATTCTAATGCACGATTTTTCGAACAAAAAAATCAAATTCAATGCAATATTCCTGCCCTTCTGTCGCACTATATTTCACCGTTTTAATCCTTCTGATCGCATTCTATTTTACTATTTCATTCCTTTCTAATCACATTTCATGTCACTATTTCATTCCCTTTTGTCGACACACTATACATTTACTTCATCGTGTGTCTCGTTTTGAATTTTGTATACGTTTTTATGATTGCCCTGTTGAAATACGAGCCCCGGCCGCCAGGACCATCTTTGTGATTGAATCTATCCATTTGCACCCCCGTCCCATATCCCCTCGGACGGACATTGTCGATCCGGCAAACGAATTCGCCCAGATCCAGTTTGGTTTGGCTGCCGGTATCGATGACGGCATGGCTGTAGAAGACTCAGGGAATATAACAAAAATGGCGGATGGAGGCAAATGGAATATTTGAGAATGAAAGAAGAGGAAGAAATCTAGGACGCTTCCAGGAAATAAATAGAATTGTGAAAACCGGGTTAGACACAGCTAGCAGGATAAATAAGTATTGGAGAATAGATTAATAAGGAGTGGAGGGGATATATTGAGTATTCTTGTTTCACTCCAACTTGGCTGTTTTCCCCCACTTCGTCTGTATATTTTTGCTGGATGATAACTTTTTTTCTCGTCCTTCATTCCGTTTGTGAAAGATTCAGCATGAACATAAAACCCCGCTGACAGAAACCAGGAAGCAAAATTGATCTCTCGGTTCAATTAACATCTATTCTATCTATGCGAATAGCTCCAGTGTTAAACATGTTCCTAAAAACATGGAGCATATGAAGCATTGTCAAAAATAAATGAAAGACTGGGCTAAGAGATTTGAGCAAGGAGCCAGAAGCCATTGCAATAGCATTTCAAGTGTTGCCATTTTTCAAACATGGACATATAAAAATAGCAACAAATCGACACGTGATCTATTTTCCTTTATACTTCTGCTATCAGTGTCAAACGTGGTTAATATCCATGACGCGACAGAGAAAGATTATGACATATGATTTAAGATGCTTCATGATCGCCCAAGCCAGACAACGCTTAAGTTAAAAGCGGCAAGCGGCTCATAGCTGGAGACGTTAAGACCAGCAAACCAGATTTGTTCAAGATCCTAAAGCACCTCTTCAAGGTCGTCCTTGTAACAGACCAAACAGTTTGACTAGGAAGGCATGGATCAAAGAAGGAAGGCATGGATCAAAGAAGGAAGGCATGGATCAAAGAAGGAAGGCATGGATCAAAGAAGGAAGGCATGGATCAAAGAAGGAAGGCATGGATCAAAGAAGGAAGGCATGGATCAAAGAAGGAAGGCATGGATCAAAGAAGGAAGGCATGGATCAAAGAAGGAAGGCAATCCCAGAACACAAGAAAGGCAGGGCTGAAACTTAATGTTTTGGACAGAAGGACATATATCGTATAAAGCTGTAAATCACGACACATCATAATTTACGCCCATGTAACACTTTTCTAAGTGCGGATGAAGCAGAGAAGTAGCTGCTGGTTGAAAGCAAAAATGTATTTGAGGGAAATCGTTAATGTTGTTTGAAAAGTGAGCTCGAGGCACCTGGACTGAAATCTCGTGAGCAACTCATAGACTCGCCAGCATCAGTCCACCAAAACTGATCACGGTACAGTTACATCTCCCAATGACAGGTGCTTTAGCCAGGCTAACCAGTCTGGCTAAGTGAGTACAGATCGAAAAGAGGAACGGCAACCTAGGACCTTAAAATGTTATTAAGAAAGCGGATTCATAGGCCCGGAAGAGGCAGATTTCAATTGGTTTTCGTGAAAAGGGACATTTTCCTGTGCAAGTCACGTCTTGATTCCATCTAATGAACTTGATGAAGTTGGAAATGTAGTATCTTTCTGCTCAACGATATTATGATAGGAGGCATTGTCCAGTACCAAGCATGACGGCCTATCCAGGGCGGGCAAAACTTGATTCTCTATCCAATCCCTGAAAATGTGTCCATTCCTTTCAGAGAGGTAGTCCCTACCGTCTGTAGACTTTGCTTAAAAAAGAAGCTTTGTTTGATTGACAAATCCATTCTCTCTGCTCCCAGCATATGCTATTATAGTGAGTGTTCTTTGCTGCTAGGTGTTCTCCCTTTCTCTGTCTTGTGATTGTCTTTACCAAATGTATGGTGAGCATTAACCCACGTTTCATCCGAAGCTGTGATGTTGAAGCCTTCTATACTTATCTCTCAGATCAGCCTCAGGTATTTACTGCGAGAAGTAATCGATCGTAGCTCTTCACAAACTGTTCTTGTCGCGATAACAAGAAAGAAATTAAACTAACGCTTCTTATAACTTTCCGTTTTTATACCTGAGAAGATTTTAAAAGTTTAATATTGCACTCCGTTTGTGTTTTAACTTTAAGTCTGCGGAGAGTACACGCTGATTTACCTCAACACTTTCGAAACCCTCACATGTAATAACATCAATTCGCATGTCCTTTCCAGGACGTTGCATTCACCACAGCACGTCCGAAAGAATCTCTGTCTCCAACCTGATCTCCCACTTCTTCTCTTGTCATGTTCTAGGTCTCTCCCATGTCTTAAAACCAACTTCTTCTTGGTCTGTCCCTGATGCGTCGCCCAGGATCGCCTTCCATTATTGTTCTTATCAGTTCGCTATGCCTTTTGACGTGGCTAGCATTTTAATTTCCTCTGTAGAATGATGTTTATTAGCCAGTTCCTTTCAATGCTTCAATCTTTTAATATTTCTTTGTTGCTCTTTTTCATTGTCCAAGGTATCTTAAGGGTTTTTCTGTAGCACTATGTTTAGAATGAATCGATTTTCTTTCTCGCTGTTTGTGAGATTATCCATGATTTACAACCATATACTGCAATCCAGAAGATACAATCCCTGCTGCCTGCCATGATTTCTTGACCAATCAGTAGTTTGCCACTGTTACCTGATTAGTGTTGTCCAATTAACACTTAGATCCCTGTTGTGCCCTGAGCTCCATACCAGACCGCTCCAGCTCCTGCCTTCAAGACTGTTGTCGACTGAGTCGATCCTCCGCCCTCTCCTCCAGCATCTGTGTGTACTAATGAAAGCCTCCGCCCTTTCCTCCAGTATCTGTGTGTACTAATGAAAGCCTCCGCCCTTTCCTCCAGCAGCTGTGTGTACTAATGAAGGCCTTCGCCCTTTCCTCCAGCAGCTGTGTGTACTAATGAAAGCCTCCGCCCTTTCCTCCAGCAGCTGTGTGTACTAATGAAGGCTTTCGCCCTTTCCTCCAGTATCTGTGTGTACTAATGAAAGCCTTCGCCCTTTCCTTCAACAGCTATGTGTACTAATGAAGGCCTTCGCCCTTTCCTCCAACAGCTATGTGTACTAATGAAAGCCTCCGCCCTCTCCTCCAGCAGCTGTGTGTACTAATGAAGGCCTTCGCCCTTTCCTCCAGTATATGTGTGTACTAATGAAAGCCTTCGCCCTTTCCTCCAACAGCTGTGTGTACTAATGAAGGCCTTCGCCCTTTCCTCCAACAGCTGTGTGTACTAATGAAAGCCTCCGCCCTTTCCTCCAGCAGCTGTGTGTACTAATGAAGGCCTTCGCCCTTTCCTCCAGTATCTGTGTGTACTAATGAAAGCCTCCGCCCTTTCCTCCAGCAGCTGTGTGTACTAATGAAGGCCTTCGCCCTTTCCTCCAACAGCTGTGTGTACTAATGAAAGCCTTCGCCCTTTCCTCCAACAGCTGTGTGTACTAATGAAAGCCTTCGCCCTTTCCTTCAGTATCTGTGTGTACTAATGAAAGCCTTCGCCCTTTCCTCCAACAGCTGTGTGTACTGCTGAAAGCCTTCGCCCTTTCCTCCAGTATCTGTGTGTACTAATGAAAGCCTTCGCTCTATCCTCCAACAGCTGTGTGTACTAATGAAAGCCTTCGCCCTTTCCTCCAACAGCTGTGTGTACTAATGAAAGCCTTCGCTCTGTCCTCCAACAGCTGTGTGTACTAATGAAAGCCTTCGCTCTGTCCTCCAACAGCTGTGTATACTAATGAAAGCCTTCGCTCTGTTCTCCAACAGCTGTGTGTACTAATGAAAGCCTCCACCCTTTCCTCCAGTATCTGTGTTTACTAATGAAAACCTCCGACCTTTCCACCAGCAGCTATGTGTACTAATGAAAGCCTTCGCCCTTTCCTCCAACAGCTGTGTGTACTAATGAAAGCCTTTGCCCTTTCCTCCAACAGCTGTGTGTACTAATGAAAGCCTCCGCCCTTGCCTCCAGCAGCTGTGTGTACTAATGAAAGCCTTCGCTCTGTCCTCCAACAGCTGTGTGTACTAATGAAGGCCTTCGCCCTTTCCTCCAACAGCTGTGTGTACTAATGAAAGCCTTCGCTCTGTCCACCAACAGCTGTGTGTACTAATGAAGGCCTTCGCCCTTTCCTCCAACAGCTGTGTGTACTAATGAAAGCCTCCGCCCTTTCCTCCAGTATCTGTGTGTACTAATGAAAGCCTCCGCCCTTTCCTCCAGCAGCTGTGTGTACTAATGAAGGTCTTCGCCCTTTCCTCCAGAAGCTGTGTGTACTAATGAAAGCCTTCGCCCTTTCCTCCAGCAGCTGTGTGTACTAATGAAGGCTTTCGCCCTTTCCTCCAGTATCTGTGTGTACTAATGAAAGCCTTCGCCCTTTCCTCCAACAGCTGTGTGTACTAATGAAGGCCTTCGCCCTTTCCTCCAACAGCTGTGTGTACTAATGAAAGCCTCCGCCCTCTCCTCCAGCAGCTGTGTGTACTAATGAAGGCCTTCGCCCTTTCCTCCAGTATCTGTGTGTACTAATGAAAGCCTTCACCCTTTCCCCCAACAGCTGTATGTACTAATGAAGGCCTTCGCCCTTTCCTCCAACAGCTGTGTGTACTAATGAAAGCCTCCGCCCTTTCCTCCAGCAGTTGTGTGTACTAATGAAGGCCTTCGCCCTTTCCTCCAGTATCTGTGTGTACTAATGAAAGCCTCCGCCCTTTCCTCCAACAGCTGTGTGTACTAATGAAAGCCTCCGCCCTTTCCTCCAGCAGCTGTGTGTACTAATGAAGGCCTTCGCCCTTTCCTCCAACAGCTGTGTGTACTAATGAAAGCCTTCGCCCTTTCCTCCAACAGCTGTGTGTACTAATGAAAGCCTTCGCCCTTTCCTCCAACAGCTGTGTGTACTAATGAAAGCCTTCGCTCTGTCCTCCAACAGCTGTGTGTACTAATGAAAGCCTTCGCTCTGTCCTCCAACAGCTGTGTGTACTAATGAAAGCCTTCGCTCTGTTCTCCAACAGCTGTGTGTACTAATGAAAGCCTCCACCCTTTCCTCCAGTATCTGTGTTTACTAATGAAAACCTCCGCCCTTTCCTCCAGCAGCTATGTGTACTAATGAAAGCCTTCGCCCTTTCCTCCAACAGCTGTGTGTACTAATGAAAGCCTTCGCCCTTTCCTCCAACAGCTGTGTGTACTAATGAAAGCCTCCGCCCTTGCCTCCAGCAGCTGTGTGTACTAATGAAAGCCTTCGCTCTGTTCTCCAACAGCTGTGTGTACTAATGAAAGCCTCCACCCTTTCCTCCAGTATCTGTGTTTACTAATGAAAACCTCCGCCCTTTCCTCCAGCAGCTATGTGTACTAATGAAAGCCTTCGCCCTTTCCTCCAACAGCTGTGTGTACTAATGAAAGCCTTCGCCCTTTCCTCCAACAGCTGTGTGTACTAATGAAAGCCTCCGCCCTTGCCTCCAGCAGCTGTGTGTACTAATGAAAGCCTTCGCTCTGTCCTCCAACAGCTGTGTGTACTAATGAAAGCCTCCGCCCTTTCCTCCAGCAGCTGTGTGTACTAATGAAAGCATCCGTAGTTTAGCCGGACAGCCAGAGTCGTTACCCAGGGGGAAAGGGCGGGCGTGGGGATGGCGCTGCCGTCAACACAAGCAGATGGTTGGTTGGTTGCGTTCGCCCGATGATTAAAGTATTCTAGAGTATCGTGGTAGACTAGAATATTCCTCTTCATCATCCGCCCTTACAAGGACGTAGTGGACGTGTCTGCGTTGTGTTGTGGTTTGTAGTATAACTGTTATATTTGCGCCTTTCGGCCCATCACATCCGACTGCAGCACGACATTTTTGAGTATCGGGTTATCTTCCCTCTTCGATCCCTGCACTCTTGGCCAGACTAGACAAGTTAGTCTGTTACTGGAGGCACCACGGAGAGGTGGAGCAGGGTCTGGATGGTTTTGGTTCACCGATCCTGGCGCAAACCATCAGCTGTGGGTCGCTGACAACTTCCAGCTCTGGTGCTGGGAGGCGTACACAAGCAGATATAAGGAGCCATACCTGGACTGGCTAGGAATAGGAGAACCAAGCAAGCTCCAGAGCCATCCCGTAGAATGTGAATATCGTTTAATAAAATCTTTGATAAAACCATTCACTTTTTTTTCTTCCTTGATTAACGGTGACTTTTTTTCAAATTCAGAGTCTTGTCTTATCCACCGAATAAAATATTTCCTATCTGGCACACAGTTCGAGCAGCTCAAGAGCGACAAATGATATAACCACGACACCTTTTAGGTATCAGTGAAAAGAGAAAAGAAGAGGAAGAAGATCTAGCACAGAACGTTATGTGTTTCTCTGGTTCTTGGATGATGTTACATAACCGACCCCTCTTAGCTTCCTTGTAAAAGAGTCTAAAATATCAAAGTTACTTTTAGCATGGTGATGAATTGACACCTTAAATTTATTATGAATGTGACAATAAGGTAGTTCACTATTTTAACACTTCTGAAAAATAAGTCACACTTTCTTATATGCGTTTACTATGAGCATTAACAATGTCGTTCATCGTGATCATTATTGATGAATCTGTGCTCATAAGGTCAATTGCCAATTTCAACAGGAAATATAGTTCTCTTTGAAGTTTTCCGTGCGTGCGTTCTCGCATAACATTTGAAAGTGCGCTCTTTAACGAACGAGGGAGAGAGTTGACTGGAAAACTCAGTAAAACTAATTTCAGTCCTTAGAGTATATTTCATTTTCTAAATAATCTATAAAATCAAAATTGTACACTACATCGGTTTTATAATAGTTACAAACACTGTGTTAAGGATGAGGAAAATATAAGATTGCGCTCAAAATTTCACAGCAATACATCAAACAGTTTCCGAGAAAACTGATGTTAAGTTTGGGCAACAGTTTCAGAATGGACTATAGCAATAATACGACCTTTGTTCCTATGGAGATCTTTTGTTTTTTTCCATAAACGGCTTAATCTTCCCAGGGCTGTCATTGAGTATACAACTCTAGACACTACTTTTGGTTTTGAGCCGTTCTCAGTGACAATGGAGCTCAGATATTTGAACTGGTTGACAGTTCCAAGTGAGTCTCGAGGGTCAAGACGCCCCCACCCCTCAACAGCTGAACTGAAGGCGATCATCGGTCTAGAGACAACTGCAAGCCTCAGGATCGACAAACAACAGAGCTAGTCCAGACCATACTCCACCCCCTTACGGTGCCGCTAGAAACAGACTAAACCAGTCTGGTCTAGCGGGTAGGGATCGAAGAGAGAAGACAACCCGGTACTCAAAATGTCGTGGTGAAGTCGGATGCGTAGGGCCGAAAGGCGAAAATATCACAGTTTAGTTGCAAACCACAACATAATTCATCTACGTCCACCGTTTAATGGCAAACAATGAAGAGTAAAAATCATGTGGCCAGAAAGGTGAAAACTCCTCTATATTTATTGTGATTAAGATGTGATTGTTGGGAAAGGGAAAGCGTCTCTATTTTTTGTGATTAACATGTGATTGTTGGAAAAGGGATAGTGTCTCTCTATTGTGATTATGGATGTGATTGTTGGGAAGCAAGTTAAAAAAGGAAAAAATACCGGTCAAGTCTAGCAATGCGGATATAGTGTTAGCGACCATCTCTTTTACAACCATGAACGAATTATGGATCTGGTGGTCAATATCACATCAGGCCGCCTTACTTTCATCAGAGAAAATGTATTCAGCTTTCAGAGACTGCATAAGCACAGTTTTATCGGAGCAAAAACTCGTCATGTTTGCGAAACTGACTGGACAGTCAACGAGGTACTAACAACTTTACTACCATGTCCTAGACGTACATTATTCATGTTTGGTTCTGTGTGGTTTGTAATTGTTGTTATCGTTTGTTATATGTATGTACACCACGGGAGTGTTATTATATTTATTGTCCCCTATATTTAACTGGTTCATTCCTGGATGTAAATAGTTAGAAGTATTTGGACGTCATTAACTGGAATACGGATTGTAGAGGAGTATGTGTTTGTTTGTATTATCTCTCTCTCTCTTACACACACACTCTCTCTCCTGGTGTGTTTTCTTTTGTTTTTGTTCTCTCTCTCTCTCTCTCTCTCTCTCTCTCTCTCTCTGTGTGTGATCTATTTTCCTACACGATTTGTGTGTGTGTGTGTTCCCTTGCTTTGCACATTCTCTCTCTCTCTGTTCTATTTTGCTTGTTCTCTCTCTCTCTCTCTCTCTCATTCTCTGCATCGTGTGTGTGTGTGTGTGTGTGTGTGTTTTGCTTTAGATGAAGATGTTTACTGCATGCACTGCCTTTCTAAGACGACCCGTGGTCAGTGGCATCACTTCCATCGAATTCCTGACAGCGGTGTCCTCACATTTCATATTCCAAGCCGTTTTGTGTGTGGCGTTGTCGGAACAGAGAAGATTTCGCTCATTGTCCGTGGGCAGTTTCCGTAATTGATCCATACACCGAGTTTTGGCTGTTTCGATCTGTAGCAATTTTTCGTTTTATGTAAAACCATCGCTGCCCGTGCTCGTAAATTCCCTCTATACAAAATCTGGCATGGAAATGGTTTTAGCCGATTTTGTCCAAAAAAATCTGGCAGTGTTTTCTTGTTTGGCTTGAAACAAAACTAGCATTCGATTACTCGCAAATTATTGGGACGTGTTAACATCTTGTTATTGAATTTATAATTCAAAATGAAATAAAAATTATTTGCAATTTCATTTTGACGACCAGCATTTCGTTTATAGCATATATTAGAAGAATTCATTTATTTATTTTTAACGTTTTTTTTTAAAAACAAGTGTATTGTGCTTTTTTTTTGTCATTACGTTTAATTGCGAATTTGTGACAGATGTAGACAATGTGTTAGGGTGATTTGAATTTGTTTTTTTCTTTTATCTTTCTGACTTCACCTCATGAGTATCCCTCTTTATTGTCTGCCTTTTGAAAACGTTAATTGGGCGTAGATTGTGTTGTGGTGTACAAGCTGTGATTACTTTCAGTTATCTCATGTAGATAGCAGCGTTAAAGTCAACTGAATGATAAACATAGCGGATTCGCGCATGTGTTACGGAGTTCGTACTCCCGGCAGCATTTTGTTGGCACCGTGAAGTGGTGTGAATACAGCCTTCCCTGGTCGTGAAGTTAATATGCGTTTTACATCATGACAATGAGAGTTGTTTAATAACCGTTGTTGGCTTTGTTCAGCGCCGATTATTTTAAGATTTTTCAGTTAGATCGTGGAACCAGACAACTTAAGGTTCAACTTTAAGTATTTTTCCCCGGCGCTACAGAGTTCGTGCGTCCTGGCTGCGTTCTTTAGAGTGAATTAAGCGTTGTGGGTGCATTCATAGTTGACAATGCTTTGCGTGTCAAGTCATAAAGATGGAGATCGTATATCCCTAACAGTACGACTGAGAAGAAGGGCGAGATAATAACGATGATGTTCCCCGGTACCCCCGGACCTCCATGTTTGCATGTTTGTCAAGAGGGATGTTGTCCAAATTCAGGAGAGCTCCGAGAAGAAGTGGGGAGGACGTGTGAACCTGTTTATTGTTTCACGTTGCAGGATTTGCTGAGGCGGAGATCTGAGAGCTTATAGGCAGTTGATCGATGTACGATGAGGATAATCCGAAGACTAACTAACAAGCTGTGCTATTTGCGCCTTTCGGTCCCAAGACATTCGAATTCAGCGAAACGTTTTAGTTCCGTTCCCTCTTGGATCCCCACTTGCTTGCCCAGACTGGTTAGTCTTTCCCAGAGGTACCACGTGGAGGTGGCGCAGGAGCTTCATCACAGCCGCTAATCCTGACACAAGTCTTCGTTTTTGTTATGAAACCAACGGTCTTTGATCTGATGCTTTTCGGCCCAATCTAATGAACTGCAAGTATTTCCGGGTTCCCTTGTAGTTCCGTGTTCCCTTGTAGTTCCGTGTTTCATTTATTAGGTCCTTGATGAAGTAGATTTGCTCTGATATCGGCGAGCTGTGGACAACCATACAGGTGAAGTTCTACTATATGGTTCACAGAGCGGACATTCTGGAGCTGGGATTCGTTGTATTCAATGTTCAGTGGTACATGACCACTTCTCGGTCTGAAGATGGTGGCTTGGTCTCTTCTTTTTAGGTTGTTAATGTTATTTTTCAGGGGTCTGGCCTTGTCATGTTCTAAAAAAATACATTTTCCCTCAGGCTCGATCCATTCAGCCATTCTTATCTACTAGTGGAGTGTCTGATTTGTTTGACTGTGTTTAATGAGATGGTTTGAAGTTGTGTTTGTCTTGATCCTCTCTTAGCTAATGTATCTGCCTTATCATTTCCTGATGTATTGAAGTGACCTAGGAGTTGATCCTGATGCCATGTGTGTTATTGAGGTTATCTATGTATCTGGTGAGATGTGTGAGTTCTGACTGGTTTATATTTTCTAGAGCCTGCAGAGCGATGATGAAATTATGGCTGATTCTTTTCTTTTTTTTTACCTTATGTTATCGAAAAACGTATTCAAATGGCACACTGCTGTTTTTATGCCTATTATTTCTGCTTCATAATTGCTGCAGACTTCACTGCAAGAGCCACATAGTTCTTCTGCTGTTCCATTTGTATAATGCATCAGAATTCCATATCCAACTTTGATAGTTGCCTTTGTGGCTACACCAGCAGTATAAACATGTATCCAAGCATCTGGATAAGTTCCGATGGTTTTCATTGCGGCGGTTGTTACTGACACTGGGTCAGCGTTTTTACCTGTTCTGTAACACATTTCTGTACAGATTTTCCAGAACTCTGGGCTTATCTAATTTGCACTTTCTTGGCAGTTATTTCATTATTATCATGATTTAAATTATCAAGAGAAAGTATGTCGAGTAATAACAGATAAAATAGGAAAGAGAGAGGGGGAATTAATGAAACAAGTGTAAAAAGTCTGGAGACAGGTTTACAGTGCCTGACATGTGAAAAGCGAAAACTCAGAACGAAAAAGTGATATTATTAATTTACGTGGGCAGAGTTATCGAGCGAAAGTAGAACGTAGGTATTTATTTCTTAGGATCCGAGACTTCAGCAAGACGTGCTTTGGCGGTTAGCCTGGTTTAAAAAAATATATCACCATCTAGAATAGAGGTAGAAGTAGACTAGAAGATGGTCAAGAACGGTAGAACCACTCTGGTTAACAGTGAGACTCTAAAATTAATTTATAGATAGTTCGTGCACACTAGGACAGTTGAAGTTGTGATGAATGGTTTGCACGGCTAGGTTTTGTACCACTCACTTATTACAGTATTCTGATATGTTCGTTCAGCAGGATTTCTGTGTTATTGATCAGATACAGGTAACTTGCTGCCAAGATTTGAGTCACATTCGCTATTTCGTCAATTGATTTGAAGTTATAATTGATGTTTCGCATAGCAAATTGTCAAGTTGGAAAACAACTGCATGACCGGAACAAATTGTCAAGTTTGGAAACAACAACATGACCGGAACAAATTGCTAAGTTTGGAAACAACAACATGACCGGAGCAAATTATCAATTTGGGAAACAACTACATGACCAGAACAAATTATCAAGTTGGGAAACAACTACATGACCAGAACAAATTATCAAGTTGGGAAACAACAACATGACCGCAACAACTTGTCAAGTTTGGAAACAACAACATGACCAGAGCAAATTATCAAGTTTGGAAACAACAACATGATCAAAACAAATTATCAAGTTTGGGAACAACAACATGACCAGAGCAAATTATCAAGTTTGGAAACAACAACATGACCAGAACAAATTATCAAGTTTGGAAACAACAACATGACCAGAACAAATTATCAAGTTTGGAAACAACAATATGACCAGAACAAATTATCAAGTTGGGAAACAACTACATGACCAGAACAAATTATCCAGTTGGGAAACAACTACATGACCAGAACAAATTATCAAGTTGGGAAACAACAACATGACCGCAACAACTTGTCAAGTTTGGAAACAACAACATGATCAAAACAAATTATCAAGTTTGGGAACAACAACATGATCACAACAAATTATCAAATTCGGAAACAACAAAATGACCGGAGCAAATTATCAAGTTTGAAAACAACTACATGACCAGAACAAATGATCAAGTTGGGAAACAACAAAATGACCGGAGCAAATTATCAAGTTTGAAAACAACTACATGACCAGAACAAATTATCAAGTTAGGAAACAACTACATGACCAGAACAAATTATCAAGTTTGGAAACAACTACATGACCAGAACAAATTATCAAGCTTGGAAACAACTACATGACCAGAACAAATTATCAAGTTTGGAAACAACAACATGACCAGAGCAAATTATCAAGTTTGGAAATAACAACATGACCAGAACAAATTATCAAGTTTGGAAACAACAACATGACCAGAACAAATTATCAAGTTTGGAAACAACAACATGACCAGAACAAATTATCAAGTTGGGAAACAACTACATGACCAGAACAAATTATCAAGTTGGGAAACAACTACATGACCAGAACAAATTATCAAGTTGGGAAACAACAACATGACCGCAACAATTGTCAAGTTTGGAAACAACAACATGACCAGAGCAAATTATCAAGTTTGGAAACAACAACATGATCAAAACGAATTATCAAGTTTGGGAACAACAACATGATCACAACAAATTATCAAATTCGCAAACAACAACATGACCACAACAAATTATCAAGTTCGGAAACAACAAAATGACCGGAGCAAATTATCAAGTTTGAAAACAACTACATGACCAGAACAAATTATCAAGTTAGGAAACAACTACATGACCAGAACAAATTATCAAGTTTGGAAACAACTACATGACCAGAACAAATTATCAAGCTTGGAAACAACTACATGACCAGAACAAATTATCAAGTTTGGAAACAACAACATGACCAGAGCAAATTATCAAGTTTGAAAACAACAACATGACCAGAACAAATTATCAAGTTTGGAAACAACAACATGACCAGAACAAATTATCAAGTTTGGAAACAACAACATGACCAGAACAAATTATCAAGTTGGGAAACAACGTGACCGCTGCAAATTATCAAGTTAGGAAACAACCACATGACCAGTGCAACTGTCAAGTTGGAAAACAACATGACCGGAACAAACTGTCAAGTTTGGGAAATAACAACATGACCGGAACAAACTGTCAAGTTGGGAAATAACAACATGACCGCAGCAATTATTAACCAAAGTGTAATCTGAAGATTCTGACGTAGAGATATGTCTAATTTTCGTTCATCTGAAGTATTGTCTATATCTGCAATGTTGTTTCATTTATACATGTTACTGTCTTCTGTAATTCTTGTGGAGAGTTATGTAAGTTATCATAGCTTACTGCTGTATTTCAATCAACGGATTGGATCTCAGAGAAGTACGGGAATCTTCTTATTAAAAGGGTGCGTCTGCAATACAAGCAGTATCTAGAGTAAAGCTACTATGCCAAGTTACAGATGTTCAAGTCAGCTTGATAGAGATGAAGACATTATACGCCTCTTGGTAAATTGATGGAGAATGTATTGAGAGAGAGAATTATGTAAATAATGTATAGCAATTGGTTGAGAAGCTACACAAGATTAAAGGAGCTTCAACGATCCCCTTCGGTCAAAGGAGTGAGCTTCTAGGGCGTTGTATTCTACAACCCACCATGATTCTTGAACGTTCTATTCTACAACCCACTTTAATTCTTGAACGTTCTATTCTACAACCCACTTTAATTCTTGAACGTTCTATTCTACAACCCACTTTAATTCTTGAAAGTTCTATTCTACAACACACTTTAATTCTTGAACGTTCTATTATACAACCCACTTTAATTCTTGAACGTTCTATTCTACAACTCACTTTAATTCTTGAATGTTCTATTCTACAACACACTTTAATTCTTGAACGTTCTATTCTACAACCCACTTTAATTCTTGAACGTTTTATTCTACAACCCACTTTAATTCTTAAACGTTCTATTCTACAACCCACTTTAGTTCTTGAACGTTCTATTCTACAACCCACTTTGATTCTTGAACGTTCTATTCTACAGCCCACTTTAATTCTTGAACGTTCTATTCTACAAAACTACTTTGATTCTTGAACGTTCTATTCTACAAACCTACTTTGATTCTTGAACGTTCTATTCTACAAACCTACTTTCATTCTTGAACGTTCTATTCTACAAACCTACTTTAATTCTTGAACGTTCTATTCTACAACCCACCATGATTCTTGAACGTTCTATTCTACAACCCACCATGATTCTTGAACGTTCTATTCTTCAAACCTACTTTGATTCTTGAACGTTCTATTATACAACCCACCATGATTCTTGAACCTTCTATTCTACAACCTACCATGATTCTTGAACCTTCTATTCTACAACCTACCATGATTCTTGAACCTTCTATTCTACAACCTACCATGATTCTTGAACGTTCTATTCTACAACCCACCATGATTCTTGAACGTTCTATTCTACAACCCAATTTGAATCTTGAACGTTCTACTTTACAACCCACTGTGATTCTTGATACTCCTGCATTTGATGGTGCATTTACATAGTAAAGTAAAGTACCCCCGTCACGCCAAGTGGCGTATAGGGAAATATGGTGTTAGTGACCCTATATTTTACAGACCTTCAGCGCGTGATTTTTGGGGTAATGTGGTCAGTATTACGCCCGTGCTGCTTTACTTTCCCAGAAAAAAATCCGGTACCCATTTAAGGCTGGGTGAACCCGGAAGCCGTCGGTTGGGATCGAACCCTACCCCTTGTCCTTTGTAGTCCAGTTCACTAACCACTGAGCTATCGCGGCTCCTACGAGCATTTACATCGGTAGCTGGTAAAGTCGTTTATGCGTGGGTGGTTATGTTCTTGTGTAATGTTTTTTTGTAATCGACCAATATGATTCTGATGTTTGTGCATAATTCCGGCTAACTCTGTTTTCTTGTTCTGAAGGCCAGAAATATTAAGTTGTAATATATTTAGCTTGATCGTTACGCGCCCTGTCCTGTCCTTGCACTCATCCTTCTGTCAAGATGTTTGAAACGTATAATTCGTTGCCCCAGACGTTTCCGCTCGCTGTTGTATTTGTGTTTCTTCCAGCAGGTATTTCTTTTTTCACAGTCAAGCCTGGTTGCTCACTGTCTGGTGTGGACCTTATTGAGACTATGTCCGAACTCACGTGAAATTGTTGTATTTGTGTCCATGGCATTGTCAATCTGGGGTGGGACGCTGTGGACTATCTTCCGTCCAAAACATGAAGTTGCTGTATTTGTGTCCACTGATTGCATTGTCGATCTGGAGTGGGACGCTGTGGACTATTTTCCGTCAAAAACATGAAGTTGCTGTATTTGTGTCCATTGCATTTTGATCTGGGGTGGGACGCTGTGGACGATCTTCTCTCCCCAGCATGAAATAAGCACCCCCGTCATCTTCTGGCAGCATGTCTCCATGGCGGACTGTGGCACTGTCCTTGTCGACATGTCAGCCATCCATGTGTCGATTCCCTCAGGCCGTGACGTCAGGCAGGATTTACAAGGGCCCATTCCCCATCACCTCATGTCTATGGCTCTTTCATGGTATTCATGTCTGGGTCAAATGTAATCGTCACCTCCTGACCTGTACGATACACCACACGCCTGATGGAGATAAACCATGTGATGTTCTCACCAAATGAAGCCGCCCGTCCTTTGTGTGTGTCGGGTGGGCATATCGAAGCGATTTAGGAACTGCAAATTCTACCATGTCCACAGAGACTTCCTATAGAGGTAGGCATAAGAAAAAAACATTCAGAGAGAGAGAGAGAGCGAGAGAGAGAGTGAAAGAGAGAGAGAGAGCGAGAGAGAGAGCGAGAGAGAGAGAGAGCGAGAGAGAGAGAGAGCGAGAGAGAGGGAGAGAGAGAGCGAGAGAGAGCGAGAGAGACAGAGAGCGAGAGAGAGAGAGAGAGGGGGAGCGAGAGAGAGAGAGCGAGAGAGAGAGAGCGAGAGAGAGAGTGAAGGTGAGTGGTTGAGGCACATGGCATGCACCGGTGGGCTCTGGCCCTGCATCGATATGGGCTCACCTCCTACCCGCCCAATTAAACCGCCGTCACACCCACGACCAACTTCACGATAACAGTGAGGACTACGTGTGTGGTAGCCCAATGGTGCAGTGGTACTGAGTTAAGGGTGATCCTGAATCACGGAGAAGAACCCTGTCTTTCAGTAACCGCAGCACCTGGTAAATGAGAGGCTATGAACGTTTAATTTACAATTTGGTTGTGTGCAAACAGTGAAACACCCCAGACGCAAGTAGCCGGCTATGAGTCACTAACCACAGACAACCCTGGTGCTGTAAAGGCGTGAGACAAATAATAATGAATGAATATTATTCTAGAGGGGAACTTCCGAGGCGGTAATCAGCGAATCAATTCAGATGAAGAAGTATGTTTACAGCACTCGGACAAATTATTTGTCAATTTTTCCGAATGCTGTAAACATACCTCTTCATCTGAATTGATTTGCTGCAAAGGTTCTGCTTCTCCTCTCACACGATCCCTTCACCCCCCTCCCCTCCCTTACATATTTCTTCTTCTACTGTTCGGTCAAGGGCACAACAATTTAGTGTAACGACGATAATGTATAGCTACAAATTTGAAACCAATAGTTACACAATTTAATCATGAACAGGTAAAGGAACGGATGAAGGATGTTTTTATTTAGAGAAATACTGAAACAAGCAAGCACTGTGCAAAACGCATGCAACTTCACTATCTGTTAAAGGGCACATTTTGCGTTATACGTGCACATATATTATTGTTAACTAAACCGCTTTCTTACGCACCATAAAACAAGTGTTGTTTTTATAGCAAGGGGCAACAACTAGTTATTATTTAGGGTTCTTGAACTATATAGCATAGTCTCCCATAGTAAAAGAAAACCTGAAAAACACCAAACTTTATATTACCCCAAACTTTATATTACCCCAAACTTTATATTACCCCAAACTTTATATTATCCCAAACTTTATATTACCCCAAACTTCATATTACCCGGAACTTTATATTACCCCAAACTTCATATACCCCAAACTTCATGTTACCCCACACTTCATGTTACCCCACATTTCATGTTGCCCCAAACTTCATATACCCCAAACTTCATATTACCCCAGATTTCATATTACTCCAAACTTCATCTTACACCAAACTTCATATTACCCCAAACTTTATATTACCTCAAACTTCATATTACCCCGAACTTCATATTACCCCGAACTTCATATTACCCCAAACTTCATATACCCCAAACTTCATATACCCCAAACTTCATGTTACCCCACACGTCATGTTACCCCACACTTCATATTACCCCAAACTTCAAATACCCCAATCTTCATATTACCCCAAACTTCATATCGCCCCGAACTTAATATACCCCAAACTTCATATTACCCCAAATTTCATATTACTCCAAACTTCATGTTACCCCAAACGTCATGTTACCCCAAACTTCATATTACCCCAAACTTCAAATACCCCAAACTTCATATTACCCCAAACTTCATACATCCCAAACTTCATATTACACCAAACTTCATATTACCCCAAACTTCATACACCCCAAACTTCATATTACCCCAAACTTTATATACTCCAAACTTCATATTACCCCAAACTTCATATACCCCAAACTTTATATTACCCCAAACTTTATATTATCCCAAACTTCATATACCCCAAATTTCATATTACCCCAAACTTCATGTTACCCCACACTTCATGTTACCCCACATTTCATGTTGCCCCAAACTTCATATACCCCAAACTTCATATTACTCCAAACTTCATGTTACCCCACACTTCATATTACCATAAATGTCATGTTTTCCCAAACTTAATGTTACCCCAATCTTCATATACCCCAAACTCATATTACCTCAAACTTCATATACCTCAAACTTCATAACACCCCAAACTTCATATTACCCAAATTTCATATTACCCCAAACTTTATGCACCCCAAACTTTATATTACCCCAAACTTCATATACTCCAAACTTCATATTACCCCAAACTTCACATTACCCCAAACGTCATATACCCCAAACTTTATATTACCCCACACTTCATGTTACCCCACATTTCATGTTGCCCCAAACTTCATATACCCCAAACTTCATATTACTCCAAACTTCATGTTACCCACACTTCATATTACTATAAATTTCATGTTTTCCCAAACTTAATGTTACCCCAATCTTCATATACCCCAAACTTCATATTACCTCAAACTTCATATACCTCAAACTTCATAACACCCCAAACTTCATATTACCCCAAATTTCATATTACCCCAAACTTTATACACCCCAAACTTTATATTACCCCAAACTTCATATACTCCAAACTTCATATTACCCCAAACTTCACATTACCCCAAACGTCATATACCCCAAACTTTATATTACCCCAAACTTCATATTATCCCAAACTTCATATACCCCAAACTTCATATAACCCCAAACTTCATGTTACCCCACATTTCATATTACCCTAAATTTCATGTTTTCCCAAACTTAATGTTACCCCAATCTTCATGTTACCCCAATCTTCATATACACAAAACTTCATATACCCCAAACTTCATATTACCTCAAACTTCATATACCTCAAACTTCATATCACCCCAAACTTCATATTACCCCAAATTTCATATTACCAAAAACTTCATATACCCCAAACTTTATTTTACCCCAAACTTCATATTACCTCAAACTTCATGTTACCCCAATCTTCATGTTACCCCAATCTTCATGTTACCCCAATCTTCATGTTACCCCAATCTTCAAATTACCCTAAATTTGACTGAACACTGTGACCGGCAGGGGTCGGAATCTCGAGCCTCTATATACGCATTACTTGCAGCTCACTCAAATGAAAAATAGCAGGGATGATGAAGTCACGGTCTCCGTGTAGTTTTCAGCTGTCTCCAGCGAATAATTCCTAACTGGAACAAGTGAGAAGACTCTAAAATACAAAATCTCTAGCTCTTTACATGAGCTGTTAACTATGTCTCTTGCTAAACTATAGAATCCTTAACTCTTTATATGAGCTGTTAACTATGTCTCTTGCTAAACTATATAATCTTTAACTCTTTACATGAGTTGTTAACTATATCTCTTGCTAAATTATAAAACCTCTAACTCTTTACATGAGCTGTTAACTATATCTCTTGCTAAATTATAAAACCTCTAACTCTTTACATGAGCTGTTAACTATATCTCTTGCTAAATTATAAAACCTCTAATTCTTTACATGAGCTGTTAACTATATCTCTTGCTAAACTATAGAATCTCTAACTCTTTACATGAGCTGTTAACTATGTGTGCTAAACTATAAAATCTTTAACTCTTTACATGAGCTGTTAACTATGTCTCTTGCTAAACTATAGACTCTCTAACTCTTTACATGAGCTGCTAACTATGTATCTTGCTAAACTATATAATCTTTAACTCTTTACATGAGCTGTTAACTATGTCTCTGCTAAACTATAAAATCTTTAACTCTTTACATGAGCTGTTAACTATGTCTCTTGCTAAACTATATAATCTTTAACTCTTTACATGAGCTGTTAACTATGTCTCTTGCTAAACTATATAATCTTTAACTCTTTACATGAGTTGTTAACTATATCTATTGCTAAATTATAAAACCTCTAACTCTTTACATGAGCTGTTAACTATGTCTCTTGCTAAACTATAAAATCTTTAACTCTTTACATGAGCTGTTAACTATGTCTCTTGCTAAACTATATAATCTTTAACTCTTTACATGAGCTGTTAACTATGTCTCTTGCTAAACTATATAATCTTTAACTCTTTACATGAGCTGTTAACTATGTCTCTTGCTAAACTATAAAATCTTTAACTCTTTACATGAGCTGTTAACTATGTCTCTTGCTAAACTATATAATCTTTAACTCTTTACATGAGCTGTTAACTATGTCTCTTGCTAAACTATATAATCTTTAACTCTTTACATGAGTTGTTAACTACATCTATTGCTAAATTATAAAACCTCTAACTCTTTACATGAGCTGTTAACTATGTCTCTTGCTAAACTATAAAATCTTTAACTCTTTACATGAGCTGTTAACTATGTCTCTTGCTAAACTATAAAATCTTTAACTCTTTACATGAGCTGTTAACTATGTCTCTTGCTAAACTATATAATCTTTAACTCTTTACATGAGTTGTTAACTATATCTATTGCTAAATTATAAAACCTCTAACTCTTTACATGAGCTGTTAACTATGTCTCTTGCTAAACTATAAAATCTTTAACTCTTTACATGAGCTGTTAACTATGTCTCTTGCTAAACTATATAATCTTTAACTCTTTACATGAGCTGTTAACTATGTCTCTTGCTAAACTATATAATCTTTAACTCTTTACATGAGTTGTTAACTATATCTATTGCTAAATTATAAAACCTCTAACTCTTTACATGAGCTGTTAACTATGTCTCTTGCTAACTATATAATCTTTAACTCTTTACATGAGCTGTTAACTATGTCTCTTGCTAAACTATAGAATCTTTAACTCTTTACATGAGTTGTTAACTATGTCTCTTGCTAAACTATATAATCTTTAACTCTTTACATGAGCTGTTAACTATGTCTCTTGCTAAATTATAAAATCTTTAACTCTTTACATGAGCTGTTAACTATGTCTCTTGCTAAACTATATAATCTTTAACTCTTTACATGAGCTGTTAACTATGTCTCTTGCTAAACTATAAAATCTTTAACTCTTTACATGAGCTGTTAACTATGTCTCTTGCTAAACTATATAATCTTTAACTCTTTACATGAGCTGTTAACTATGTCTCTTGCTAAACTATATAATCTTTAACTCTTTACATGAGTTGTTAACTATATCTATTGCTAAATTATAAAACCTCTAACTCTTTACATGAGCTGTTAACTATGTCTCTTGCTAAACTATAAAATCTTTAACTCTTTACATGAGCTGTTAACTATGTCTCTTGCTAAACTATATAATCTTTAACTCTTTACATGAGTTGTTAACTATGTCTCTTGCTAAACTATATAATCTTTAACTCTTTACATGAGCTGTTAACTATGTCTCTTGCTAAACTATAAAATCTTTAACTCTTTACATGAGCTGTTAACTATGTCTCTTGCTAAACTATATAATCTTTAACTCTTTACATGAGCTGTTAACTATGTCTCTTGCTAAACTATAAAATCTTTAACTCTTTACATGAGCTGTTAACTATGTCTCTTGCTAAACTATATAATCTTTAACTCTTTACATGAGCTGTTAACTATGTCTCTTGCTAAACTATATAATCTTTAACTCTTTACATGAGTTGTTAACTACATCTATTGCTAAATTATAAAGCCTCTAAAAGGAGAGAAAGAAGAAGAAGAAACAGAAACAGAAGAATAAGACGAAGAATGTTCATCAAATTCTTGTAGTTAATCGTGCCGGTTCAAGAACACTGAAGTTGTCCAATATACGCTTTTAGAATGAGGATAAGACAACTGGCGCATTCCTGAAACTAATGAACACAAATTACGAGAAATAATTTGGCTAATATATAAAGAGCTGTGTTTTGTCAGCATTAAAATCACAGAAAAATCACAGAAATCAAACTAAGGAAATAAGACAAATGTGTAGATGCTGTGAATTTGATTTATAGTAAACCACGTTCAATAAAATGTTGCGACTGTCCTTATTTAATACAGACTGATTGCAGAAATACATCTCCCACTATTTATTGGACCAAGTAAAATAAAATAAACAAATAAATATTGTCAAATGGTTCAACTAAAATAAAATCATCATCATCAGGTACCGTGCATGCTGTAGTGGGTAATCATGTCTCTCCACAACTTTCGATCTCGACAATTATTTATCATTTCTGTTGTTGACCTTCTGCCATGCCATTCTCTTACAACGGTCTGGTATTTTTTCTCTTTGCTTCCCTCTATCTCTTCTTCCCTCAATTTTTCCAGTTGTTACAATATATTTCAGTTGTTCTCTTCTCATCACATGGCCAAAAAATGATGATTGTTTCTTCCTAATTTTGGAAATTAGCTCTCTTTTTGCTTTGACTTCTTTCAGAACATTTTCATTACTCTTCTTAGCTGTCCATGGTATTCTCATCATTCTTCTGTAAAACCACATTTCTACAGGCGCTAGTAATTTTCTTGTCTGTTGTTCTATTGTCCATTATTCACATCCATATGTTAAGACTGGCTCTATGTAACATTTAAGAACTCATTTTCTTGTTTCTATTGTCAAAAATGGATTGCATAGTTTCTTCATCATTTTTAGAAAGCTGCTTTTGCCTGAGCCATTCTACATCTCACCTCTGTTGTACATCTTCCATCTGAGGTTAACAAAGTTCCCATATATTTAAATTCATTTACCTGCTTTATTATTGTTCCACTTGTCTTCATTATGCATTGCGGTGCTGTCTTTTTCTTTCTTGCTACCATTACTTCTGTTTTTTAAATATTTTTTGCTATTAAGGCTGAATCCTTTATTTTTGCTTTCTTTCACTATAATGTCCAACATTTCTTGTAACCCTAATTTTCACTTTGAGCAATTAAGACTGTATCATCAGCATACCTTAGATTATTTATATTATCATCTCCAATTGTTATTCCAGGCATGCCCCTTATTGAATTAAATAATATCACTATAAATATTAAACAAATCTGGTGACAGCGCACAACGTTGCCTGACACCCTGTTTTATTTTTTGAAACATTCCTAATTGATTTCCAGTTCTTACCGCCGCTGTTTGTTGCCTGTAGTTGATTATTTCTTGGTGCTTTACTTTGTCAAATGCTTTGGTATAATCTATGAAACATAGGTATAGATATGTTTTCATCTCAATGGCTCTTTCTACTATAGATCTTATGATGTATGTGGCATTGCTCATTCCTTTATCTACAACAAAACCACACTTTTCATCACTAATTTCTGGACTGTTTTGTTTCGCACTCTTCGCATGATGATTCTTAGTAATATCTTAGTCATGTGACTCATAAGGCTTATTGTGCGATGATCGTCGCATTCAATAGCACCAAATTTCATTGGTAGGGCTATGAATATTGATTTTAGCAGGTTATCTGGTATATATCCGCTATTGTAGATATCATTCAGTATTATTATTATATCTATTCCAAAATCACACGCGGCTTTAATCTCTTGCTTTTTCTGTTTCATATTGTGCAAGGCGTCCTCCACTTCTTTTCTTGAACATTTCTGGTCATTCTCCATTATCCTTAATAGTTGCTTCTGTTCGTTCATCATCATAAAGATCTTTAATGTATTGTGTCCATCGTTCCATTATGCCATCTTGTTCAAACATTTCTTCTTTCTTTGATCTTAAACACCTAGTTTGTTTTTTTTTTTTTAAATCAGGTATTATTATTACATTAATGGGTATATAGCACAAATCTGATGAGAGAAGGAAATGCCTGCTTGCCCGCTATATTGAGAAGGCTGACCAAAGAAATGAGACACAGATACTTACAACCGCTACTGAAGCCAAACAAGGACCATTCTCAGATCAGTGCCTACAGAAACATCACGATGCAAAACACTGCGGGCAAGTTACTGGAGAAAATAATTGCCCGTGTACTCACCTCTCACCTTGAACAGAAACGCGTATTTCCACCCACACTCGGAGGTTATAGATATAACAAAGAGACATGACTCAATGATGCAGTCTTCGCATATGACGTCTTCGAAGGCTTCCACAGACGAGAGGAGACATGTGCTGCTGCTATAGATCTGGGGGATGCATACAACAGAGTACCATTTGAATACTTCATGCACATGCTCCTCAAACTTCCTCATCTAATGGATCGCTGCAGCACTGTTTCAGAGGAAGGGGATACTCAGATGTGAACATTGATCGATCATCTGTGCCAACATCAATTTGTCCAGGGCTGTCATAAGGTTCACCGTTGTCACCAGTTCTAGTTAACGTTACATACTTAATTACACAGAATTATTGATTCCGTGATCAATAACGATCACGGAACAGCAGCTGGATGGTAGGGGAAGAACTACGACTTTTGCTGATGACGTTCTGGTATATCAACAGGGAAAAGACAGGCGGGAAATGGTCTCCACACAGTGCAAAACGAACTCTATCACATCTCTTCCTGGTGTGGAGTATCAGGTGCCTTGATTAATCTTAATAAAGCATCAGTTGCAAGGTTCTTTCTTAACAATAACATCGTTAACACAGAAAAATTGGTGGTACGAATGGGAGCTAATGAGGTGACCAGGGACAGGTTGATGACTTACCTCGGAGTTAAGTTTGATCACAGCCTGTGTTTTAGGGATCACGTTGACCATGTGATAACACAAGTCCGTAAAGGATTAGTCGCCTTGAAGGTCTTGGCAGCTGCCAACATCGAGCAGAGGTTACTTACCCTTCTGTTCCAGGGACTAGTCCTCGCACATCTTACTGTCAGTGCGATGCAAATTGACAGACTGGATAAAATACAGAATGAAGCTATGTGTATTATCTTGGGGTGTACGAGGAACAAGACTACATTCGCACCTGCATACTAAACAATTGCTTGAGTATGATAAGAAAGGTGGAGGTCCGGTTTGTACGCAGGCAAAGAGCACAGGTATTTGACACTCATAAGTCCACGTCAATCCGTTCACGATGATAAAGATGGAAGTTAAGATGGGCACAGCCAGAAACAAGAAACCTAGTGGGCATATAAGAGGTCTTATCAACCAACACAGAACTGGAGTCGTCAGTTGCTGGACACTGCAGGACATGCTGAGGATGGGATCTGAGCGCCTATGGACATGTTCGGAGTTCAATGATGATGATGATCCGCAATAACTGAATGTCTTACCCATCTCTAGAGACATAGCTTGTTTCATAACTCGTGCCCAACTTTTAAAATCGATAGCTTTTTAACCGCTTGTTGTAAGTTGTTCAAAATTTGCATGTAAAGTTATAATGATTAGAACCCAACAGGAATTAATTTCATTTAAAAAAACATTTGGTTATTATTGTTGCTTATTTGATTTATATAAATTTATAACGACACATTGATGTAGTCAAAATTTAATGTTTACAGTATTTTAAGTTAAAAATAGCGAGTAAAAATCCATACACGGTACAATTGGTGTGTTTGCACGCTTTTACCGTGGTTTTTTGACACAATTAGACCATTGTAAAAAACACGAGACATTGTGTGTTCCATTTCCGTTCATTCATAGGTGTAGACGTGGAACGATAACATTTATCATGAGTCTTAAAATGATATTCTGCAGTTTACAAAACATCGCAATAAAAATGTATGACTATTTTTGCAAAGAGGCTAAACGAGGAAGATTATTTCATTCTTTAGAAAACCCTGAGAATAGGACAAGACACATTTTGGATTTATTAAACGGTCATTTAATCGCTGGATTCAAGCACGTGACCGTCAATGTTCAAAATATACAAAATCACAAGGAAGAGCAAAAATGTTGGATAATTTCGACAGTGAACTTATTAGAAGTGAAATTCGCAAAATGTTGGGTATGAATGAAACTGTTACAATAAGAAAATTAAAAATTTCGCTGAAAAAGAACAACAGTATTGAAATATCAAAGTCTACATTATGGGGGAATGTGAGAGCTGCAGGCTTTACATTCAGAAAGTATTCCAATGGACGAAACATCATCTGTGAGAAGCCACATATAGTAGTCATGAGAAGCAAGTACTTACGTGAAGTAAAAGAGGTGCGCAAGCAAGGTTATGATATTGTGTACTTGGATGAAACATGGATCAATGCTCACCACACTAACCAAAGGGAATGGCAGTCATCAGATGGAAAGATTAAGAGATTAATACCTAGCAGCAAAGGACAGCGCTTGATAATTACTCATGCAGGTAGTCGACAACATGGACTAATACAGAATGCAGAGCTCATTTTTCTTTCAAAATCCATAGACAATCGGGATTATCACTCTGAGATGAATGGTCACATATTTAGACATTGGATTGAAAATTCTGTTCTCCCATCACTAGATCGACCATCTTGCCTAATAATGGACAATGCAGCGTACCACAACATTGTTGCACTTGAAGATAAAGTCCCGACGTCATCCAATACAAAAGATGCTATTAAGATATGGCTCACAAAGGAGCACATACAATTTAATAACATGTACTTAAAACCTGAATTACTATCTCTAGTAAAGCAAAAACAAAGGACAAAGATTTTTCAAATAGATAAGATTATCCAAGAGCACGGTCATATAAGTTTGAGGCTGCCACCTTACCATGCTCATTTAAATCCAATAGAACTAATCTGGGCAAAATTAAAAGGACAAGTGGCAGATGAAAATACAACATTCAAAATATGCGATGTAAAGACTCTTGCTAATCTCGCTTTAATAAATATAGACAAAGATTATTGGGCTAAATGTGAAGACCACGTCTTAAAACAGGAAGAGGAATATTGGAAAAATGATGGTTTGTGGAATGTTCAACCCCAAACAGTTATTAATCTTTTAGACTCGTCTGATTCAGAATGAAAGTATATAGCCCCCACAATGTTGGCCCCTATATTACCTTAAATTAGTTCAACAAACGATCCTTATCAGGACCACACAACTATGAAAATTGGACATACAGGTATACCATGATATTATCGTCCGTCCTCGAACTGAGAAGACAATAATTCTCCTGGTGTTTTGTCTTATTAGGTTATTTCCCCATTACGGCCACGCCTTTACCTAGTGAAAATTAATCATAGACCAGCAACTACGGTAATTTCTATTATTTAGGGGCTCACAATTTACAATTTTGACAAACATCAAAGAAATTCGCCGCTTTAAGAAAACTGCAGCTGCAAGATATTTGTTAAATATACATTTAAAAGGTCTTTTGCATTCTAATAACATTTGGAAAATTCCAACAGTTTTTAACAAACGGTTACTGAGTAATAGCGTTTTGAAGTTGGGCACGTGATTTGAAACGAGCTATAGCTACATGACCGAAGCTTCATCTACTAGAAACGTCGAAAGTATAAAAGACTGCCGTTATAGAAGGAATTGCACACCAGGGGATGTGGAAGTAGAATTAGTGCAGTACGGAACGCAGAGGGTGAGAAGTGATGTGAAAGAAAAATAATGACGTAGTGAGCGAGAGACGGTTGGGAAGGAACAACGAATAGAGTCAGTTGGAGATCGGCAGCGATACAGAGCGGTTGACTAATTGAGAGCCATGGAAGGCAAGAGTGATCGTAGAGAATTATGAAGCGAAGCGGCTGAGATGGAACCCAAGGGATAGCCCGAGTCAAAGGAAGGACAGGATTGACCAGCAGAGGAGAATTAATCAGATGAACTCAGCGACATATATTGGCGAATGGACGATTCCTAACAGAGCCGGCAACAGAAATAGTTAGAATATGATCGGCCGTTCGATGGGAAACGGTCCAACATAGGACACCAGTGAATAATAATAATATAGGATGACAATAAGATAGAATAATAAATAGAGGATGAAGTAAGAGTGGAATTGAATAAATAAACTTTGATTGTTTATTAAGATGTATGAATCTGTAAGAACTGACTAGTAGAAGAAACAATAAACCAAGACGGCTGCCGATCAGAGATCTCATGTGTTCTTATATGTTGACAAAAAGACGAGTTGGACGTGGTCGTTGGTGAGTGGAGAAAATAAAGAACCAGACACAGAAATAACTCATCTAAGCTATAAAGAAAATAAGGTCACACCGTCACAAAAATGTCTCATTAAGGGCACTGATCTTCACAATATATGTTTTCTTTTTGTAACACTTTAAAGCAAATAATTACTTTTTAATGTGAATTAAAAAAAAAAAATTCACACGTTAACACTTTTAATCCAATTTTTTTGGTTTCACTCCAGAGACTGGTGTATAATAATTTTCAATCAACCTTGCTGGCCGATTAATATTACTTGGCGGGCCATTCAAAATTGTTTGGCGGCAGACTGATTCTGTCCAGTCCCGCGCCTGCGGCCGCATGCCGTAGGTTGCTATGCTGCTAACGCTTCACAAAACAGAACTCTTGTGGAAGAAGAAAATACATAAGGACAAATTAATCTGGTATCGGTTGATGATTGGCTAATCAGCTAATGGCTTCTTTAGGAAAATGGCGGTTCACGTATCTGAACGTGGTTGTGTTCGGACACTACAAAAAAACATCAGCATTCTCAGGCATTCTGATTTGTATTTTCATTTCATAATTATTTACGTTTTATGGCTGCCCTTTATTAAATCTCTTAAATATACTTTTGAATTTTCTTGTTAAATGAAATGTAGTAAGTTTCAGTCAAGTTTTTTAATTTTAGACTTTAAATTTAAATTACACACACATTTTCCATTTTTACAAATTCAAATTGAAATTCACTCAAATCTGAAATCAACGACGAATGACTATCACTATGATTGAATGATCATTCATTATTCATCATCATAGTATGACAATGAACAATAATCATATTATTATTTATATATAATATTAATAACATTGTTATTGTCGAATTGTTAGTTTAATAGGAAATCAGTTAGAGTTATACTCACACTCACAGTGAATTGAGTTAAACTTACAGAGCTTCACCACAACAGGAGGCATAACTAATGATAATCAAATCTGATTTCTGATCATAAGTCTGAAGTGGGCCCCGGCGAGTGTAAGTATTTCGGCCCCACTGTACTTTAGTTTCTTGATATTATAATTAAATCAGTCCAGAAATTAGCGATGAACAGTGTGGTTTTGTTAGAGATAAAGGAACAAGCAATGCCATTTATATCATAAGATCTTTAATAGAAAGAGCCATGTGAAAAACAGATCTATACCTATGTTTCATAGATTTTACACCAAGGCATTTGACAAAGTAAAGCACCAAGAAATAATCAAAATTTTAGAAAGCATAAACGTAGACAGCAAAGATCTAAGAATAATAAAGAACATGTACTGGCAACAAACAGCGGCCATAAGAACTGGAAACCAATTGGGAATGTTTCAACAAATAAAACAGGGTGTTAGACAAGGTTGTGTGCTGTCACCAGATTTGTTTATTTAATATTTATAGTGAGATTATTTTAAGATCCATAAGGGACATGCCTGGAATAACAATTGGAGATCATAATATAAATAATCTAAGGTATGCTGATGATACAGTCTTAATCGCTAAGAGTGAAAATGAGTTACAAGAAATGTTGGACATTATAGTGAAAGAAAGCAAAAATAAAGGACTCAGCCTTAATAGCAAAAAGACAGAGGTAATAAATGGTAACAAGAAAGAGAAAGACATCACCTCAGTACAAAATAAAGACAAGTGGAACAATAATAAAACAGGTAATGAATCTAAATATTTGGGAACTTTGTTAACCTCAGATGGAAGATGTACAAAAGAGGTGAGATGCAGAATGGCTCAGGCAAAAGCAGCTTTCCAAAAAATGAGGAAAATACTATTGAACCCATTTTTGACAATAGAAACAAGAAAAAGAGTTCTTAAATGTTACGTAGAGCCAGTCTTAACATATGGATGTGAATCATGGACAATAGGAAAACAGACAAGAAAATCACTGGAGTCTGTAGAAATGTGGTTTTACAGAAGAATGTTGAGAATATCATGGACAGCTAAGAGTAATGAAGAGGTTCTGAGATAGGTCAAAGCAAAAAGAGAGCTAATTTCCAATATTAGGAAGAAACAATCATCATTTTTTGGCCATGTAATGAGAAGAGAACAACTGGAAATATATTGTTACAACTGGAAAAATTGAGGGATGAAGAGATAGAGGGAAGTAAAGAGAAAAAACAGACAGCTTAAGAGAATGGCTTGACAGAAGGTCAACAACAGAAATGATAAATAGCTGCTGAGATCGAAAGTTGTGGAGAGACATGATCACCTACGCCTGTAGGCCCGGTACTTGATAATGATGATATAATGAAATCTATGCAGCGAAGTATTATAGAGAAAAAAACTGAGAGATTCCTTAGCACTTATGATGACCTATTTTATTATGGACATGTGCAATGAGGATAATCCGTCCACTAAACTAAACTAATGAAGAAAAGGCTAAAGTGTGTCACTACACTAGGACTAATTAAGTGACTGATATTTTATTTTTTTAAATATCAGTTTAGTATGTTATTATATAAAATATAACATTTTAAAAAATACCACAGACCATAGTTTTTTTTTTTTTGCATAAGTTTTCTCTTATGGCGAAGTCCCTAGAGACTAGGAAAACTCCGTCTTCAGATGTGCTCATATTTTTTCCTTTATTGAGTAATTTACATTTCAAGTCAGGCCTCGCTGCAGAGACCAGGGGTGTTGCCACAGAGAGAAATCACAAATAAAAATCCCAACTGATGCAGCATTTCTGTCTTGAGACCAACCAAGGCAACAGGTTGATGACCACTAGTTTCATTGTATCTCTGATCTCTCCTTTCGCTCCACTTAATCCATCCCTTACTTGAAGTCATTCTTATTACTTCTGGCGTTATATAGTACATAGATTCTCACTACCAAAGTATCTCTAAATCCACAATCAAATCTATAACATTTGTTTGAACAAGTCAGCTTATTTTAAATAACTGTTCGGCAAAAGGCTGCAATTCACAAGTAACTTTAATATTTAACTCCAAACTATTTTTATAATCTCATCTCTTTATTACGTTTATTATAATCTTTCTTTTCTAAACTTATAAACTATTGAGTACATTTGGAGTCAATAGGCACACAGAAATATCTTCACATTCTTTTTTTTATTAAACATACTAAGCTGAATAGTTATATCAGTGTTTAGTGACATTGACCTGTTACTAACCCTTGCAGTTTGGCTCTCTCTTAACCATTCTTTACGCTCTTATCTTGTGGATCTGTTGGTGACAGTTCTCTTGGCTCAAGTGTCTTGCTTGCCACTTTGATACATTATGCTCAGCTATTCTTTTTGTTCTTCTATATTCCTCTCCCTCTGGTTTCTTTTCTCTAACCATCACCCTTCCAGATCTTGTCCGCTCTCTGCTTCATCTCACTGTTACAAGATCTCTACCCATTTTTAATGCACTTTCCTAGCATGCTTTTACTGTTGGTGATAATTCATGCCAAATTTCAAAGGTGTTTCTTCTTGTGTTCATTTCATCGTCCACTCTTATAATTTCTATGTCTTTTAATCTTCTTACCCTGCTAAATATTAAAGATCATGATATTGATGATGAATTAATCTATCTATCTATCTATTGACCTTTCGAGCCGTAACCGGCCCATAGGGCGTAGACCAAGATACACCTTCTCCTATATGAATTTTTGTTCTAGCAGTTTTCTTTTAAAGATATTTTATCAAATCTCGCCATCTGTCTCTGTTCTGTGCAAGCAGTTCTATCTCATTGAGGGAGCCGATCCTGCTGCTCTTGCCTCTCTCATCAATGTTCTTCTCAGTGTCTCCCTGGGTCTTCCTCTTTTTCTTTTACCTGTTGTTTCCCATATGAGGGCTTGCTTTGCTATTCGATTATTATCTCTTCTCATCACATGTCCAACGTATGACCATCGTCTTTTCTTTATTACTGAAGATATTAGTGGTTGATTGGCGATTTCTCTAATTTCCTCGTTTGTTTTGAATTCGTTCCATTCTATACCAAGTATTTTCCTTAGACATTTATTTTCGAATGCGTTCAACTTTGTTTCTATATCTCTTGTTGTTTTCCAGCTTTCACACGCATACGTAAGGTTGATAGTACATTTGATTTGAATAGCCTAAGTTTTGTGTTTGTGCTAATGAGTTTTGATTTCCACAACTTTTCAAGGCTTCTGAAAGACATTGCTGCTTTAGCCAGTCTGATTCTAATTTCTTTGCTCGTATCCCCTTCTCGATCAATGTGACTTCCAAGATAGATGAAGTGATCGATCTCTTCTACTGGTTTGTTTTCCATGTATATTTTGTCACTTGTTGGAATTAAACTTTTCATGACTTTAGTCTTTTCATGATTGACCTCAAGCCCAATTTTGCTGGCTATTGATGATAGTTCATTTGTGTTTTTTGTCACTTAAAACAGCATATCCCATGTATATATGTATACATATGTATATTATGTTAATATTGTGACCATATGATCTCGCTTTCTTTCTTTTGCTCTCCTACTTTTTTTTACTTTGAGATATTGCAGAGACAATGTATGTGTACCTTTTGGTCTTCCTTAGTTCTGTAATTTGTGTGTTACAGTTCTTGTACTCTATAATAAAGTAGAGTGTAGCAATGATGCATAAGGAACAGTCTATAGAGAATGGTAGCCTTTAAAAGGGGACAGGAGGTAATTAAGTTTGTTACTTTTTTTTTCTAATACAGATTTTCATAGTTCAAGAGATTAAAATTTGAAACAACTTAGCAAGAGAAGTGAACGAGCAAAAGAGAAACGTAAACTAATTTAATAATCACTCTTGAGAGACTTGCACTTTAACTAATTTTGACAGGATTAAGCAGAAGTCAGGATGACTTCTTTATGAGATAAAGATGTTAGTCAATAGAACTCCAGTCAATATTCATTGACTGTGGAAGTAATAAGACAAGAACCACTAGGCCATAAGATCACTCAAATAAAGATCTGTAATTGCCTCATTGAGCATCACAGAATCAAGGACAGTAGCAATCAATAAGAAGATGTGCATTGTTATCGCCAGAATGTCTTGTATTTGCAAATGTTGACGTTAGTAGAGTGTTATATTAAGTAAACCATGTAAATATACAGTGAACAGACCAAGACAACAATAATAAATCTATCTATTGACCTTTCGAGCCGTAACCGGCCCATAGGGCGTAGACCAAGATACACCTTCTCCTATATGAATTTTTGTTCTAGCAGTTTTCTTTTAAAGATATTTTATCAAATCTCGCCATCTGTCTCTGTTCTGTGCAAGCAGTTCTATCTCATTGAGGGAGCCGATTCCTGCTGCTCTTGCCTCTCTCATCAATGTTCTTCTCAGTGTCTCCCTGGGTCTTCCTCTTTTTCTTTTACCTGTTGTTTCCCATATGAGGGCTTGCTTTGCTATTCGATTATTATCTCTTCTCATCACATGTCCAACGTATGACCATCGTCTTTTCTTTATTACTGAAGATATTAGTGGTTGATTGGCGATTTCTCTAATTTCCTCGTTTGTTTTGAATTCGTTCCATTCTATACCAAGTATTTTCCTTAGACATTTATTTTCGAATGCGTTCAACTTTGTTTCTATATCTCTTGTTGTTTTCCAGCTTTCACACGCATACGTAAGGGTTGATAGTACATTTGATTTGAATAGCCTAAGTTTTGTGTTTGTGCTAATGAGTTTTGATTTCCACAACTTTTCAAGGCTTCTGAAAGACATTGCTGCTTTAGCCAGTCTGATTCTAATTTCTTTGCTCGTATCCCCTTCTCGATCAATGTGACTTCCAAGATAGATGAAGTGATCGATCTCTTCTACTGGTTTGTTTTCCATGTATATTTTGTCACTTGTTGGAATTAAACTTTTCATGACTTTAGACTTTTCATGATTGACCTCAAGCCCAATTTTGCTGGCTATTGATGATAGTTCATTTGTGTTTTCCTGCATCGTTTTTATCTGATTGCTGATGAGAACTATGTCATCAGCAAAGTCCAGGTCCTCCAAATGGTCTCCTTGTATCCATTCGATGCCTTTATTACCAGTGCAGCATTTCTTCATTATGAAGTCCATAACAATTCCAAATAACAAGGGCGATAAAATACATCCTTGTTTAACCCCAGTTTCTATTGGGAAACATTCGCTCAGTCCTTCCTCTGTTCGAACTGCACATGTGTAACCATCATACATGTCTTTGATAATATTTATGATTTTTGATGGTAAGCCATATTGCTTCAGAATTTTCCACAAAGAATCTCTATGAATACTATCAAATGCTTTTTTGAAGTCGATGAAGTTAAGTACAAAAGGTTTTTGCTTTTCAATGTGTTCCTCCAATATAAGTCGTAGAGTGAAAATGTGGTCAAGACAGCTTCTCCCTTTTCTAAACCCAGCCTGTTCTTCACGCATTACTGTATCTATTGAATCCTTTATTCTATTTAGGATGATTTTACAGAATAATTTTGAGGCAACTGACAAAAGTGTCACGCCTCTCCAATTGTTACAATCTCTAAGATTGCCCTTTATAAAATAAATAATAAATTAATAATAAATGATATACAACTATTCATAGTCATTGATGAGTTTACCAATCATTGTTGTGATGTCATACTTGTGAAGCCTCCTTATCATCACCTTCTCACATGTAACCTCTTTGTCATGATGTCATGTGTTGAAATGGAGGAATTATTTTTCTCCGGCTTGGTATAGAACCGTTGATCAGAGGTTTAACAAGCCGCTATCGTAAAAACGATGTTGTTAATGAAACGTAGACCTGATACAGAATGTGTAAATTAGCAGTAGATAGTAGTGATAATTTTTTCGGCCCTAAAACAACAACAAAAATAGGATTCTGGAATGTGCGAACAATGGCCGCTCCGACGAAACATGCACAGGTCGCGAGCGAGATGGACAGATACGATCTAGATATTTTAGGATTAAGCGAAATGCGCTGGCCTGGAACAGGTAGGAGATCTATTGATAATAAAATAGTAGTTTTTTCTGGAAGGGAAGATGGAAAACACCGTGAAGGAGTAGGCATAATGATGACAGACAAAGCTGCAAGAAGTTTATTAGAATGGGAACCGGTAAATAGCCGTCTGATACGAACACGATACAAAACAAAACATGGAAGACTTTCAATTATTCAATGTTATGCGCCTACTAACGAAGCTGATGATGAAGTTAAGGATGATTTTTATAACCAACTGCAACAACTTATAAACAAAATACCAAAACACGATCTTTTAATTGTAATGGGAGACTTCAACGCCAAAGTAGGACAAGATAACGCAGGAGTGGAACATGTGATGGGGAGAGAAGGCTGTAATACAACAAGTCAGAATGGAGAAAGATTAATAGAATTATGTTTAATAGAAAATTTAGTTATAGGTGGGACATTATTTCCACATAAAAATATCCACAAAACAACATGGATATCTCCTGATGATAGAACATCAAATCAAATTGACCACCTATGTATTAAACAACAATTCAGATCATCATTAATAGATGTAAGAGCATACAGAGGTGCTGATGTTAATAGTGACCACAACCTGTGCATTGGGAAAATAAGATTAAAATTTAGAAACCAACAGAAGAGGTCAATTACACATAAAATTGATAGTCATAAACTGAAAGATGAAGCAATAAAGGAAAAGTTTAACATAGAGCTAAGTAATTGTTATTCAGCACTTGGTGAAATAGACTTAGATATCAATGAAATGTGGGACTCACAGAGCAAAATACTAATGACAGCAGCAGAAGCAAGTGCTGGACTGAAGAAAATGGAAAAACGAGCTTGGATCTCAGACACCACATGGAAATACATCAAAGAAAGAAGAGAAGCGAAGAGAGCCATGACTAATGTAAAGACAGATCTTGGAAAGGTTCTGGCAAAAGCAACATACAAAGAATTAGACAACAAAGTGAAAAGTTCGGCAAGAAGAGATACAAGAGCTTATATAGACAACTTGGCAGAGACAGCTGCAATTACAGGAGACAGCAGAACTCTTTATACTGTACAAAAGATGCTGACAAACACCTATACATCCAGTGGAACACCAATTCTAGACAAATCTGGATTAATGCTAACAACAAGCGCAGACATAAAAGCCCGTTGGGCGGAACACTTCAAAGAAATTCTTAACCGTCCACTACCTCACAGTTTAATAGATTTTGAAGCTGAAACACCAGCAGCAGAATTAGATGTAAATTTAGATGACTTCACCTTGAGTGAAATAGAAACCACCTTAAAGCTAATGACCAATAACAAGGCTGCTGGAGAGGATAAGTTAACAGCTGAGATCCTCAAGGCAATTGATAGCCATAATTTAATACATCTCCAAAAAATGTTCAACATCATTTGGAAAACAGAGAAGACGCCTCATAAATGGAAAAAAGGAATCATTGTTAAGATCCCAAAAAAGGGCAATCTTAGAGATTGTAACAATTGGAGAGGCGTGACACTTTTGTCAGTTGCCTCAAAATTATTCTGTAAAATCATCCTAAATAGAATAAAGGATTCAATAGATACAGTAATGCGTGAAGAACAGGCTGGGTTTAGAAAAGGGAGAAGCTGTCTTGACCACATTTTCACTCTACGACTTATATTGGAGGAACACATTGAAAAGCAAAAACCTTTTGTACTTAACTTCATCGACTTCAAAAAAGCATTTGATAGTATTCATAGAGATTCTTTGTGGAAAATTCTGAAGCAATATGGCTTACCATCAAAAATCATAAATATTATCAAAGACATGTATGATGGTTACACATGTGCAGTTCGAACAGAGGAAGGACTGAGCGAATGTTTCCCAATAGAAACTGGGGTTAAACAAGGATGTATTTTATCGCCCTTGTTATTTGGAATTGTTATGGACTTCATAATGAAGAAATGCTGCACTGGTAATAAAGGCATCGAATGGATACAAGGAGACCATTTGGAGGACCTGGACTTTGCTGATGACATAGTTCTCATCAGCAATCAGATAAAAACGATGCAGGAAAACACAAATGAACTATCATCAATAGCCAGCAAAATTGGGCTTGAGGTCAATCATGAAAAGACTAAAGTCATGAAAAGTTTAATTCCAACAAGTGACAAAATATACATGGAAAACAAACCAGTAGAAGAGATCGATCACTTCATCTATCTTGGAAGTCACATTGATCGAGAAGGGGATACGAGCAAAGAAATTAGAATCAGACTGGCTAAAGCAGCAATGTCTTTCAGAAGCCTTGAAAAGTTGTGGAAATCAAAACTCATTAGCACAAACACAAAACTTAGGCTATTCAAATCAAATGTACTATCAACCCTTACGTATGCGTGTGAAAGCTGGAAAACAACAAGAGATATAGAAACAAAGTTGAACGCATTCGAAAATAAATGTCTAAGGAAAATACTTGGTATAGAATGGAACGAATTCAAAACAAACGAGGAAATTAGAGAAATCGCCAATCAACCACTAATATCTTCAGTAATAAAGAAAAGACGATGGTCATACGTTGGACATGTGATGAGAAGAGATAATAATCGAATAGCAAAGCAAGCCCTCATATGGGAAACAACAGGTAAAAGAAAAAGAGGAAGACCCAGGGAGACACTGAGAAGAACATTGATGAGAGAGGCAAGAGCAGCAGGAATCGGCTCCCTCAATGAGATAGAACTGCTTGCACAGAACAGAGACAGATGGCGAGATTTGATAAAATATCTTTAAAAGAAAACTGCTAGAACAAAAATTCATATAGGAGAAGGTGTATCTTGGTCTACGCCCTATGGGCCGGTTACGGCTCGAAAGGTCAATAGATAGAAATTTCATCTATCCATCTTTATCTCTATTCTTTTGCCATGCAGTCTAATTTTGTTTATGTAGTAAGCTTGTCGCCACAAGTTCTTTGCTCTTGTTAGATTAATCCTTAATTACACTATCAACTTGTGACTCACTTGTTTATGATACCGTAATAAAAATTACTACCACTTAAATGTAAAATTTTAATTCTGAAAAATCTAATTTCTTTGAACTTTTGCTAGACAGCAGTGTGTTTATCAAAGATGTGGTAATCATTTCCAGCTTTACAGTTAATTTTTAGCCTGAAATGCGACCATACCCAATCCTCCCCTGGAACGTTTCTGCAGTCTATTCATATAGCTGCTGTAAACCGTCAGATCAACATGTATGTTTGGTGCCTCTTGCATTGTTCGCTGACTCTTCTGTGTTACAAAGGTTTTTTTTTATGTCATGCCAACGACAGATCTCCCATATGGCTAGGTATATAGTCAGGTGTTGTAGATATCATTCATCAATGATTTTATTTCTGTTCCAAGTTATCCCATATCTTACATGTCCTCTTTGATTATATTATCAGGTTCTATCTCCCCTTAGAGTGTCAAGAAACTAAAGGGCAAAACACTTGCTCGATGGAGTCCACTTCAGATGATCAGATTGCCTCCTGCTGCAAAGCTCTGTATAAAGAGTTTCCTATTACTGATATATGATTAGTCCATTGACAATCTGGACAAAGAATGATGGACATCTAGAAAAACAGATGACACTGGGAAAGACTAGGACCAACGGCTGACCGGACCAGATCCTGCCAGCTGCACTAACCTATTAGCTATAGAAATGACACAGAATAAATGCCCCAAAGATTCACCGAAGGAGGGGAGGAAATGAATCACACAGTGATTTTAAAGAGATGACCAGAACAACGGCTGGAACACCAATGTAGCTGTGGAAGGAAATTCTCAACACAGAAAAGGGCACGAAGATACACAGAACAAAAAAGATATGATATCTTTCAGGTATTGTATTATTTTTTTCTTAAATTTAGTTTAAATAGCTTACTGAATTTGTGTATTCAGTAAATTCAGTATCATCAAGTACCGGGCCTAGTGGCGTAGGTGATCATGTCTCTCCACAACTTTCAATCTCGGCAGCTATTTATCATTTCTGTTGTTGACCTTCTGCCAAGCCATTCTCTTAAGCTGTCTGTTATTTTTTCTCTTTGCTTCCCTCTATCTCTTTGTCCCTCAATTTTTCCAGTTGTTACAATATATTTCCAGTTGTTCTCTTCTCATTACTTGGCCAAAAAATGATAATTGTTTCTTCCTAATATTGGAAATTAGCTCTCTTTTTGCTTTGACCTCTCTCAGAACCTCTTCATTACTCTTAGCTGTCCATGGTATTCTCAACATTCTTCTGTAAAACCACATTTCTACAGACTCCAGTGATTTTCTTGTCTGTTGTCCTATTGTCCATGATTCACATCCATATGTTAAGACTGGCTCTACGTAACATTTAAGAACTCTTTTTCTTGTTTCTATTGTCAAAAATGGGTTGCATAGTATTTTCCTCATTTTTTGGAAAGCTGCTTTTGCCTGAGCCATTCTGCATCTCACCTCTTTTGTACATCTTCCATCTGAGGTTAACAAAGTTCCCAAATATTTAGATTCAATTACCTGTTTTAATATTGTTCCACTTGTCTTTATTTTGTACTGAGGTGATGTCTTTTTCTTTGTTGTTACCATTACCTCTGTCTTTTTGCTGTTAAGGCAAGAGTTCTTTATTTTTGCTTTCTTTCACTATGTCCAACATTTCTTGTAACTCATTTTCACTCTTAGCGATTAAGACTGTATCATCAGCATACCTTAGATTATTTATGTTATGACCCCAATTGTTATTCCAGGCATGCCTCTTATGGATCTTAAAATAATCTCACTATAAATATTAAACAAATTTGGTGACAGCACACAACCTTGTCTAACATCCTGTTTTATTTGTTGAAACATTCCCAATTGGTTTCCAGTTCTTATGGCCGCTGTTTGTTGCCAGTACATGTTCTTTATTATTCTTAGATCTTTGCTGTCTATGTTTATGCTTTCTAAAATGTTGATTATTTCTTGGTGCTTTACTTTGTCAAATGCCTTGGTGTAATCTATGAAACATAGGTATAGATCTGTTTTCACCTCTATGGCTCTTACTACTAAAGATCTTATGATATAAATGGCATTGCTTGTTCCTTTATCTCTAACAAAACCACACTGTTCATCACTAATTTCTGGACTGATTTTGTTTCGCACTCTTCGCATGATGATTCTTAGTAATATCTTACATTATAATTCATTTGTAAATTTAGTTTAAATAGTTTACTGAATTTGTTTGTACTTTACTTACAAATATGTGTGTGTTCCAATGATGAATGACCATGCCATGTAATCCTTGCTGTCACCATGTGGGTGTTTGCAGGGCACAGATTACCAAGAATGTTGACACTGCATGGGGCCATCTGAGGACTATCTTTCTATAGTAATGCTTTTCTGATCTTTTTGAATATAATATTTTGGTTTTGTGGGTTCGTTGTAATAAAAGAGTTGATAATCTTGCCTTAGGTATGCCTGTGGTAGGATAGATTTATATGCAAATGGTGGGATCTTGACTGCCTTCAATAATTCCACATAGAGTATTGAGATATCAGTAAATATGTGAGACTGCAACATTTTATATCACCCTTACAACATCAGACTTGTAGGAATTACAGCCCACATTAGTGAGCTAGATTTGTGCACAGTTAGTGAGCCACTTCATCCCAGTGTTGTGCTACCAATGCCAGACCTGGACCCTAGATGCAAGAGCAATAAGAAAAATAACCTGTACTGAGATGAATTGTGTTAGACGAATGACAGGAACAAGTTTGAGAGACCAGATCAGAAATGAAGAACTGAGAAAAAAGCTCAGAATAGCCACCGCCATAGAATATGTAAAGAAACAATAGATAAAATAGTTTGGCCACGTGACAAGGCAGAAAGAGCAAAACACAACACTAGCCTTCAGCAAACATTCTGAGAATACCAGACCCAATGGTCGACCACGAAAAAGATGGATGGATGGATGGAATATTAGAAGCACTAGGAAACATAACAGCAGCAGAGGCGAACAGAAGAGCAAAAGACCGCAAATTATATCTCCCCTCGATGCTGAAAAGCAAATAAGGAAGGAAAGAAGTGAGCCACTGGTTATCATTGTTTACACATTTTGTCTCTTGCTGGATGTGATGGATGTGACTGAGCGTTTTTTTCATAATCTACTTTTATATGACCTCTTATAATCAATGAACAATAATCTTTATATCTACATTATTTTTTATTTTACCAGATGTCATATCTTTGAACCAAATCTGTAAGAAAGATGCTAGTTGAAAAAAAAAGATGTCATGTTTTATATTTAAATTAAATTTGTCATGTTTTATATTTACTCAGCATTGTTTTGTGGTGTAATGGTTTTAATCTTGACTAAGCAGATGGATGAAGCTGTATTGACCACATTTTCACTCTACGACTTATATTGGAGGAACACATTGAAAAGCAAAAACCGTTTGTACTTAACTTCATCGACTTCAAAAAAGCATTTGATAGTATTCATAGAGATTCTTTGTGGAAAATTCTGAAGCAATATGGTTTACCATCAAAATCATAAATATTATCAAAGACATGTATGATGGTTACACATGTGCAGTTCGAACAGAGGAAGGACTGAGCGAATGTTTCCCAATAGAAACTGGGGTTAAACAAGGATGTATTTTATCGCCCTTGTTATTTGGAATTGTTATGGACTTCATAATGAAGAAATGCTGCACTGGTAATAAAGGCATCGAATGGATACAAGGAGACCATTTGGAAGACCTCGACTTTGCTGATGACATAGTTCTCATCAGCAGTCAGATAAAAACGATGCAGGAAAACACAAATGAACTATCATCAATAGCCAGCAAAATTGGGCTTGAGATCAATCATGAAAAGACTAAAGTCATGACTAGTTTAATTCCAACAGGTGACAAAATATACATGGAAAACAAACCACTTGAAGAGATCGATCACTTTATCTATCTTGGAAGTCACATTGATCGAGAAGGGGATACGAGCAAAGAAATTAAAATCAGAATAGCTAAAGCAGCAATGTCTTTCAGAAGCCTTGAAAAGTTGTGGAAATCAAAACTTATCAGCACAAACACAAAACTTAGGCTATTCAAATCAAATGTACTATCAACCCTTACGTATGCGTGTGAAAGCTGGAAAACAACAAGAGATATAGAAACAAAGTTGAACGCATTCGAAAATAAATGTCTAAGGAAAATACTTGGTATAGCATGGAACGAATTCAAAACAAATGAGGAAATTAGAGAAATCGCCAATCAACCACTAATATCTTCAGTAATAAAGAAAAGACGATGGTCATACGTTGGACATGTGATGAGAAGAGATAATAACCGAATAGCAAAGCAAGCCCTCATATGGGAAACAACAGGTAAAAGAAAAAGAGGAAGACCCAGGGAGACACTGAGAAGAACATTGATCAGAGAGGCAAGAGCAGCAGGAGTCGGCTCCCTCAATGAGATAGAACTGCTTGCACAGAACAGAGACAGATGGCGAGATTTGATAAAATATCTTTAAAAGAAAACTGCTAGAACAAAAAATCCATATAGGAGAAGGTGTATCTTGGTCTACGCCCTATGGGCTGGTTACGGCTCAAAAGGTCAATAGATAGATAGAAGCAGATGGAAGAGATATTAATCTTTGAGGTATGGATGCATGTGAATGTGACAGATTTCATGAAATTGTAAGCACATAAAGTAGTTGTTAAAAAACTATATCTGGACCCAAAAAAAGGAAAGATTACACGAGAAATTGTGTACTAAATATAATTGGTGGAGATCTGTTGCCGCCAATCTTTAGAGATGGAATTAGTTATAATCAAATTGTTTATTGCATTATGGAGTACCAGTGATGAATGACCAGTCAAACTATTTTAAACAGTTTTTAAAAAAACCACTACTACAACAATGAAAAGTGAGAGATAATACTTTTTGTTTGTTTTTTTTTGGGGGGGGAGAGACTATAGGATAAAGCATCTTCTTTGCACTGAAAATCCATTCAGTGGGTTTTTTGTTCTTTTGTGATTTGTGTAGTACTTATTATATTAAGTGGAACAATATTAAAACAGGTAAATGAATTTAATATTTGGGAACTTTGTTAACCTCAGACGGAAGATGTACAAAAGAGGTGAGATGCAGAATGGCCAGGCAAAAGCAGCTTTCAAAAAAATGAGGAAGATACTATGCAATCCATTTTTAACAATAGAAACAAGAAAAAGAGTTCTTAAATGTTACGTAGAGCCAGTCTTAACATATGGATGCGAATCATGGACAATAGGATAACAGACAAGAAAATCACTGGAGTCTGTAGAAATGTGGTTTTACAGAAGAATGTTGACAGTACTCTGGACAGCTAAGAAGAGTAATGAAGAGGTTCTGAGAGAGGTCAAAGCAAAAGAGAGCTAATTTCCAATATTAGGAAGAAACAATCATCATTTTTTGGCCATGTAATGAGAAGAGAACAACTAAAATATATTGTAACAACTGGAAAAATTGAGGGACGAAGAGATAGAGGGAAGCAAAGAGAAAAAATAACAGACAGCTTAAGAGAGTGGCTTGGCAGAAGGTCAACAACAGAAATGATAAATAGCTGCCAAGATCGAAAGTTGTGGAGAGACATGATCACCTACGCCAGTAGGCCCGGTACTTGATAATGATGATGATGTAGTACTTATTATAAATGTTGACTGGTTAGCAAACTCATAAAGTTCCTGCTTTCATGCAGAATGTCAGATTTCATCTTCTTCACTGATCTGCCATTTCTGTGCATTTAGACCAGTTTGGGCCACAAACAAGATGGTGTTTTGAAGTCTTTACCGATTCCTCATAACTTGTCTTGCAGGCTTGTTTCTGTGAGCCATATTTGTGTGTTGCGGGTGCTACAATCCTGCTCTGGAGAATGCTCCACAGTCACATATTGCAAAGTCACTGAGCCTTATCTTGTGTAATGTGCTCTGATGCCACAATGACTTGTTCTAAAAAAGTCTGAATATCTTGGTCTGCTCATGTCTGTAGAGTTTGTTTATGCTGACTCTGTTCTGGTCACATATCACTCTCTCCAATGTTTTCCTGTTTCCGGATTGTCATTATTTCTTTGAGGTTCGTTGGGCTCATCATCATTGAGTGCCGTCTCCGCATCGAGGGTTGGCTGCCATTGTCATTCCGCTCTGTCTCTTGATCTGATGGTGCAGGTTGTAATAGGTTGATTTGTCTATCTTCAGATATTACTCGTCCATGTTAATCTTGGCCTGCCTCTTTGCTTGTATTTTAACTTCCAAGATTACTTTTAGAGGCTGCTGTGTTTTTTAACATTCCCCCAAAATTGCATTTGTCTTGTTTGAATTCTGTTTAGTAGTTCTCTTTTCATTTTTAGTTCTGGCAAAACTTCATTGTTTGTTTTCTTAGTAGTTGAAGACTACCATTTGCTTTTGCAAGTTCATCTCCATCCTTTATATTTCCAAGGATACCACAATTTGCTGCTATCAATTGCAGGACTAGTTCTGACTGATGGTGCACATATGTTCTTAGCTTTGTGAATGTCAGAGTTTATCCCAGCTGGAAAAAAATAGGTACCTGGCTGGCTCTTGGAAAGGCATCACAAAGAGTAGTAGAGGCCCTGCACTTAATTCTCAAAAATGATAATTCTACAGAGTACCTTTACTTAGCAAGCATTATATAACTTTGATTCTTAAGTTACTGTATATACTTATTGTGACATACATAATTATTTTGGATGGACATGAAAGTATTGGAACTAAATCTGTGAGCTTGTGATTTATAGAATCCTTGTTAAAATGGTAGGACTTGGTGCCACTAATTTAATAAAAAAATATTTAACAAGGCTTGTAACATATGTTCTTTGAGAGGTACACCCACTGATGACATATCACTGCGCAAATCTGAATGATCATTACCAGAGCTGTTTCCAACCAGTGGTTGTTGAGACGCTTGTTGGTACATGGTCACTATGATTTTATGTGAATCTGAGGGTGCAAATTAATGTTTGTAAAATTGGTTATCAGGCCCTGACTTTGGTCATAAAAGCGATTGTCACCTGCCATGCATGTTGAAAATGCAACTAAGCAGATTGGAGGTCAAGGTTGTCACCAATGCTACAGAGCAACATGCATCTGGGCTGAAGCCATCTTAAGTACTTTTGCCATTGTGTGGCAGGCGAGCTTCATTTTTGGGGAACATGCTGATGCGGAGATCTGAGCACTATGAAATTGTGCAATGAAGATGATCTGTCAACTAAACTATATCTTTAAAGTTCTCTAACACAGTTTGAGCAAGATGTTTCCTATTTATGGGTTTTTTGTTCATTAATTTTAAACTTTTGTGTGCAGGATTGTAAGGCCATTGTGGAGTGTGTGCTACACTGAGGGATAACACCTAGAAAATTCCACTCAGGGTTGCAAAATCTGTCTTGGAATGGTGAATGGTACTGGAGCTGACTGCAGACATGTTGACGTGGAAGAAAGATGAGGTCAGTCATCATATTGTGCATGAAACATCTAACACTTTGTGTGTGTGTGTGGTTTTTTTTTTTTTTGGGGGGGGGGGGGAGAGAAGAGATGCAATGTCCAGGAGCTAGTTTTGTACAGGTAACCAAAGTAGCTCAAAGTACTAGATGTGATCTTCGATACCTTTTTTACTACCAAACAATTTTTGAGTCAAAAGGCCTTCCCCTAAGATGATCAGTTATGTACCAGGTATAGCCCACATATGAAGATGATCTATCAACTAAGTTAAACTATGTCCCTTGTGAGTTAGCATTGTTTCCTAAACTAAAATTAAAGTTGAAGGGTTGTCACTTCTTCACCATAGGTTACATCGTGTTGGAATTCCAGGCAGCTTTGGACACCCTTAAACCTAGATTACACTACCTATCTCTGGCCAACATGTTTATGAATGAATAGTAAAAATCACTACCACTTAATTGTATCTTTCTATCTATCTATTGACCTTTCGAGCCATAACTGGCAAATAGGGCGTAGACCAAGATACACCTCCTATCTAAATTTTTTATTCTAGCAGTTTTCTTTTAAAGATATTTTATCAAATCTCGCCATCTGTCTCTGTTCTGTGTAAGCAGCTCTATCTCATTGAGGCAGCCGATTCCTGCTGCTCTTGCCTCTCTCATCAATGTTCTTCTCAGTGTCTCCCTGGGTCCTCCTCTTTTCCTCTTACCTGTTGTATCTTTAGAAGTTCTAAAAAATAGTGTTTTCTTTGAATTTTTTTGACACACAGCTGTGTGTTTACACTAGGACAGGCACGAGGAACTCATATTTCCTGTCTCAGGTTGACTTATGACCTAGATTTGATCTCAGGGGTTGGACATATTACAATGTCTATCTGTGTGGACATCAAAAGTCCATCAGTATATTCGGCTACCTCATAGTGTTATTCGCTGTGTTTCCCAAGTTGCAAAGGTTTGTTTGGCGACCAAGGAAATTTGAACACAGCAAAATGTCCAATTTTGAAGAATTAGTGTTTTGATGCTGTAATTTTTACTGCGGTATTGTAATCTAGGGTTAAAGGAAAATAACTTTCCAAGTGTCTTTGAGGCATAGAAGAGGCACTGGGATCAATGTGTAAATTCCCAAGGGGACTAGGTGATGTTGACCAAATTTAAATAAGTTAGCCTGTAATGTTACTAGGCATAGTCTGGAACTTTTCGATATGCTCACTTGTAAACATGCACTTTTTGAAAACTATACTGATCTGGAAACTTTTTTTTTGTTTATATATAAACGAGATTTATTAATTTGTTCTATTTGAATTGGTAGACATTGCAAGCACCCACTGATGACATATCACTGCGCAAATCTGAATGATCTTTACCTGAGCTGTTTCCAACCAGTGGTTGTTGAGATGCTTGTTGGTACATGGTCACTATGATTTTATGTGAATCTGAGGGTGCAAATTAATTGTATGCTTAAAGTTATTTAGACCTCTTGTGACATTGTCTTACCACAACATCCTGTTCAAAATGTGTGATTTTTGTAGTTAACTTGTGATGACTATTTGTAACTTTCTGTTTGATCTTCAACTTAATGCTTTCTTTCATAATTTGTGGACAGTTGATAGTCACATCAGATTAATAATCTGGAATCCTACTCTGATTGAGTCTTGATTGCAGAGAGAGAGATTAATAATCTGGGATTGATTGGATGGGTAATAATAAATAAAGATTTGAGAAGAAAAATGACATAGCATCAGATCATTATATTTGGGTTTGTGAATTAGTGCTTTCTATTTGTTCATTGTGGAAGCTCATCATGGACACTGTAATATGCATGCAAGAGTCAACATAATTTTTCACATGAAGCAGAGTACATTTTTCTGTTTATAATTGCACAGGTGCAGAAAATGAAGACCCCAATAGACAGCTCAAGTGAAGGAAAGGAAATATTCTCTGAGTTAACACATGCTTAACTCTTTCCGTACAGATGCTTTTTATCGACGCAACGGAAGAGATTTCAGAGACAAAAATTGTTCATGGTTTTAAGAATCAATCTACATATTTATATTTATGTAACATGTTATATATGAATGTTTAGATAATTGAACAAGGTATAAGATTTCACCAATACCAAGATGATACAAGACATGTAAAAAGACATGGTTTGATGGCATTCACACTAATCAAATTAAGCGTGGCGCACTATGCGGCAAAATGTACAGTAAGAGTTAAGGAGAGACCATCCTGCTTTCAGAAGTGATCATTGAGAGACCTGAACCCATTTTGCGATAAGTTTCTCACTCTCACATAAACATGCTGGGCTATTTAGACATTGTTATATACAGCTGAGAGACAAGAATAGTAGATCTACTCACATTTTGGAAGGTATTATAGTCTGTAGGTCATGTCCAGTTGGAAGTAGCCATTAAACTATGTGGTTTCTTGTACCTCAGTTATCTTGTTGTGTTCAATTTTTCATATTTATAATTTATGTAGCTACAGAGAGGTTTTGTGAAGAATGATATTATTTCAACTGTACACATTTATGGTCAGCACATTTTATATTCTATACTAGACAGCAATAAAGTAGACAATTTTTAAATATTACTTTCCATAGCACTAATCTACTAAAAACAAGTTCCATCAATCCCTTTTTAAGGCCATTTTGGGGATATAGATCACAAAGTTTCTCCATATATCCTTATTAACTGACAATATCTTCCAGTCAAAGCCAACATCCTCCGTGGTTTCCGCTGCTTATTTTCTCAATATAACTAAACAGTTAATGACACAAAAACTAATGAAACTAGAGCATTATTTCTGTTTGTGTCACAATTTTGAACCACTCTCAAATATCAGTTTTAACAATTAAATGGAATGTAGTAGTTTCACATAAATCTGTTGTATGAAAAAAGGACTGGTGATTAAATGACTGTTTTTAACGTTGAAATAAGCAGTTATGATGGATACAATACCTAGTTTTGACAGTGTTGTTTATTTTATCTTATATAAATACCTTAATAGCCTTCCTATCAGTTGCTTTGTGGGTAGCTGTCAAGCTGAAGGGACATTCATCATCATCATGTGCCATACTGGTTGGTGTAGGCGATCCCGTCCTTCCACAATCTTCTATCTACAGTGCATCATATCAGTTCTGTTGTTGACTGTTTTCCATGCCATGACACCAAGCTATCCAGTATTTTCTCTCTTTGTCGTCCGCGATCTCTCTGTCCTTTTATTTTGCCAGTTGTAACCAATTATTCCAACTTTCCTCTTCTCACGATGTATCCGAAAAATTTTGATTGTTTCTTTATGATGTTTTTTAGGAGTTCCCTTTTTGTGTTGACCTCTTTGAAAATTTCTTCATTCGTCATTTCGTAAGGGGACATTACTGTTGAAATAATTGTTTTTTTTTTTCCCAATTAAAGAATTGTAACTCTTTCAGATTTTTTATGTGACTTCTCAAATATTCATAGTTATGTGCTGTAACTGTTTGATTGTGGATTCTCAAACAATAAATGTATTTCAATAATTTAAATAAATTAATATTTGAAATAAAAAGTGGCATAACCACTTTAAAAATGAGTTTGAGGACAAGTGCCCAAAGAAGGGTGTGTGTTCCCAGTATCACACATAAAATATACAACTAAGTCATGCTCCTTCTACGGTCGGACTTACAGATGTAATACTGGTAGCCATGAGAGAGATCGTTAAAAAATATACTTTACAAGATCTGTTGACATTTACTGGCTGCTGCTGTCCATCTGTCAAGATAACAAAGGCCATGTACCTTTTTTAATTCTAATTGAATGTGTATGTTTGAGTTCCTTGAGAGAAATGGCAGAGATGTGTTGGTAAAAGCTCTTGTTTGTGTGGATGATAAATGTCCTGCTTCTCAAGCCACAACATGAGCACATTTTTGGATCAAATACTTGTTGTCAAACAAAACAATGACCATCAAACAACAGTACTGGAATTATCCCTTCATGAGAGGCAGAATGAAAATTTACTTAGCACGTGACTACAGCATGAGTATATGTGTGTAATTGTACAGATGAGGAAGTATGTGGTCTAGTACACTTGTTTGCCAGTCAGGTAGACTGTGGTTCGATTACCTGTAGGGCTAAGGGGTTTTTATTAGGGAGTAAAATAGAAACCTAACTTCTTACTACATGGTGTCATGCATCATACTACTTGGTGTCATGCATAAACTACATGGTGTCATGCATCATACTACTTGGTGTCATGCATCACACTACTTGGTGTCACTACTTGGCGTCATGCATCGTACTACATGGTGTCATGCATTTGTTATGTTCCTGTTATCCCTAGACTAACTTCCATCTGGAATATTTTTGTATTAAATGGCCTAATTTTCATATTTAAATCATGCCAATCATTGGCACAAGTCTGTTAATTGGCACAGTTGTTCTGGTTATTTATTCGACTGTTGGGTCAGAATACGTCACATCTGTCTACACAGAATTGATTGTACACAAAAGTCTCTTGTACATAAAAATAGGAACAATTTATTTACAGTCTACTTTACAATGGTTTCCAAACAACCTCCCGGCGGCGTAGATCTTGCTTAGGTATCAAAGTAAATGCTAAGGAGGTTCCCGTTACCTCCGAACTATTGGGAACCAATCTCAGGCCTCTCTCCTCATGCATTGAATCCATAATCTCTGTCTACATTCACTGAACATTGTATAAAACATAACTATCAACATAATGTCTACCGTATGGTTGTTCTACACACAACTAGATAATATGGGTATTTGCCTTGTTACAACTAAAATGAAGGATTCACTTCTCTAATAACTTAGGTCAACTATGACTTCCGATATATCTCTAGCTTGACATGTCATCTCCTTTCTCACTTATTTTAAATTCCATCTTAGCTACTCCTAAGAAAGAGCGTTTGCTCGGTTACTGCTAAAAAGGCCCTACACCCTAGCAGCATAGCCTACCTCTATCTGCCTCCCTAGCTTACATGTGAATTTCTTGCTGTTTCCCATCTGCCCAACAGCTTAATTATCTCCTGTTTCAGCCAATCAGATCGTCTCACCATCTTAAGACAACTCACTCTTCGAGTCTCTCACCATTTATTCTAAGCCACGAGAATTTCCTTATCTTTACTCGCTAACTCAAACTATCTTATCCCTTAACTCACGATGGTTCTCAATTCTCACATTATACACGATTCGTTACACCATCTTCAACTCCATTATTTCCTTACATTCACTATTACAGATGAGGGATCTGATGCCTGCTGTTGTTGCCTCTTGTTAGTGTTTCTCTGGTTCCCACTTGAGGGCCTGTTATGAGATTTTCTCTGTTGGCATGGCCAACATATTATAGAAGGGAATTGCACACCAAGGAATGTGGAAGTAGAATTAGTGCAGTACGGTACGCAGAGGGAGAGAAGTGACGTAAAAGAAAGATAATGACGTAGTGAGCGAGAGACAGTTGGGAAGAAGTAACAACGAATAGAGTCAGTTGGAGATCGGCAGCGATACAGAGCGGTTGACTAATTGAGAGCCATGGAAGGCAAGAGTGATCGTAGAGAAATATGAAGCGAAGCGGCTGAGATGGAACCCAAGGGATAGCCCGAGTCAAAGGAAGGACATGAGGACAGGATTGACCAGCAGAGGAGAATTAATCAGATGAACTCAGCGACATATATTTGTGAATGGACGATTGCTAACAGATCCGGCAACAGAAATAGTTAGAATAGGGAGGTCCGTTCGATTGGGAATGGACCAGATTGAATTAGTTGTCAACAGAAATAGTTAGAATAGGATGGGCCGTTTGATGGGGAACGGTCCAACATAGGATAGCAGTGAATAATAATAAATATAGGATGAGAAAAAGATAGAATAATAAATAGATGGTGATGTAAGAGTGGAATTGAAAAAATAAACTTTGATTGTTTTATCAAGATGTATGAATCTGTAAGAACTGACTAGTAGAAGAAACAATAAAAAGAGAAGGCTGCCGATCAGAGATCACCTGTGTTCTTAAGTGTTGATAATTAGCATGGTTATCGGTACGCGAGGGTACCTCTCCACGGCGGCACAGGGTGGACGTCAACAAGCACTGACGCGCTCAAGAATACAAGCTCACGAGTAACAGACGGATAGATAGACAGATAGATAGAAAGAAGAGTACGAAAACAAAGTAGGGCGGATGAAGACGAACAGATAAATAAGAGACAATGAAAGAAACAGAGAACAGACGGATAGATAGATAGATAAGAAAGAAAGGAAAACAAGTGTCAGAAAGAAGACTGTCACAAATGGTACCCGTGACATTAAGGAGACCTAATTGCAACCGAAGTACTAAACTACAGTCACGAGAGCAGCCCTGAAGTCACGAGAACAGCCCTGAAGTCACGAGAGCAGCCCTGAAGTCATGAGAGCAGCCCTGAAGTCACGAGAGCAGCCCTGTAGTCACGAGAACAGACGATAGCACATTCACGAGTAGACAAAGTAAAGGTGAGAAGGACAGAGATTGATGGACAATTTATGTGGAATTATTACCGTGAATTTATTGAACACTCGTAATTTAGGGTAGTACAACTGTTTAAGACAATTTAATAGTTGTGTAAAAATAATTCACGAGGAATTATTACAGGGGGTTTTAACTAACTTTTCATAGTTTACGGGGATACTACAGTTGAGGACACTTTGTACGGTTATATGTATTGTATCTTTATTTCTCCACAGGGTAGTTAAAATTGTAATCACATAATTCCTGTTTTGATGTGCAATATTGAACGTGTCCTTGGAGAAATAATTTTTGTATATCTGGAATGTTGGGTAGACCTTTATGAAAAAAGAACGGGAAAGGTAGTTTAATCAGATTTAATAGGCAAGGACACGTATGGTATTGTGAATAATATGATGTTAAACTTTGGAGTATGAAAGAGATATTATATAATTTGCAAATAGATGTATAATAAATCGAAGTAGAGGTATAATAAATATTGAAAGGTAGAAAATTTTATATGCAAATCAATATATATTGAAAGGTAGAGAAAACAGTGGATATCACTGAGAAAACGATGTCAATAAAATGGCAAGAAGGGGATATAGAGGAATAGAGACAATGAGTCAAGAGGAGAATATGCGTCAGACATTGCACATGATAGGAAAGGCGATAGAGAAACTGGGGGACAATCTACAAACACAAGAAATAACAAAGAGAATACCATTTTTTCTGGAGAGACAAAATTTTAATACATGGACTAAAGCCGTTGAATTTTGGTGTAAAAACAAAGGATTACCACAATCAGAATGGAAGGATATAGCATTGGCGACAAGTTGGGGGGGGGGGGGTGGAATGAATTGCATCAGACGAAGGATTGAGGAAATGAGAGATGAGACATGGCAAGAATTCACGACCCATCTGGCAAAAAGATATGCTCTATATAAAGATGAACAACACGCCATTATATCGATGCGAACAATACAACAACAAAGGAACGAATCCATACAAGATTACGGAGACCGCATGGTGGCAATAGCGGATCAAGGGTTTGGACAAGGTATCAATATTGATCAAGTTAACAAAATGTTGGTAGCAACATTTATTTCTGGTCTAAGAAATAGAGGACTAAAATTGCAACTAGCAAGGAGGACGAATGCCACATTGTCGAAGGTAATTAACGCAGCGATAGAGGAAGAGAGCATAGCTAAAAGATTTGAAGACAACCAACAACAAATAAGTTTCGAGTTAAACAGACCTAGTCGACAGGAAAACCCCAGGGACACAAATCAGATGAGAAGAATAGATAGAGAACAGTACCATAGACAACCAGTAAATAGCATCCAAGAGACAAGGAGATGCCATAGGTGTGGTCGTGTAGGACATATTGCCAGACAGTGTCCAGTAAGAGAAGTGGAGAAAGGGAGAGGAGGAAGGTATCAGAGAGCGGGAAACAGAGACAGTACCCAGAAAGGTAGACGTTTTTGGCAGGCCAGGCAGAAAATGGATACGGTAGGAGAGAAGTTAGGAAGGGACCACACAAGACAGAGATACCAGGAGCGTAACAATAGAGTAGCAGTAGATAGGATACAAGAAAAGAAACAATGTTATAGATGTAAAGGACTAGGGCACATAGAGAGTCAAGGTAAATTAAGGGACAAGGAAAACTAACCGCTGCAAGATAATAATCAAAGGATTGAGAGAAGACATTAAAGAAGAACAAGTTAGGAAGTATTTTGAAAAATTTGGGGAGATAATGTTTTACAAATTCAGAGAGAGACTAGACAACAGAAAGGAAGCCATTGTACTTTACAGAAAGAGTCTAATAGTAAATAAGATTCTAAATCAAGAACACAAAATAGCAAATAATAAGATAAAAGTAGATGTGTTTAGACCCATAGAAAGGAGACATGAAGACTACCGAAAGACAAAACCATTGTATGTAAGCAGTATTAGTGGAAGAAGTGAGGGACTAAGAGATAGAACAAAAAGGTTATATAGTCTCAAGATAAACAAAATGATTAGGAAACAAAATAAAGATACTTTACGCGAATTGAGCAGCAAACACATTCAAAATGCGGTGTGCCTCTCGCAGGGGAATGCAGTAAATGAAAGACAGGACACAACATAGAATGGCATAATTTCTGAATTGACAAGAGGCCGAGATGAGGAATGGGATGTGAGGTTAAATCACGCATTATCCGCGATAAGGGTGAATAAAAATGACGTACGGGGTTTTCCCCATTTTTTTATACTATACGGAAGACATCCAAAGTTACCGATTGATAATTTATTACAACCAAGAAGGTATGTAGGAGAAGAGATACATGAAATCATCATCCAACAGATGCACGAAACTCAGAGAATGGCGTGGAAAAATTTAAAGAGAGCAGAACGAAGAAATATGCAAAAAGATAGAAATACAGAGAGTATTCAGTATAGTGTGGGAGACAGAGTATTCTACAAGAATCATACAGCTCTATCAAAATTAAGCCCTAAATGGAAAGAAGGATATAAGAAAAACGGGAGACACCAATTATGTGATTAAACATATATATGGTAAGACAGAAATAAGGACCCATAGGAGAAATATAAGAAAAGACGAGACCTTATGGTCAGAAAAAGAGGATGCACAAAGAATGAAAGCACAAACAAGTAGACCGCAAAGAAAATGCACATGGAGTATGAAAGAATCTACAGAAGAAACAGGTCGAGGAAAATCACGGAATACACAAAACAACAGAGGAAATGATTACCACAGAAGAAGAGATGATAGAACAAAATGGAGCCAGTGACCTATGTCAGTGAAACAAGTGGAGAAAAGGAAGAGGAGATACCATGTCAGAACACAAGAGGCTGAACTAAACAGAGGCAAAACCAAAGGATACAAGGGAAAAGAATAACATCAAAAGAAACAGTAATAACCTTACCAGAGAGAAGGGTTAGAGGAAAAGACAGACGAGGAAGAATATTAAACCAAGAGTAACCAGAACAATTGCTAATTAAGGGGAAGAGACAGACGAGGAAGAATATTAAACCAAGAGTAACCAGAACAATTGCTAATTAAGGGGAAAAGACAGACGAGGAAGAATATTAAACCAAGAGCAACCAGAACAATTGCTAATTAAGGGGAAAAGACAGACGAGGAAGACGGAAGAATATTAAACCAAGAGCAACCAGAACAATTGCTAATTAAGGGGAAAAGACAGACGAGGAAGAATATTAAACCAAGAGCAACCAGAACAATTGCTAATTAAGGGGAAAAGACAGACGAGGAAGAATATTAAACCAAGAGCAACCAGAACAATTGCTAATTAAGGGGAAAAGACAGACGAGGAAGAATATTAAACCAAGAGCAACCAGAACAATTGCTAATTAAGGGGAAAAGACAGACGAGGAAGAATATTAAACCAAGAGCAACCAGAACAATTGCTAATTAAGGGGAAAAGACAGACGAGGAAGAATATTAAACCAAGAGCAACCAGAACAATTGCTAATTAAGGGGAAAAGACAGACGAGGAAGAATATTAAACCAAGAGCAACCAGAACAATTGCTAATTAAGGGGAAAAGACAGACGAGGAAGAATATTAAACCAAGAGCAACCAGAACAATTGCTAATTAAGGGGAAAAGACAGACGAGGAAGAATATTAAACCAAGAGCAACCAGAACAATTGCTAATTAAGGGGAAAAGACAGACGAGGAAGAATATTAAACCAAGAGTAACCAGAACAATTGCTAATTAAGGGGAAAAGACAGACGAGGAAGAATATTAAACCAAGAGCAACCAGAACAATTGCTAATTAAGGGGAAAAGACAGACGAGGAAGAATATTAAACCAAGAGCAACCAGAACAATTGCTAATTAAGGGGAAAAGACAGACGAGGAAGAATATTAAACCAAGAGTAACCAGAACAATTGCTAATTAAGGGGAAAAGACAGACGAGGAAGAATATTAAACCAAGAGCAACCAGAACAATTGCTAATTAAGGGGAAAAGACAGACGAGGAAGAATATTAAACCAAGAGCAACCAGAACAATTGCTAATTAAGGGGAAAAGACAGACGAGGAAGAATATTAAACCAAGAGTAACCAGAACAATTGCTAATTAAGGGGAAAAGACAGACGAGGATGAATATTAAACCAAGAGCAACCAGAACAATTGCTAATTAAGGGGAAAAGACAGACGAGGAAGAATATTAAACCAAGAGCAACCAGAACAATTGCTAATTAAGGGGAAAAGACAGACGAGGAAGAATATTAAACCAAGAGTAACCAGAACAATTGCTAATTAAGGGGAAGAGACAGACGAGGGAGAATGTTAAACCAAGAGTAACCAGAACAATTGCTAATTAAGGGGAAGAGACAGACGAGGAAGAATATTAAACCAAGAGTAACCAGAACAATTGCTAATTAAGGGGAAAAGACAGACGAGGAAGAATATTAAACCAAGAGTAACCAGAACAATTGCTAATTAAGGGGAAAAGACAGACGAGGAAGAATATTAAACCAAGAGTAACCAGAACAATTGCTAATTAAGGGGAAGAGACAGACGAGGGAGAATATTAAACCAAGAGTAACCAGAACAATTGCTAATTAAGGGGAAGAGACAGACGAGGAAGAATATTAAACCAAGAGTAACCAGAACAATTGCCAATTAAGGGGAAGAGACAGACGAGGAAGAATATTAAACCAAGAGTAACCAGAACAATTGCCAATTAAGGGGAAGAGACAGACGAGGGAGAATATTAAACCAAGGGTAACCAGAACAATTGCCAATTAAGGGGAAGAGACAGACGAGGGAGAATATTAAACCAAGAGTAACCAGAACAATTGCCAATTAAGGGGAAGAGACAGACGAGGGAGAATATTAAACCAAGAGTAACCAGAACAATTGCTAATTAAGGGAAGAGACAGACGAGGAAGAATATTAAACCAAGAGTAACCAGAACAATTGCCAATTAAGGGAAGAGACAGACGAGGAAGAATATTAAACCAAGAGCAACCAGAACAATTGCCAATTAAGAGGAAGGCAAGGAGGAAGAGAGGAGGGAACTCGATATGAGTAAGCACGATATTACAGAGAAGAGAAGAAAGAAGAGGAATCAAGAAGAAGAAGGTCAGACGAGAAGAAAAACCCGAAAGGGACAAACACGAAGTAGTAAGAAGAAGAGGAGAAAAAGGGGCGAACCAGAAATGGACAAATACAGGTAGTAGTAATTGAGGAAGTGAATGAGAAACGCTGAACTGTAGAAGGTTCGAACCAAATAGCGAAGTACTAATCGGAGATGATTAGGCTACATAGAAAAGGAGAAGATGAGTAGCGAAGTACTAATCGGAGATGATTAGGCTACATAGAAAAGGAGAAGATGAGTAGCGAAGTACTAATCGGAGATGATTAGGCTACATAGAAAAGGAGAAGATGAGTAGCGAAGTACTAATCGGAGATGATTAGGCTACATAGAAAAGGAGAAGATGAGTAGCGAAGTACTAATCGGAGATGATTAGGCTACATAGAAAAGGAGAAGATGAGTAGCGAAGTACTAATCGGAGATGATTAGGCTACATAGAAAAGGAGAAGATGAGTAGCGAAGTACTAATCGGAGATGATTAGGCTACATAGAAAAGGATAAGATGTGTAGCGAAGTACTAATCTGAGTGATTAGGCTACATAGAAAAGGATAAGATGTGTAGCGAAGTACTAATCTGAGTGATTAGGCTACATAGAAAAGGATAAGATGTGTAGCGAAGTACTAATCTGAGTGATTAGGCTACATAGAAAAGGATAAGATGTGTAGCGAAGTACTAATCTGAGTGATTAGGCTACACAGAGTAAGCAGGCAACAATAAAGGGCCTGCGAGGAAAGCAGAGAGGTGTAGTTCCGGTTGTGTAATCCGGAGGATGTAAACTACACGAAGAGAACTATTGTGTAACAATAGAAGGAAATTGCAGAAAGCAATGTAGGAATAAGAGAAGTAGAAGAAGAGGAGGAAAAGAGGCGAACCCGAAATGGATAAATACAGGTAGTAGTAAGAGGAGGAAGAGAGAACCCGAAATGGGTAAATAAATACAGATAGTAGGAAGAGAGAACCCGGAAGGGGCGAGTTGTAGCGAAGTACTAATCTGAGTGATTAGGCTACACAGAGTAAGCAGAGAAGAGAAGAGAGAACCCGAAATGGGTATATATACAAATAGAAGTAGGAGGAGGAGAAGGGAGGAGCGAGAAAACCCAAGTGGGTAAATACGAGTTAGTAATTGAAGGGGAAGAGAGAACGGGACGATTAGAAATAGTGAGAGGAAGAATTGAAATGCAACAATTTACAGGGATTCATAGGAATGGAGGGCGAAGATAGTCGTTAGATGGAGCAACGACTGGCACATATTGGGGGCGAATTGTATAGAAGGGAATTGCACACCAAGGAATGTGGAAGTAGAATTAGTGCAGTATGGTACGCAGAGGGAGAGAAGTGACGTAAAAGAAAGATAATGACGTAGTGAGCGAGAGACGGTTGGGAAGGAACAACGAATAGAGTCAGTTGGAGATCGGCAGCGATACAGAGCGGTTGACTAATTGAGAGCCATGGAAGGCAAGAGTGATCGTAGAGAAATATGAAGCGAAGCGGCTGAGATGGAACCCAAGGGATAGCCCGAGTCAAAGGATGGACATGAGGACAGGATCGACCAGCAGAGGAGAATTAATCAGATGAACTCAGCGACATATATTTGTGAATGGACGATTGCTAACAGAGCCGGCAACAGAAATAGTTAGAATAGGGAGGTCCGTTCGATTGGGAATGGACCAGATTGAATTAGTTGTCAACAGAAATAGTTAGAATAGGATGGGCCGTTTGATGGGGAACGGTCCAACATAGGATAGCAGTGAATAATAATAAATATAGGATGAGAAAAAGATAGAATAATAAATAGATGGTGATGTAAGAGTGGAATTGAAAAAATAAACTTTGATTGTTTTATCAAGATGTATGAATCTGTAAGAACTGACTAGTAGAAGAAACAATAAAAAGAGAAAGCTGCCGATCAGAGATCACCTGTGTTCTTAGGTGTTGATAATTAGCATGGTTATCGGTACGCGAGGGTACCTCTCCACGGCGGCACAGGGTGGACGTCAACAAGCACTGACGCGCTCAAGAATACAAGCTCACGAGTAACAGACAGATAGATAGACAGATAGATAGAATGGAAAACAAAGAAAAAAGACGGTCACAATATGACCACCTTCCTGTGCAAGGTCTGATGCTTGATAACAAAGATTGTCAGACACACAGAGTCTAGCATTTCTGCCATATGTGCTATCTTCGATTCAAAAGAATAATAGATAGATTTGATCAGTGTCCATTAGTAACTCTCCAAACTATTTCTCAATCACACAAGACTTAAAATATTTTAGTTATTTTGCTAAATACATAAACATAACTTGTATAGGATTCTTCTACCTTACAATCAAATTGTAATACAAATAATAACTGAAATTTTAAATAATGTTTGTGATGGAATATTTCAGCCAAGAGAAAATCAGATTTGTCAGTCTTTGAAATATTTCTTACCCTCTATGTTAATCTACTAAAATAAATGCTTGACACAAAATTAATTGTTTTAAAATTTACATTTTATTTAATGATCTCTACAGATTGAGACCCACCCATGTGTAGCTAGGTCCTGAAATGGATGTAATTTTAGAAAGGTGTTGCTCTTCCAAACCATGCATATTGTAAGAGGCAACTAAGGAGGACTGGGCTAGCTACCATAAACTTTAAAAAAAAAAGTGGCAGAAAATTCATCACAAATATGGACAAGTCAAAGAAAAAGAAAAATAGTTATCCTGTCATTTAGGATAGATAAGAGGCCTCTGTCTAATATGGTCACTCGGAGAAGACATGAACCGGGTGGAAAAGACATGAGCTTGGAAACCGTTTGTTGAAGGATTATGCTCCACAAGAAGGTCAAAGGTAGAAGAAGAAATCCGAACCACCAAAACATGTTTCAAGACTTGAAGGAATATATTCAACTTCTGGCATTATCACTTATGACTGTTTCAAAATGTGTAGGATTATTGATATAATCATAAAAGTAACCCAAAAAAAATGGATAACTAACACCATCTGAGAAAAAAATGGAAGAAAAGAGACAAGCCAAGAACACTGCCCAATATAATAAAATAGATAATGAAATACGCAAAAAGGCAAAAGAAGATTGGCTCAGCCAAAAATGTATAGAAATAGAAACTATGGAAAGCAAACAAGACATAAGAGGTATGCACACAGAAATAAATAAAGAGAATGACTAATAAAAATTTTAAAAGCCACAGAAAGTGGGTTCATTGCAGATAAAAAAGGAAAAATGCTAACAGACAAAAAAGATATAGATAGATGGCAGGAATATATAACAGAACTATTTCATGATCAAAGGGACAAGAAACCAGTTATAAAATGTACATCAGGCTATAAAATCTGAGGGTGGAAAAAGCTATGAAAAAGTGAAAAGCAGCAGGACCTGACAGCATACAGATATAGATGATACAGGCACTAGATGATTTGGCATTGAAGTGATTACAGACATGCAATGACATATACCACACAGGATACATACCAAATGAACTAAAAACGTCAACTTTCATTGCATTGCCTAAAAGGAATGGTGCAGTTGAATACAGTGATCTTAGAACAATGAGCCATGTTACAAAAATCTTGCTAAAAGTTATACAAGGAAGGATTCAGAATAAAATCAGTACTGAATTAGATGAGCAGCAATTTGGATTTAGGAAAAATAGCGGGACAAAAGAAGCCATATTCTGCATGAAAATATTAATTGAAAAATACACAAGGAGTAAACAAATGTGCCTGCTTCATAGACTACACCAAAGATTTTGATAGAGTACACCACAAACAACTTATAGAATGCCTAAAAGAGATACATCTAGATGACATGGACATACGACTAATATGTAATCTATACATCACCTGAACGTGTCCTGTCTGTCATGAAACATTTACTAATATATTTCTCATATACCTAGCAAGGCATGCAGGGAACATTTACTGCTTGATCTAGTGCTTTCATCTTCACCCACATTAAAGAAATCACTTTTTCTCATCTTTTGTCTTCATTAAACTTTCCCCTCCAAGGCTGCTAAAATGCACAACTTTTATAAATCTTTCTTTCTTGTGTTTGTATTATGTTCTCCTTCTCTTATGTACATTGTTCTGTATTATGTTCTCCTTCTCTATGTGCATTGTCTGTGTATTATGTTCTCCTTCTCTTATGTACATTGTCTGTAGATTATGTTCTCCTTCTCTTATATGCATTGTCTGTAGATTATGTTCTCCTCTTATGTACATTGTCTGTCAGAACTGACTTTTCCTGTTGTGTTCTCACCCAACTCTTGAGTGCCCTCTGGGTATGCTCTTTATGGAACTTTTTTGGACCATTAGATCCTAGTATTTGGGTGTGATGACCCAGGTAACAATCAACTGTAAATAAAGGAAATGATAACATTCGATCCCTGTTTCTCATCTTGTGTAAACACATTGCTGTGTAGCAAACGTTCAAAGAAAGTTTGATTTTCAAAACTCAAATTGTTACATTGAAGTGGTAGTAATGTTTACTAAGGAATCGTGAGTCACAGGTAAATGAATCGTAATCTCGGGTTAGCTTCACAGCTGGGCAACTATGGTGTCTCTATAATGAATGAACTGAGCTACCAAGGAAAGGAGGTTGGGTTTCATCCCATTTGACAGCTCATAGGTTCACCTGGCCTTAAATAGGTACTGAATTTTCTGGGAAAGTAGAGTGATTGGTCTGCTCGCTCGCTGATCTGATATGGTCACTAACACCACATTACTCTGGTCTGATATATAGTCACTAACACCACATTACTCTGGTCTGATATATAGTCACTAACACCACATTACTCTGGTCTGATATATAGTCACTAACACCACATTACTCTGGTCTGATATATAGTCACTAACACCACATTACTCTGGTCTGATATATAGTCACTAACACCACATTACTCTGGTCTGATATATAGTCACTAACACCACATTACTCTGGTCTGATATATAGTCACTAACACCACATTACTCTGGTCTGATATATAGTCACTAACACAACATTACTCTGGTCTGATATATAGTCACTAACACCACATTACTCTGGTCTGATATATAGTCACTAACACCACATTACTCTGGTCTGATATATAGTCACTAACACCACATTACTCTGGTCTGATATATAGTCACTAACACAACATTACTCTGGTCTGATATATAGTCACTAACACCACATTACTCTGGTCTGATATATAGTCACTAACACCACATTACTCTGGTCTGATATATAGTCACTAACACCACATTACTCTGGTCTGATATATAGTCACTAACACCACATTACTCTGGTCTGATATATAGTCACTAACACCACATTACTCTGGTCTGATATATAGTCACTAACACAACATTACTCTGGTCTGATATATAGTCACTAACACCACATTACTCTGGTCTGATATATAGTCACTAACACCACATTACTCTGGTCTGATATATAGTCACTAACACCACATTACTCTGGTCTGATATATAGTCACTAACACCACATTACTCTGGTCTGATATATAGTCACTAACACAACATTACTCTGGTCTGATATATAGTCACTAACACCACATTACTCTGGTCTGATATATAGTCACTAACACCACATTACTCTGGTCTGATATATAGTCACTAACACCACATTACTCTGGTCTGATATATAGTCACTAACACCACATTACTCTGGTCTGATATATAGTCACTAACACAACATTATTCATACACCTGAAGGTAATGAGGTACCCCTTTATTATTTCACATCAACATTATTGGCATACGAATGAGCTTGTCATTTATCAATGTACATGTAGGCTAGCACATGCAAGTACTGAACATTTTCTAGGGTTGCCTCATTTTTACCCGTTAAGGACGGCACATTCTTCAACGGATTCAACATTACAAAGTTGTGTGGGCTTGAGGCAAGCTCATAAACTCAACATTGTAATCAAAACCGTGTGAGCTAAATCATATCTCCAGATAACAGTTATATTCATAACAATCACTTTTTTTTACTATTGATACCAAAATGCAAGGACCTTGTCAGGTGAATTCAGCCAGTGGACGGAAGAAACTAGTCAAAGACAAGGTGTTACTAGGTAAGCCAAAAGTTGGTGTAGCATCACTCTAGACGTCTGTGAGGCAAACAGATAATATGCCGCCAGAAATGGGCGTGATCATACACGTCGCACCAGGGGGACGATCTATCAGAATCAAACATTGCATGTGCTACCACACATCCCAGGAAAATCTCACACTGTAGCCTTTGTCATTATTCCTTGTTACGGTGAGCTGGCAAGTACAACTAGGAAGGTTTGGCTCCTGGGCGACGCTTCAGAGACTGACCAAAAAGAGGTTGGTTTTAAAACATCAAGGAGACCTCGAACATGAGAACAAAAGAAATTGGAGATTTGGCTATAGACAGAGATTCTTTCTGTGGTGAATGTGATGTCCTGCAGAAGACATGCTACCTGATGATGATGGAAAGGTATAAAAGGCTAGGTGTTTCACAGATATATTTGTTGTGGTTAGAGAGAAAAGGAGATCTAGACAACAGTCAAATAACAGAGAACGTGGGTTCGAATCTCAGTAGGGTCAAAAGTGTATTGTGGGGGGGGGGGGGAGATCAACTCACACCGAACTGCGACTGCAGTGGTCATTCGACCTTTATTCTCTGGTGCTATAAGACGCCACACCAACCGCAGACACCAACAATGAGGTAATGTCAAGATAGTTGTTGTAGAGAAGGTAGCACACTGGTATGCTTGTGCTGGTTATAAAGTAGGTGTTTAATTTGGTAAGTCCCTTTTTGTACCTTTTATAGTGCCATTTTACAGTGTTTTTTTTCTTGTTTTGGTGTCTGCTATAGGCCTACATCACTCACATATTACACGTCATGTAGGCTGTTACACGGTAAAGATATGTCACCGCTATGTCTGTTCTACACGGTTATGGTATTTCTTCCACTGACGTGTTCGCCTTTGTGTCGGTTATCGTCGAGATATCTAACCATGACACGATAATAATCACTGACATACAAACAAGCACAAGATATATCTCTACAAGTACAGCGCTTTGCTCTGCTCCTCTCTGGTTCGTTTAAACGACCACCTCGGTAGTCAGGTGATAATAGGCTCCACACACTAAACCGGGCCTTAGAAAGAACAAATGTCAAACTAGGACTTGTTAGATCTTCACAGATAAGCTCTGATGTTTGTTACCTAGCTCGAGTGGGAGACGTTTATTATCACAATGTGTTATCTTGTCATTGTCTTCACAATGTCACGCAATTGTTATATTGAAGTATTTGTTACTTTAGACTATACGTTCATATTTGTTACCTGTGCAATCTATCAACTTTGTTTATTTTTTGTTACTAGGATATGGAACTGATTATCTTGACAACTTAACGCACGCAGTAACGATGAGTCGTCACAGGGGCGTTAATATCTTATTAACGGAATATTTCTGACACGCTATGGGGGTCCAGATATAATCACAAGAACTGAACTGCAGTGGACTAGTGAGACTACAAAATAAAGACAGACCAGACAGGGGGCACTCAGCGAACGATGGTAGCGACAAGAGGAGAAACTGTTGTTGCCTGAAAAGACTCGATATGGTATATCGACCATTCTGTGAATAAAGGAAAGAAGATTTAACCCCGTGGGTCACGTGAACAGATGATATCATGACCTAGTCTGACCAAGTCAGCAGATCGAAAAAGGAAAGCTAACCCATTATATATATTACAAAGTGGATATGCCTGGCTGAAATTGGCTAAATATAGCTTTGTTGTAGAACTACAACTCAACACACAAAGTGTACATTTGATGGCAGAGAAGTATGGAATTATAAATGGGCTGCTTGTATTTTGGAATATTTGGTGCTAAGATACAATCAGTTGGGTGTTGGAAAATATCGGATCACTGGCCAACAGCTGACTGCATGCGTCAGGATCGGTGACCTACAGGTGACTGCATGTATCAGGGTCGATGAACAAGAGCTGACCAAGACACTGGTCCTTCTTCCAGGGGTGCTCCTGATAGCAGTCTGGCCAAGCGATGAGGCGAAGCAAAACAGTCCTCAAAAATGCGGTCGAATGTATTGGGCCGAAAGGCTCTAAAGCAAGCTTAGCCTGCAAAGAACAACACAACTCTTCCACACCTATTTAACGTCCTTTTAGGGCAGATAATGGAGAATACTGTTGGTTACTTTAGTTTTCATCAAGTGAACCTCATAAATATATGCATATATGTCAAATTGTTCATATTGTATTTTAGAGAAACACGAATAGCATCAACCAGAAATATATGCAAATATGTCAAATTGTTCATATTGTATTTTAGAGAAACATGGATAGCACAAGATACATAAATGCAAGGAAACTAGACATTTATCGCTGGCTAGAATACTTGACATCTGATGGTCAGACAGCTTAAGAAGCGACAATGAGTTGTGGCAGACAACAAATCAACCCACACCGATACTATCCGATACTATCTGATAAAAAGAATAATAAATTTGAATATGCCTCAGAGGAATAAAGATCGCATGCTCTGTTTATCGTCGTGAGTTGTACGATTTTTAAATTTATTTCACTCCCGATAGTGGTTACAAAAAGTGGAAGTAATAATTAAGACGCGCTTGGAAAGTATTACCGGACAAGCGTTCTCCTAGAACCACCAGGGGAAGGGAAACAAAGAAGTCTTAGAAAGGTGAGGAGGCAACATCCTGAAACAAGATCACACAAATACATTAAACCTGGAAGAGATTAGAGGAGACACAGTGAATAGGACAGCATTGCTGATAGTCTGTGCAGAAAGGAAGGCCGAGAACTGACGTTTAGATACAAGAATTAATTCCACACTGGAGCTGAAATGTGAGGAATTATGCAAGCAACAATCTCATTTATAATCCTGGATGAATGTCCTGGTCACTGCCTTCATCGTCATGCTACTCGTGGTCATAACGTATGCCCCACTGTCTTCCTTGACTATTCTGCCTGCCGATCGTGCTGTAAACGCCCATGTACTCCTTTAGTGTCGTATTACAGATCCGTCTGTATAGATGACTGCATCATTCTCATCGGTGTTATCCCTGATGAGACCGTTAACCTTCTATATTGTGCAGGTGCTTTCTGAGGCCGCAATGACCTGTTCTGAGTCTGAATATCTTGGTCTGCTCATGTCTGCTGAGTTTGTTTAAGCTGTCATGTTCTGGCTCATATTTTCCATGTAACTCCTTCCGTTCTGTTTTCCTAGCTTGTTTCGCGATTGTTTTTATTTCTTTGAGGCGAGGCCAAGTTTAAAGTATGAAGTCTTATCACCCAACTACTGAAGTGGTAGTTGAAGCAAACAAGAAACGAGCAGACCACAGTGCTGTAATTGTAGAGATATCAGCCTTGTATCTGTTTAACCCAAACTTGAATGCCAATGATTACGGGTACTGTGTTGTAAATACCTTCTTCTTAATGTAACGAGAAGAGATTATAAAAAAAAAGAATTGCAAATGATTTTATTTTTATTTTATTTATTTTTTTGGGGGTGGTGTCGAGAGACGTTAAGAAGAATATTGATAAGAGAGGAATGCCAACAAGCATTGACTCTTACTGACATTGAAAACAAAATTGACCTGAATTTTGTTGACGTTTGTCTCTATCCTGTGAGTTTTCATGAAACGAAAACGTTGTTGTCTAATGACAATGCAGGTATTGGCAACTATTCATTCAGAAATAATATGAATATTGACAGTGCTGTAGATATTTCAAACATATTATCAACACAAACCTATGCATGTGAAAGCTGGAAAACATTAAAAAAAAAAAGATTGAGAGAAAACTAAACGCTTTTGAGGACAAATGCCTAAGAAAAATCCTTTGTGTACAATGGAATGAATTCAAGACTAATATTGAAATAAGAGAAATGGCCATGCAACCAAAGATCTCATCTACAATTGGGGAAAAGAAGATGGGCTTAGTCGGACATGTGATGAGGAAAGAAAACAAGAGAATTCCAATACATGTTCTTCTATGGAAAACATCAGGATACAGAGAAAGTGGAAGACCTAAAGAGACGTTAAAAAGAACACTTATACGAGAAGCAAAGTTGGCAGGCATGGACTCATTAGATAAGATCGAATATCTCGTCCAGAATAGAGATGGGTGGTGAAAAACACAACAAATCCTACGCGATATCTAGCGGAGTGGGCAGGTTCAAGGTTTGTTTTACAAATACAAGAAGTTGGTAGATACGACCGAAACATGAAACAAAGTTATACCATCTGGTTCATTACAAGCCACAATGTTGCACACAACGTAGATCTTATGTTACTTGTATGTCGATCGAGTTGACAGTCAGTGTTTTAGAGTGGCTTCACAAGGCTAATAGCAATAAAACATTTTGGATTTAAATAAATCACTTTACGGCCTTTTCTTATATATGGGGTCTGCCAGGGAGATTTATGGAACCGGAGAATAAAGGCCGCTTGTCCAGTGCAGCCGTCTTGAGGTGTTCGGATCTGAGTATATATATTGTTTATGTCTAAATGAGCAACATAGTGTGTTGTCAACTTGTCATCAGCCCAATGTTCTGACCACTAGTTTTATTTTTAAGCTTTTGCAAGTCAATAACGAATTGTCCTCATGACACAGTCTTGACACGATTCGTTCACAGTTGCCAGGCCTTAGTGTTGTTCACAGATAGATCAAACACAACAGGGACGTATATTATTTGTTCTGTCGTCTCAAGTGATTCGTTACTCTACGTCGGGTCTATCATAGTGCATTAGGCAGATGCAGGCAATATTGAACTTCTGTGGTCAGTATTTATATGTCGAGCGTGTCACTAGGGTAATAGATTACTTCTGCCAGCAAGAGGTCTCAACAAGTGCCACATAACTTGTCTACTGTCACTCATTTTCAAAACCAGCACTGCACGTGCCTTAAAGCGTTCTGTTTACGTACAGTTGTATTGCATTTATTTACCTATAAACGCAATGCAGCCTTTGCAACAGACAAAACATTCTCCAATTACAGATCTGAATCAACAGAACTTGTTGAAGTCATAGAACACTTGGAATCCGCACCAAAAAAATACTCTATCACATGTCATTGTTCAAGTCCATGACAACAACGTTCTCATTCACATGTCATTTTTCAAGTCTATAACAAAAACTTTCTCATTCACATGTCATTTTTTTCAAGTCTATGATGAAAACGTACTCATTCACATGTATTTTTCAAGTCTATGACAAAAACGTTTTCCTTCACATGTCACTTTTCAAGTCTATGACAAAAAACGTTTTCTTTCACATGTCACTTTTCAAGTCTATGACAAAAAACGTTTTCATTCACATGTCACTTTTCAAGTCTATGACAAAAACGTTTTCCTTCACATGTCACTTTTCAAGTCTATGACAAAAAACGTTTTCCTTCACATGTCACTTTTCAAGTCTATGACAAAAACGTTTTCCTTCACATGTCACTTTTCAAGTCTATGACAAAAAACGTTTTCATTCACATGTCATTTTTAAACTCTATGACAAGAAATTTTCTTCCTCACTTGTTACTTTTCAATAACAGCTTCAACATTGTCCCATGTAAGACCATCTCTGAACTCAATGAAATTCACAAAAATGACTGCAATTGATACCCTCCCAATTCAGAATTGTTAGAAATGAGATATTTGATACCCTCCCAATTCAGAATTGTTAGAAATGAGATATTTGATACCCTCTCCAAAACTGGTGCAGAAATACTCTCATCCAGTGAAATACAGAGGCCAAGACGAAGCAAGAGTAGAACTAATCGGAAGTGCAAACTACAAATAAACGGCATGCAAGATCCCACAAACCTGCTGCCTAGGCTCATCAAGACCATTTCCCACCTCAAAACAAGGCTTTGGAGATGCCTGAGCCACTCTACCACCGAGGGATAACCCACACAGAGCCACCTCTACCACCGAGGGATAACCCACACAGAGCCACCTCTACCACCGAGGGATAACCCACACAGAGCCACCTCTACCACCGAGGGATAACTCACACAGAGCCACCTCTACCACCGAGGGATAACCCACACAGAGCCACCTCTACCACCGAGGGATAACTCACACAGAGCCACCTCTACCACCGAGGGATAACCCACATTGAGGCACTTCTACCGCTGAGGGATAATCCACACTGAGGCACTTCTACCGCTGAGGGATAACCCACATTGAGGCACTTCTACCGCTGATGGATAACCCACACTGAGGCACTTCTACCACCGAGGGATAACCCACACTGAGGCACTTCTACCGCTGAGGGATAACCCACACTGAGGCACTTCTACCGCTGATGGATAACCCACACTGAGGCACTTCTACCACCGAAGGATAACCCACACTGAGGCACTTCTACCACCGAGGGATAACCCACACTGAGGCACTTCTACCGCTGAGGGATAACCCACACTGAGGCACTTCTACCGCTGATGGATAACCCACACTGAGGCACTTCTACCGCTGATGGATAACCCACACTGAGGCACTTCTACCGCTGAGGGATAACCCACACTGAGGCACTTCTACCACCGAGGGATAACCCACACTGAGGCACTTCTACCACCGAGGGATAACCCACACTGAGGCACTTCTACCGCTGATGGATAACCCACACTGAGGCACTTCTACCACCGAGGGATAACCCACACTGAGGCACTTCTACCACCGAGGGATAACACACAATGATGAATATTGCTCTGCAAGATGGGCTCAGTCAGCTCTGGGACATTATCGTCACACGTGACCCAGCGACCTGGACATACAACATAAACGTTGGGGACAAAAGGAAAACCCTGAGAGGACTGAGATCTTCTTCCTGGCGACAGAAACAATAGACACAGTCTGTCACATAGCAGGGCCACAAATGATTTAAAGTGGAGGGAGTGAAAGAAACAGTCTCCATGTTTGAGAAGACATAACAAATGCATTGTGCTGCAACTATACTTGTCAAATAAAAAAGCGCTGCTATGAACGTCAGTATTAGACCAAAGATAAAGTATACACGTGGAGATACATTTCTGGCGATAACATCCATTCAGCAGAACTCAAGTGTCCAGCTTTTAACGTCGGTGTTCTATTCTTCTCTCCTTCCTCATTTGTCTTTCAGCGTCGAGGGAACGTATAATTTGCGGTCTTTTTTGCTGTGATGTTTCCTAGTGTTTCTAATATTCCATCAATCCATTTTTTCCGTGGTCGACCCTTAGGTCTGGGGCGGGGGTGTTATCCTTAGCTGTTTTCTCGGTTATTCATTTCTGATCTTATCTCTCGGCCTCTCAGAATATCAGTGGTGGTTATTTTCTTATTGTTCTTGCATCTAGGGTCCAGGTCTGGCATTGGTAGCAAACGTTGGAATGAAGATTATATTGTAGAGTGCCCGTTTTGCCTCTATAGTTATTTCCGTGTTGGACAATAGTGGTGATAGCTGTCAAATGATTTGACAAGCTTTGTTGCATCTTTAGTCTATTTCTGCTGTTTGGGAATTATCGTTTGTCACTAGACTTTCTAGGTATTTAAATTCCTGCACTTGTTTTAGTTGTCTGCAGTCTATAGTTATGCTGATTTTCTGTTTCTATTTTGCGATATTCATGACTTGTATTTTGTTGATGTTGATTTTCATGTATTGAGTATCTGTGCTGTTGAGTTTATTTAAATGTTGAACAGAGTTTTCTGACTTGCAGTTGTGAACTAGACAGAACTAACTTACCACTAGGTTCAAACTTTTGTACACATTTGGTTCTCAACGAAAAGAATGTTAAATTATAACTTCATTTTATGGTGGACAATTGCACACTAGACAAAAATGCAGTTTAAATACAGGCCATTAATATTTGGGCATACACTTAAAATGTTCATACACCAAAAACATTTGTCCGGAGTTAATGGATTCAGAAGTATTTTTTTTTTGTTTTGTGGAAACTATCACTGGCTAAAACCTTCACTAGCTGCCTTCACCTGACATTTCTAGTGTGTTGTTTTTCAAATCTACAAAACACAAAATAAATCTGTTGTCAATGAGCCTTCTTTATTAAGACAGACATCTTCAGATCAAAGAAATCAATGTATTAACTAGAATTCCAATTCCGTGTTGTAAAATGATCTCCACTACTTGAAAGACAGAATAAGGGCAACAATAAGTCCGTATAGTCCGAGTACTTCAGCAAAGATGAGCATCAAGACCATGGCTGTGTATACCGCAGGTTGCAGGGCCGTCGCCCGAACTCCTGTATCACCAACGATTCCTATAGCAAAACCAGACGCCATGCCACTCAGACCGGCACTCAACCCACTTCCAAGGTGGAGAAAACCTCTGCAATTATAATGTGGCCAAACATTCAATAAATAAAAAAGCAAATCGTTCAATTAGCAACAAAACAAAAAAACATACGAGAGAGAGAGAGAGAGAGAGAGAGAGAGAGAGAGAGAGAGATTATATACACACATACATTTGTACAATTTACCAAATGGAAGATAAGCGCGGGTTCGACGTTCTTAAAGTTTGACCCGACTTGAGCACCCTGTGGCTAGCGCATATACATGTGACCTTGATTATCCAGGCACATATAAGATCACGACATATCCCAGAAACGTAATAAAAGTTATGACATAGATACATCTAATATCTAACGATTGGTTATTCAATCTGGCCCCGCGACAGACAATTAGTAGAGACAATATGGGATACTTATGATGACCTTCTAACAACTTCATTCATAGAGAGTCTGGTATAGGGTGAGCATGGTCAGTTGAAAGCTCAAGAAGAAGATTTGTGATCATCATCATCAAGTATCATGCCTGCTGGCGTAGATGATCATGTCTCTCCACAACTTTCGATCTCGACACTTATTTATCATTTCTGTTGTTGACCTTCTGCCAAGCCATTCTCCTCAGCTGTCTAGTATATGTTTCTCTTTGCTTCCCTCTATCTCTTCGTCCCTCAATTTTTCCAGTTGTTACAATATATTCCAGCTGTTCCCTTCTCATTACATGGTCAAAAAAATGGTGATTGTTTTTTCATAATATTGGAAATTAACTCTCTTTTTGCTTTGGTCTACTTCAGAACATCTTCATTACTCTTCTTAGCTGTTCATGGCGCTCTCAACATTCTTCTGTAAAACCACATTTCTACAGCCTCCAGCGATTTTTTTAAAATCTATTGTTTGTTGTTAAATTAGCGATAGTGCGTTTATTGACGTTTATTCTGGCGTTAATGCCCCCCCCCCCCAACTATGCCGGGGCTAATATACAGACACGTCACGTTGCACAGTGCTCGTGGTTTGTTGCATCTCCAGAGGGTTAACTAGGTTGAGCTGGAAGATGTCAGAGAGCGACGTATGAACTCTTGTGTGGGCGGGGGGGGGGGGGGGACTAGAGGCATTGATACATGCATTTATAAAAGAAAATGAAAAGAGGGGAAAACAACTATGACGTTTCGAAACAGTACAAAACAAAAAGAGTTAAACACCAATAGAAAACAGCGACAAGTCTTTGGTCACAAGCAAGACAATATGTATTCATTACTGAAGCTTCACATCCACTTTCATTTCCCCTGTTTTAAACACAATCTATTTATTTGTTGAAGCGATAAACGTTCACTGAGCGACTGAAGAAGACTTTCGTCTTTAGTCGACACATCATCTTCACTGCCAACGGACAAACTCCTTAATGCTCCCCTCCTCAGCATACTCTCCAGGATGAAGCATGTACGCCACATACTCTCCAGGATGAAGCATGTACGCCACACACTCTCCAGGATGAAGCACGTAAGTCACACACTCTCCAGCATGAAGCACGTATGTCACATACTCTCCAGGATGAAGCACGTACGTCACACACTCTCCAGGATGAAGCACGTACGTCACATACTCTCCAGGATGAAGCATGTACGCCACATACTCTCCAGGATGAAGCACGTATGTCACATACTCTCCAGGATGAAGCATGTACGTCACATACTCTCCAGGATGAAGCACGTACGCCACATAATCTCCAGGATGAAGCATGTACGTCACACACTCTCCAGGATGAAGCACGTACGTCACATACTCTCCAGGATGAAGCGCGTACGCCACATACTCTCCAGGATGAAGCATGTACGCCACACACTCTCCAGGATGAAGCACGTACGCCACATACTCTCCAGGATGAAGCATGTACGCCACACACTCTCCAGGATGAAGCACGTACGCCACACACTCTCCAGGATGAAGCATGTACGCCACATACTCTCCAGGATGAAGCATGTACGTCACACACTCTCCAGGATGAAGCATGTACGCCACACACTCTCCAGGATGAAGCACGTACGCCACATACTCTCCAGGATGAAGCATGTACGTCACACACTCTCCAGGATGAAGCACGTACGTCACATACTCTCCAGGATGAAGCACGTACGTCACATACTCTCCAGGATGAAGCACGTACGTCACATACTCTCCAGGATGAAGCACGTACGTCACACACTCTCCAGGACGAAGCATGTACGCCATACACTCTCCAGGATGAAGCACGTACGTCACATACTCTCCAGGATGAAGCACGTACGTCACATACTCTCCAGGATGAAGCACGTACGTCACATACTCTCCAGGATGAAGCATGTACGCCACACACTCTCCAGGACGAAGCACGTACGCAACACACTCTCCAGGACGAAGCACGTACGCCACACACTCTCCAGGATGAAGCACGTACGCCACACACTCTCCAGGATGAAGCACGTAAGTCACACACTCTCCAGGATGAAGCATGTACGTCACATACTCTCCAGGATGAAGCACGTACGTCACATACTCTCCAGGATGAAGCATGTACGTCACATACTCTCCAGGATGAAGCATGTACGCCACACACTCTCCAGGATGAAGCATGTACGCCACACACTCTCCAGGACGAAGCACGTACGCCACACACTCTCCAGGACGAAGCACGTACGCCACACACTCTCCAGGATGAAGCACGTACGCCACACACTCTCCAGGATGAAGCATGTACGCCACACACTCTCCAGGATGAAGCATGTACGCCACACACTCTCCAGGACGAAGCACGTACGCCACACACTCTCCAGGATGAAGCACGTACGCCACATACTCTCCAGGATGAAGCACGTACGCCACATACTCTCCAGGATGAAGCATGTACGCCACATACTCTCCAGGATGAAGCACGTACGTCACACACTCTCCAGGATGAAGCACGTACGTCACACACTCTCCAGGATGAAGCACGTACGCCACATACTCTCCAGGATGAAGCACGTACGCCACATACTCTCCAGGATGAAGCACGTACGCCACACACTCTCCAGGATGAAGCATGTACGTCACATACTCTCCAGGATGAAGCACGTACGTCACATACTCTCCAGGATGAAGCATGTACGCCACATACTCTCCAGGATGAAGCACGTACGCCACACACTCTCCAGGATGAAGCATGTACGCCACATACTCTCCAGGATGAAGCATGTACGCCACATACTCTCCAGGATGAAGCACGTACGCCACACACTCTCCAGGATGAAGCATGTACGCCACACACTCTCCAGGATGAAGCACGTACGCCACACACTCTCCAGGATGAAGCACGTACGTCACACACTCTCCAGGATGAAGCACGTACGCCACACACTCTCCAGGATGAAGCACGTACGTCACACACTCTCCAGGATGAAGCACGTACGTCACATACTCTCCAGGATGAAGCACGTACGTCACATACTCTCCAGGATGAAGCACGTACGTCACATACTCTCCAGGATGAAGCATGTACGCCACACACTCTCCAGGACGAAGCACGTACGCCACATACTCTCCAGGATGAAGCACGTACGCCACATACTCTCCAGGATGAAGCACGTACGCCACATACTCTCCAGGATGAAGCACGTACGTCACACACTCTCCAGGATGAAGCATGTACGCCACATACTCTCCAGGATGAAGCACGTACGTCACACATTCTCCAGGATGAAGCATGTACGCCACATACTCTCCAGGATGAAGCACGTACGTCACACACTCTCCAGGATGAAGCATGTACGCCACATACTCTCCAGGATGAAGCATGTACGTCACACACTCTCCAGGATGAAGCACGTACGTCACATACTCTCCAGGATGAAGCACGTACGTCACACACTCTCCAGGATGAAGCACGTACGTCACACACTCTCCAGGATGAAGCACGTACGTCGCACACTCTCCAGGATGAAGCACGTACGCCACATACTCTCCAGGATGAAGCACGTACGTCACACACTCTCCAGGATGAAGCATGTACGCCACATACTCTCCAGGATGAAGCACGTACGTCACACACTCTCCAGGATGAAGCACGTACGCCACATACTCTCCAGGATGAAGCACGTACGTCACACACTCTCCAGGATGAAGCATGTACGCCACATACTCTCCAGGATGAAGCACGTACGCCACATACTCTCCAGGACGAAGCACGTACGCCACATACTCTCCAGGATGAAGCACGTACGCCACATACTCTCCAGGATGAAGCACGTACGCCACATACTCTCCAGGATGATGCACGTACGCCACATACTCTCCAGGATGAAGCACGTACGCCACATACTCTCCAGGACGAAGCACGTACGCCACATACTCTCCAGGATGAAGCACGTACGCCACACACTCTCCAGGACGAAGCACGTACGCCACACACTATCATCGAGAGCACTGAAGATGGCTTCGGCTCATATGCACAAACTGCGTAGCACCGGGGAAGACCTTGACCCCAAACTTCTTAGTCGCTTATTGCAACATCATGATAGTGGCTATATTCTTTTGTTCTGTAACTCACTGTCAGGGCCTTAAAAGATAGAAGGGAGAAAGAAGAATATACAGGGTTTATATATATATAGGGCAATATAGCTAAAACATAAATAATAAAGAGACATGTAAACCCCAGACCACAAAAAGACAGCGAAAACAAAAAGTCCGTCGCTCCCGAACAATCCAAATATAAACAATCAATAGACTAACTTGTAGAGGGTATAGTCATCTGGTGAGAGATCCTGGGAGATGATTACAGAGACCACAACTCCATAGATGCCGACTATGCCAGCCATGACGACGGGGATGACGCACTTCATCACCAGTTCTGGCTTCATGACTGCCATGGCGGAAACACCAGCTCCAGATTTGGCTGTCCCATAGGCGGCTCCAAGAGCTGTATAAATAGATCAGTTGTGGTGGGTTACAAATTAAAATCTAATTAAAATTTCTCAACGAGAATAAATGATTGTACCGGATATTGGTGAATGGAATGGTTTGGGCGCTTGAAACCAAGTGAATGTGATAGCTGAGCATAGGCACCTACAGCACGCTCTACAGGTAGAACAGCTCAAGAAGACGGCGGTGTGTACGTTATGACCACGAGCAGCATGGCGATGGCAGTGACCAGGACAGTCGTCTGGTTGGAGACACAAGACTACACCCACGCCTGTATACTAAGTGATTCGATGGGCATGATAAGAAAAGTGGAGGCGGGTTCTGTACGCTGGCAATGGGTAAAGTCATTGCAGAAGTCTACGATACGCAGTCATCGTGGCCTACTTACCAGGACATCTGGGAGTACGGGCAAAATGAAAGAGCGGACAGGTTAGCTAACTGTGCTGTCGTCGAAGACGGTCAAGTAATGGAACAAGCGGACGTCATTAGACGCCGTTAGAAACGAGCGACTTAGTGGGCGCAATAAGAGGACATATCAACCAACATAGAACTGCAGTCGTCAGTCGCTAGACGCTGCGGGACAATCTGAGCACCTATGGGCATGTTCCGAGTACAATAATGATAACTCAAAAATAACTCAATAATTTCATCAAAACATTAGGTTTCAATGAACGACTCGTGTGAAAGATGTTTAGACTTGAATATATTCATTAATTGGATTGAAGATGACAACAACTCAAGCTGTACCGGGACAACAACTCAAGCTGTACCGGGACAACAACTCAAGCTGTACCGGGACAACAACTCAATCTGTACCAGAACAACAACTCGAGCTGTACCGGGACAACAACGAAAGATGTACCAGAACAACAACTCAAGCTTTACCAGAACAGCAACTCAAGCTGTACCAGAACAGCAACTCAAGCTTTACCAGAACAGCAACTCGAGCTGTACCAGAACAACAACTCAAGCTGTACCAGAACAACAACTCGAGCTTTACCAGAACAGCAACTCAAGCTGTACCAGAACAACAACGTAAGCTGTACCAGAACAACAACTCAAGCTGTACCAGAACAACAACGTAAGCTGTACCAGAACAACAACTCAAGCTGTACCAGAACAACTCAAGCTGTAGCAGGACAACAACTCAAGCTGTACTTGTAATGATGCCCAGAAAACTGCACTTACTTACCTCCTCTCTTAACGTCTCGCGATACAAAGAGGGGGGGGGGGGACAACAACAAAATAAATGAAGCAGACAGTAATTTGAGGGTGAGGAAACAAACACAGGAACAAATAACAATTAAACTTCTAGTTGCAAGATATCAGCTGTCGCTGTATTTGGCGTCGAAGATAAAGTGGTTTGCTTGGCATTTAAATCATTCCATGTATAGCGATTCAGTTTTTCCCAGCATTCGTTATCTCAAGATAAGTCTGATCTAGTGTCTATTCTTATCGTAGGCGAACGGTAAAAACGTAGATCCCATGCTTAGCCATCTATAATGGAAGGCCAGAACGCAGGGAAACCCGGGGAAACCTACACTAAATGACGTTATGCGAGCTATAGACGGCTGATCGCAATCGTCCCTTCTCACAAAGCTGAAAGCGTCATGCTGGTTGGGGGTTTCCCTTTCAGCACTGACTCTCAATTCCTCCTTCTAATGTATTTTTTTTTCGATCTGGTGTTTTGTTTACAATTTAAAAGCCTCTTGAAGGGAGAGCATAAGCGCCTGCGACCTACGGTCTCAATAGCAGGGCTGGCGCACCATCCGCTGACCAAGACCTAGCAGTTCTACCTCCTCGTGGTCTCCCCTGGTAACAGTCTGCGTCAAAACAGGCTGGCTAACAGAAACAAGGATCGCCGTGTTCCCTGTAGTGGTGGCTGTTCCTGATATAGAAAACCCAGTATTGCAGTACCTCTGAGGTGGAATAGTAGTTTCCCAGCATAGCGTGGGACAGAAAAACTCCAACCTCTCCAGTAATCGCCGGGAATGTCAAGCAAGCCATTACGACCCGCCGCATCAATGAGTCAAAGGTCACCATGCCCGCATCAACTCGTGGCATTACGTCAAATCAAAAAAGAGCCTCTTGAACGAAGTTCGATCATTTCAGTTGAATAAGTTACAACAATCAATAAGTTACAACATTTGTCTTCATTGCCGAAAAGATGGGGTATGTCGACGAACTCTTAAAAAAAAACAACATACTCCATTGCACCCACTCAGCGAAACAGCTCCTCTGGAATATTTCCATTAACAAGTCAATGACAGACAAACAAACACAACCATTCTACGAATAAGATTTGACCCTAAAATTAGATGGAAGCATGAAATAAGCAAACATCATACCAGTTCAATGACACGTCTAAGGACACTAAAGCCACGAATTGGTGAGCACATCTCTCAATAGAAAACATACATCGGCAATTTTAGAAGTCCACATTTCAATGGTTTCACTTTCCTTTTCTGTTTGACAATTTAGTATCCATGTTTCTGCACCATACATGAGTATTGAGAAGATATAAGACTGTTATTCTAGTATTGGTATTCGTATTTTTTGTTTTGATGTGAGTACATATTTCATGTTAAAATTGTTGTTTTGGTTTTCCTAATACCAATTTTGTTTTTATTTATTAGTCTCTTTGTCACATTTTCCATCACAATTTTGGACAAACGTGCTGGCAGCGATTGAGCTGGAAGCTGTCAGCGACTTATAGCTGACTGCTGACATCAGAATCAGTGAAACAAAACTGATGAAGATCCTACTACACCTTTTAGTAGTGTCTCTTGAAAAAGACTTACCACTCTGACTACTCATTGAAGAGCTAAGATGGGAGGCAAACCGCTACTCAAAATTGCATGATGAAATCGAATGTATTGACTCGAAAAAGGCAGATCGTAATTTGTTTTAAACTACTATATGACACAACAACACCCAATTTAATGTCTTGTTGAAAGCGAGAAAAAAAGAAGCACTCGTTTGGTGAACGCTCCAGAAGAAGATCTGCATATAGACAGCAATATGTTATCCTTATTTTGCTTTTTCCCCAGCAGAGAGATAAGTTCGCTTGAACAGTGCGTGCTAGACTTATGGAACTGACTGGATTCAGATAGTAGACCGGCTACATCGCTTCCTCTTAGCGTCTCGTCCTCTTGTACTCATTTAGGGTGTCCAGGGACATAACAAGTTCTGGTTCTCGCCCTTCTCACTGCCGCAACCATTGCCAACTGATGTTGTTGTAGTGTTTCTTTGATGTTGTCTGTCCATTTTACTTTATATCTGCCTCTTGCTCTTTTGTTCTCTCCTCTTGTAATATATGCTTTGTTTGGTAAGGAATCGCACGGCATTCTTTCTAGATAGGCAAACAAGTGTTTCCATTGTGTTTGTATGTAGTTTAGGATTGCTTCAATGTCTACTCTTTCTCTTATAATATCATTTCTGAATCTGTCTTTTCTGGTCACACCAGGTGCTTTTCTCAGGCATTTCATCTTTGAGGTGACACGTTTTCTTTTAGGCTTGGTCGTAAGTGAACATGTTTGGCATTGATAACACATTTTGGGAACAAATATACTATACACAAATTGTTTCTGGGTGGAATAAGTATTGCTTTGTGTTGAAATCTAGGGGATGGCGGTCCTAATATTTGGTTTGTTCCATCGGATATCTATTTCGTTATCGATTTTACCATATTCAGAGAATGTTGTTCCTACCTATTTAAAATGTGTTATTTGTTTTATAACTTGGTGTTCTATAGATATGTTTAATATCTTATTTTGTCTTTCTATTGATATGACTTCTGTGTTTTAGTGGTTATTTTTATGTATTTAATTTTGCATTCTTTATTCAAGAACAACAAATGTTATTAAAAGTCTGTTTATTTGAACCAAAACGACACTTTCTCCTTTGCTTTTCCTTTTTGTCTCATGACAGAATGCTAAACTGTCCTGTCAGCAATCCATCCATCCATCGATCCACCCATTCGTCCGTCCATCCATCCATCCACCCACCCACCCATCCATCCATCCATCGATCCACCCATTCGTCCGTCCGTCCATCCATCATCCATCCATCCACCCACCCATCCATCCATCCATCGATCCACCCATTCGTCCGTCCATCCATCCATCCATCCATCCATCCATCCACCCATCCATCCATCCATCCATCCATTCATCCACCCATTCGTCCGTCCATCCATCAATCCATCCATCCATCCACCCACCCATCCATCCATCCATCGATCCACCCATTCGTCCGTCCGTCCATCCATCATCCATCCATCCACCCACCCATCCATCCATCCATCGATCCACCCATTCGTCCGTCCGTCCATCCATCCATCCATCGATCCGCCCATCCATCCATCCATCGATCCATCCATCCATCTATCCATCGATCCACCCATTCGTCCATCAATCCATCCATCCATCATCAATCCATCCACCCACCCATCCATCCATCGATCCACCCATTCGTCCGTCCGTCCATCCATCCATCCATCGATCCATCCATCCATCGATCCGTCCATCCATCCACCCATTCGTCCGTCCATCCATCCATCCATCGATCCATCCATCCATCGATCCACCCATCCATCCATTGATCCACCCATTCGTCCATCCATCCATCTATCGATCCATCCATCCATCGATCCACCATTCGTCCATCCATCCATCCACCTATCGATCCATCCATCCATCGATCCACCCATTCGTCCATCCATCCATCCATCCATCTATCCACCCACCCACCCACCCACCCATTCATCCATCCATCCATCGATCCACCCATTCGTCCGTCCATCCATCCATCCATCCATCGATCCACACATCCATCGATCCACCCATTCGTCCATCCATCGATCCACCCATTCGTCCGTCCGTCCATCCATCATCCATCCATCCACCCACCCATAGATCCACCCATTCGTCCGTCCATCCATCCACCCATCGATCCACCCATTCGTCCGTCCGTCCGTCCATCCATCCATCCATCAATCCATCCATCCATCAATCCATCCATCAATCCATCCATCCACCCACCCACCCATCCATCCATCGATCCACCCATTCGTCCGTCCATCCATCCATCCATCCATCCATCATCCATCGATCCACCCATTCGTCCATCCATCATCCATCCATCCATCGATCCACCCATTCATCCGTCCATCCATCCATACTTCCATCCATCGATCCACCCATCCGTTCGTCCATCCATCCCTCCGTCCGTCCATCATCCATCCACCCTTTCATCCACCAATCCATAGTCATCTGTCAATCAGTCAACCAGTCAATCAATCAGTCAATATGGTCATCTTTCTGTCTGATTGCTAATTTGTCTGTCCGTTTATTTACATGTCTGAGTGCCTGTCTGTCTGTTAATCTATATTTAAAACTCTTTGTATGTCTATCAATGTCGTTCTCTGTTTAAAAAAAAACATTGCGAGTTCAAAATGTATTCATTACTGTTGTATCCAAAACAAGAAGGATTGTTTGACAAGCTCTCTATGTCTCATGTCTGATTTCGCAGCGTATCTTTATATTTGAGAGAGACTCTTATCAGATGGTGGGAGCCTCGATAGCTCAGTGGTTAGTGAACTGGACTACAAAGGACAAGAGCGGGTTCGATCCTGATCGACGGCTTCCGGGTCCACCCAGCCTTAAATGGGTACCGGATTTTTTCTGCAAAAGTAAAGCGGCACGGGCGTAATACCGACCACTTACCACAAAAATCATGTGCCGAAGGTCTGTAAAAATTATGGTCACTAACACCATATTCCCTATACGCCACTTGGCGTGTGGGGGGCTTTTGACTTATCAGATGTTCGCTGTCTGTTGGGATGTCAGGCTGGACCTCTCCAGACAGAACACATCTCCTTGAATTACAATATAGACATCATAGACTTGGACAAACAGCCGTAGACAGCAATATACATTCGTGGACAGCAACATCAAGTGACAACTCACTATTAACTACCAAACTTCATAGTACACTGTTTAACCTTATCAAACCAAAGATATGGTACAATTAGTTGTAAACAACTTGAAAATCTAAGTACAAGAAGTTGAAGTCATGGCAGTTGGAAGATATAAACAAATGTTAAACACAATTGTAGAAAGCGAATACCACGATAGATGTAGAAAGTTAATAACAACAGATCTTAAACACATAGGAAAAACAGCTTCCGAAGAAGGTTAAATAGACAGAGAAATAGACATCAAATGTAGTAAGGTAAAGTCAATTTTAAAATACCCGGCCCCTCTCCTACATCATAAAACAGCGTCCATCAGAATAAAGAAACATCACAAAGAAAGCAGATTCATTCTCACCCTGTGCTACCAAATGTAGTCGCTTATAAGTACAAAGATGAAATTAGTGAATACAAATGAGACGTTCAAGAAAAACTTTAGGAGTAAGCAGATGAGCAAGATTAGGCTTAAGACTATCAATACATGAGAGAATCTACACAGACATAATATTCAACGACATAGGAAAACAATAAATGATTTCCCCACCAGAAGAAAGTGCACTAAATGTATAAACTGTACAAGATAGACAAAAAAAAAAAGGAGACGAGCGCTTAGCAAAAGGCACAAGGCAAGAAAAAGTGACATCACAAAAGGCACAAGGCAAGAAAAAGTGACATCACAAAAGGCACAAGGCAGGAAAAAGTGACATCACAAAAGGCACAAGGCAAGAAAAAAGTGACATCACAAAAGGCACAAGGCAAGAAAAAGTGACATCACAAAAGGTACAAGGCAAGAAAACGTGACATCAGAAAAGAAACTCCGCAACCGCATGAAATCGCGATGTTTGAGACTGCTAGAACTTCTCCACGCCTGAAACGGGAAGTACCGATGGAAGGATCATTTGTTCTACATCAAAATCTCAATATTTATCTGCAGTAGATCACTACATTGAATATAATCTACTTCCAGAAAACGATTGTTCATTCACTGTTCATTGTTATCAGAGTTGACATAACAGCATCCGGGGGAAACCCATAGGTCGCCATTCGTCTTCAACAGATGTAGAAGGACATACTCACTGATGAAAAGGATGATGTCACGCAAACTCTTACTGAAGAACAACACCAAAATAAAATGTTTCTGCACATAAAACATAATAACTATTTCACATTTGGTGAGGCGTGCACGGCAATCATGGCCAAGCTTACGTCTCAGATGTGCTGTAGAAGAACTCACCACAAAAAGCCATTGAAGCCGTTGCTCCCATGACTCCAAAGAATGCTGCGTAGGGCGGCGCATTCATGTCGTATTCAGCCATGGTAAAGGCAATCCAGGAAAAGTTTAATTAAAATGAAATGTTAAACTAATGAACACAACAATTATTTTAATAACAGTCAGACAAGAAGAAATATCAAGTCTATTTATCACAAGATGTAGATCTTCTAACACTAAAGACGTATCAGATGAGTTCGAGGTTAGTTATATTGTACAAGTAGCTCGGGACACGATGTAAAATATACTTCATAAACTAAAGGCGGTCACGATTCGTTCCTAATGCAGTCGATGATAAGACTCGGTACAATAATGAGCTAATTGGGATGCTTGGTAAATAAAGTACAGCGGGAGGTACTTGTGTACTAGACGTTTGAAGATGCTGGGTAAACATCAAGAAGATAGCAGTGTCATTGTTGTGAGACAATCTTGTGTGGACACGATTGTTACAGTTCTTGTCTTGTTAAACATGACGTGGTAATGGAATAGCTAAAGATTTATTCGAACTCACAACACATGTGATAGGTAGCAAGGTTTGGTGCTGAGATTGCAACAATTTGACTCACTTCTTCTTCTTCTTCTTCTTCTTTTCTTCTTCTTTTCTTTTCTACTTCTTCTTCTTTTTTTCTTCTTCTTCTTCTTTTTTTTTCTTCTTCTTCTTTTTTTCTTCTTCTCTTCTTCTTCTTCTTCTTCTTCTTTTTTCTTCTTCTTTTTTCTTCTTCTTCTTCTTTTTTCTTCTTCTTCTTCTTTTTTCTTCTTTTTTCTTCTTCTTCTTCTTTTTTCTTCTTCTTCTTCTTTTTTCTTCTTCTCTTCGTTTTCTTCTTCTTCTTTTTTCTTCTTCTTCTTCTTTTTTCTTCTTCTTCTTCTTTTTTCTTCTTCTTCTTCTTTTTTCTTCTTCTCTTCGTTTTCTTCTTCTTCTTTTTTCTTCTTCTTCTTTTTTCTTCTTCTTCCTCTTTCATCACATCCTCCATTTTACCAATTTTGGATAGGAGACGGCCCGTGCTGATTCAAATGATTTTAGGTAAAAGAGGACGAGGTGATGGCGGCTGCTGAGAAAATCATGGATCGTACCACTCTTTGTTGTCTTTGCTGGCCAGTGTTTGCCTTTTACTTTTGATGGTTCTGTGTGTGCCTTGACAACAGCAGAAAAATCTTGGAAGATCTCTACATCTGAACCACTGAACCATATGTTTCCTAAACCTATTTGTCAATATTTCAATCTGAACCATATGTTTCCTAAATCTATTTGTCAATATTTCAATCTGAACCATATGTTTCCTAAATCTGTATGGCAATATCTCAATCTAAACCATATGTTTCCTAAATCTATTTGTCAATATTTCAATCTGAACCATATGTTTCCTAAATCTATTTGTCAATATTTCAATATGAACCATGTTTCCTAAATCTGTATGGCAATATCTCAATCTAAACCATATGTTTCCTAAATCTATTTGTCAATATTTCAATCTGAACCATATGTTTCCTAAATCTATTTGTCAATATTTCAATATGAACCATATGTTTCCTAAATCTGTATGGCAATATCTCAATCTAAACCATATGTTTCCTAAATCTATTTGTCAATATTTCAATCTGAACCATATGTTTCCTAAATCTATTTGTCAATATTTCAATATGAACCATATGTTTCCTAAATCTGTATGGCAATATCTCAATCTAAACCATATGTTTCCTAAATCTATTTGTCAATATTTCAATCTGAACCATATGTTTCCTAAATCTATTTGTCAATATTTCAATCTGAACCATATGTTTCCTAAATCTATTTGTCAATATTTCAATCTGAACCATATGTTTCCTAAATCTATTTGTCAATATTTCAATCTGAACCATATGTTTCCTAAATCTGTATGGCAATATCTCAATCTAAACCATATGTTTCCTAAATCTATTTGTCAATATTTCAATCTGAACCATATGTTTCCTAAATCTATTTGTCAATATTTCAATCTGAACCATATGTTTCCTAAATCTGTATGGCAATATCTCAATCTGAACCATATGTTTCCTAAATCTGTATGGCAATATCTCAATCTGAACCATATGTTTCCTAAATCTGTATGGCAATATCTCAATCTGAACCATATGTTTCCTAAATCTGTATGGCAATATCTCAATCTGAACCATATGTTTCCTAAATCTGTATGGCAATATCTCAATCTGAACCATATGTTTCCTAAATCTGTATGGCAATATCTCAATCTGAACCATATGTTTCCTAAATCTGTATGGCAATATCTCAATCTGAACCATATGTTTCCTAAATCTGTATGGCAATATGTCAATCTGAACCATATGTTTCCTAAGTCTATTTGTCAATATTTCAATCTGAACCATATGTTTCCTAAGTCTATTTGTCAATATTTCAATCTGAACCATATGTTGCTTAAGTCTATTTGTCAATATTTCAATCTGAACCATATGTTGCCCAAGTCTATTTGCCAATATTTCAATATGAACCATATGTTGCCTAAGTCTATTTGTCAATATTTCAATCTGAACCATATGTTGCCTAAGTCTATTTGTCAATATTTCAATCTGAACCATATGTTGCCTAAGTCTATTTGCCAATATTTCAATATGAACCATATGTTGCCTAAATCTGTATGACAATATCTCAATCTGAACCATATGTTTCCTAAATCTGTATGGCAATATCTCAATCTGAACCATATGTTTCCTAAATCTGTATGGCAATATCTCAATCTGAACCATATGTTTCCTAAATCTGTATGGCAATATGTCAATCTGAACCATATGTTTCCTAAGTCTATTTGTCAATATTTCAATCTGAACCATATGTTTCCTAAGTCTATTTGTCAATATTTCAATCTGAACCATATGTTGCTTAAGTCTATTTGTCAATATTTCAATCTGAACCATATGTTGCCCAAGTCTATTTGCCAATATTTCAATATGAACCATATGTTGCCTAAGTCTATTTGTCAATATTTCAATCTGAACCATATGTTGCCTAAGTCTATTTGTCAATATTTCAATCTGAACCATATGTTGCCTAAGTCTATTTGTCAATATTTCAATATGAACCATATATTGTGGCCTAAGTCTATTTGTCAATATTTCAATCTGAACCATTGTATTGCCTAAGTCTGTTTGTCAATATTTCAATCTGAATACTATTGGCTAGTAAAGGTAAAGTACGAGACTTGAACCGGCGTCTTAGCACGCGAGTTTCCACCCATGTGTGCTCGGCCGCCTATCCAGAAATGTTCGGAGATTTCTCTATAGTGTCGCCTCAAACATCGAAACTTAGATGCGAAGCAACATTCCTCACCTTCCCAGGGTAATACCCTGGTACCTATTTCTGCCAACGGCTGGGTCGACCGTAGGGGGAAACAATTTTTTTTTTCCCAACCACGAGTACAACTCACACTGCTCCCAGCGGGAATCGAACACGGGTTGTCCGAACATCGGTAGTCCAGTCGGGTGGTTTTCCCAACTCGGCTACCGAGGCCCCCACTATTGGCTAGTCTTCCCATGAAATGCTGTAGGTGAGTCATGCCTCCAACAATTTGACATTTCATTTTTCCAGAACAGTGTCTTTGATGAGATATTTCACCACTCCAAAAGTCACTCTTTGCTGTCTCCTAATTTCTGTATTTGTTTTGGCGTACTTTGTTTTCTAGTTCCTTTCAGCTACACGTGTTTTTACACATTTTTCGTTTACTTGTGTATGTGCATGAGAATGCAGCGTTTGTACACATTTTTCGTTTACTTGTGTATGTGCATGAGAATGCAGCGGTTTTTACAAACTTCCTGAAAGAGCAGGCAGGTTATCCCGTTGCTGAAAGTCTCGTAGGAGAGTGGATGATTAAACTAAACTGTACTAGGTCATAACTTTTGCAGGTGAGCAGGTCAGTGTTCCTCCACCTACCCAAGTTTATTTAATCAAGCACACATTTATAATTGTGCACATTTCTTTCGTGTCCAGTCATGTATCAAGACCGACAAACGTTACATTTGATTTCTACATTGTCTAAATCTAAGAACTACGTCATCATGCGTGGTGCATTCGTCTGATTGACATTCCTTACGGTGAATTTTATAGTTTTCCCTGCTCATAAATTATTGAATATTTATAACAAGCTTTGTTTCAAACTTTTTTTTTTTTTTGCACCTTTACAAATTTCAATTGAGACTTTAAATTTCACTTAAATCCCGAAAACATTTAATTGATTAATTTATGTTTCAACAGCCTACTAAAAGTAATATTCGAAGGGAAAATACAACCCAAAAGAGGCAGAGGCAGACCAAGACTAACGTGGACGAGTAACATCAAAAGATGGCAAAGTCAGCCTATGACAACCTGCACAATCAAAGCAAGAGACAAAGTGGAATGGCGCTCCTTGGTAGCCAACCCTTGATGCGTAGACGGCACTATATGATGATGATGATGAATTATGCTTCAAATTCTAACTCAGACGCTATACAATCTGTGGAGAGAGATGGAACTTCTTCTTGTCCAAGTATGTTTCATTGCTTCCCGCACCTGCGATCTGTTGAATCTATCTTCAGCCCGTATTTATTTTGGACTGCATTTCCAATCTTTGGTTTTCTCTATAGAGTATCGTGTCTTCCTAACACATTTTCCCTCTCTCAGATCTATTTTGTCCAGGACTATCAAGCGCGTGCTGGATGAATGAGTTTTACTCTTCGCTTTCTGCTTCAGGTTGCAGCTTCTGGACATGCTATGGTGTTAATTTTGAAACGTAAGCTGCTAGGTCTGACAGAACTAGACCTCAGTAAGACTGCATGTAAGGCTGTATGTAAGGCTGTATGTAAGGCTGCATGTAAGGCTGTATGTAAGGCTGTATGTAAGGCTGTATGTAAGGCTGCATGTAAAGCTGCATGTAAGGCTGTATGTAAGGCTGTATGTAAGGCTGCATGTAAGGCTGTATGTAAGGCTGCATGTAAGGCTGTATGTAAGGCTGTATGTAAGGCGGCATGTAAGGCTGTATGTAAGGCTGTATGTAAGGCTGTATGTAAGGCTGCATGTAAGGCTGCATGTAAGGCTGTATGTAAGGCTGTATGTAAGGCTGCATGTAAGGCTGTATGTAAGGCTGTATGTAAGGCTGCATGTAAGGCTGTATGTAAGGCTGTATATAAGGCTGCATGTAAGGCTGTATGTAAGGCTGTATATAAGGCTGCATGTAAGGCTGCATGTAAGGCTGTATGTAAGGCTGTATGTAAGGCTGCATGTAAGGCTGTATGCAAGGCTGTTTGTAAGGCTGTATGTAAGGCTGCATGTAAGGCTGTATGTAAGGCTGCATGTAAGGCTGTATGTAAGGCTGCATGTAAGGCTGCATGTAAGGCTGTATGTAAGGCTGCATGTAAGGCTGTATGTAAGGCTGTATGTAAGACTGCATGTAAGGTTATACGTAAGGCTGCTACGATATCAATCTTATTCAATAAGCATTGAGTTGAATTTTATTTGCAGATTTGTAATACCGTTGGTTTGTGTTGCCCCCCCCCCCCCCCCCAAAAAAAAAAAAAGCGACTCGATCACGTGATATTTGCTGACGATGATCTGGAACTAATTAGAACTGACATTTGAGAAGAGATCAGAGTTGTCATAAAACGGTTGCACTCTTGGATACTTTTTAGTTCCGTTGGTAAGAAAACAACAAAACCTTGCAGACATGATATATGCTTACATCGTTGAAATAAGTACACATTTTGTACAATTATTTTCATTTCTTCATCCTGGTTAATGATTGTCTGTTTTCAGTCAGAAGATATCAACTCTACAGATACTCGATGTAAAAATGACACGCCTGATAACAATTTCAGAGAAACAAAATTCAACATCTCAACAGATCTTCTGTGAGTAATAAGAAAACAGATTGCAATTTTTCTAAACCACAAAGGAAAGTTGACAATCAAAACAAATGGCAGCGAATAAAACTATCTTTAGCATCTTCACTAAAAACAAGACATCTTATAATTATATATTATTTTTCGCATCTATTCTCTTGTTACATGCAGACAGGGACTCTTGTTTTATTCAAAGAATATCCTATTTTTAATGACAAAAGTCAGGATAAATGTTTCCCATTTCTTCTATAAATGAACTTCAAACGAATTATAGAAAATGATTTCTCATGAAAGCACATTCATTGAACACAAAGTTGTCAAATGTCATCACAACATGTTTGTTGTATCATCTCTTCAGCCTTCAATGTTTCATGTCAACTCGCAAGCTTTCACTGATCTATGATGATCGCTCACATGTTTTGAATGCCGAGTACAAACTCACATCTCTATGATAAATATTCTCAACTCACATCTCTATGATAAATATTCTCAACTCACATCTCTATGATAAATATTCTCAACTCACATCTCTATGATAAATATCCTCAACTCACATCTCTATGATAAATATTCTCAACTCACATCTCTGTGATAAATATTCTCAACTCACATCTCTATGATAAATATTCTCAACTCACATCTCTATGATAAATATCCTCAACTCACATCTCTATGATAATATTCTCAACTCACATCTCTATGATAAATATTCTCAACTCACATCTCAATGATAAATATCCTCAACTCACATCTCTATGATAAATATTCTCAACTCACATCTCTATGATAAATATTCTCAACTCACATCTCTGTGATAAATATTCTCAACTCACATCTCTGTGATAAATATTCTCAACTCACATCTCTGTGATAAATATTCTCAACTCACATCTCTATGATAAATATTCTCAACTCACATCTCTATGATAAATATCCTCAACTCACATCTCTATGATAAATATTCTCAACTCACATCTCAATGATAAATATCCTCAACTCACATCTCTATGATAAATATTCTCAACTCACATCTCTATGATAAATATCCTCAACTCACATCTCTGTGATAAATATTTTCAACTCACATCTCTGTGATAAATATTCTCAACTCACATCTCTATGATAAATATTCTCAACTCATATCTCTGTGATAAATATTCTCAACTCACATCTCTATGATAAATATTCTCAACTCACATCTCTATGATAAATATTCTCAACTCACATCTCTATGATAAATATCCTCAACTCACATCTCTATGATAAATATCCTCAACTCACTTCTCTTGGAAACGCAGCCTACATGCTCAAGAATTTCTATGGACAAGGTTTCTATGTACATATGCTCATCTCTTCAAGTGAATGAATCTCAAACTATGACTGCACTTTAGCTTCTTCGTCGAAATTAGTGATTCCATCAAAACAACACAACCTGCTATAAATAAAATAAAATAAATAATAATAAACACGTTTGGTTGAAGTCAACAAAGAAGTAAATATTTAATTGAAGGATAGACAAACCTTTAGTCAACTCTCCTATCTAAAAGTTCAATAAGTCAATGATCAGCAAGATATATCATGATCATTATTGTAGTGTGTCCATCATCGCAGAAAGTTCGTTCTAGAAAACCTCTGCTCTAGACTCTAGATAACGGATCAGATCGTACTAGTGTTTCATATGAATTATTCCGTTCTGTTTTCGTAAACCTGGAAGGCCGACCATCTAAGGGCAGAATCCCCCGACAGAAAAGATCAACTGCTGCCTTGCAGGAAGATTGGGGACAATCAAAGGCTAAGGAAAGCAAACCTGAAAAAAATGCTGGCTGAAATCGGATGCACTGGGCCACTGGCGCAGAACACAGTGCAACGTATTAACGGGTGTTCAGTCAGAGTGGATCTGACAGACTCTAATTGTGATGTTCTGTCTGTGGGGGCGATCAACACACTTAGCCTGACAGCTGACTTCATGTGGG